>JAQQRF010000023.1:0-145828 GCA_030523145.1 Trissolcus brochymenae
TCTAACAACAATATCGTTTGAATATCTACCTGTCGCTACTTACAAAATGATCCACTTGGAGGCGCTAGAGTCGGCGCCCACAGTTTGTGCAAAGAGCCTATACGAGATTGATTGTCCGACGAATTCAAGGGGGGGGGGGGGGAATTATTCTCGCCAGTTGTATATCAAAAAGGTGATGGTAATGACACTATGCGAAATCAGCTAAAAGAATAAAAGAGCGTCCGAGGCAGATGCGAAATTAACCTTGATAATTAAAAGAACAATTGCAACGAAGACGTTGCAATCATGAAGCGTTTCTTGATGAGCAACTGCCATTAGAAAAATGTTCATTTTTAGGATATTTATCAACCAAGGCAGATGCGAGGACACACACCTGTCCAGTGTGCGCAACTACGAATAGAAGTGAATTCGCAAGTACACCAACGATCATAATACGAATATGCTCAGTAATAGTATGCAGGTGTCACTAAAACTGCAGCTTCAATGTCAGAATTGCTCGCCTCATCAGTAGACCATCCAACCAACATTCAATTAACTAATTCTGTTTGATCAAAAAACCTTCAGACGTTTTCAACAACTTTTGCGCAACAAGTTTGCAATGTCAAGAGCCAAAAGTGAATTCAATTTCAATGATGAAACGTCAAAGGTAAAATTTTTAATCAGAATAAAAAAAAAAAAAACAAAAAATAAATGTAATTTTTGTCGAGGGTGGAAAGATGCTACTGAAAAAGCAAAAACTTATTAATTCATCATTAGTTAGCAAAACAAACACGAAGTGAAAGCGCTCATATAGACGTTTGTGTTGAACAATAATGGCTGTGGTTCCTGTAGCGTTTAAAGCGTATTAGGTTACGCACAATAACATAAAGAACTTTGAAGGATGGGTATCCGCTTACTCGGGGAGCACGCTGCGCACGCGTGCCAAAATGAAAAAACCGCGAAACGCTGCTTCTTTTGTCGTGAGCGAGAGCTCCGCGCAATGCCAGTTCGCTCTTCGATCAGCACATTATATCCTTCTTTATAACGCGCAAACTTTTCCTCCTTTGTTTCGATATTCTGTTACACGTTCATCGAATTTCTTCTTGTTTTCGATTCTGCAAAACTCATCGCCCTCAATTGTCCTGCAATTTTCCAACCAACGAGAATAACACACAAACAACATGATTTTAATCGTTACTCCATTTGTTTTTATTACAATTTTTGCTTTTTCAATACTTTTGACAGTAGACGAACAAATGACGTACTTTGCGGTTTACCGAACCAGCTGCATTTTGAACTTGCATCTGCAACTGCATCTGAAAAAGTGATAAAATGTCGTATTCGTTTTTGAAAATGTTTTTCTTTTTCTTTTAACTTTGAGTTTGGATGTTTTGTTAATTAAGGTCACTAATTTTATTCAATTAGCAACAAATTAGAACGGAGTTGCAAAGGTAGAGAGGATGAGACAAACAAAACGTAATGTCTGTTGCAATGACACCGAGGCAGGTGTTAAACCTGGGGTGGTAGTCTATTTGTGTCACTTAGTTGAACATTAAGATTGTATTTGTGCATTTGAAACACGTCGAAATGTTCGCTATGCGGGCTAACTTATTACTGGCACGAGCCCTGGCGTACGCTTTTAACCAACTCGACTGCTACTTATGATTAACATTATCATTGTTATTATCAGCGAATGAATACACATTAATCTTTGAAGTGTGTGTAACGACCATATCGATGATACCGATATTCCCCATTTGTAACTAATTTCCATTTCAAAAAAAAAAAAAAAAAAAAGAATCATTCGACGACGAAGTGATACAAAGTAAAAAATGGCGAAACAAAAATTGTTTTCGCGAAATTAAGAGAACCTCTTTTAATATGAATATGAAACGTTATAATAAGTGTGAATTTTTCAAGGACCGCGTGTGTCCGCTGCAATGATTTTGTTTTAACCGGTCGTTTTAAACTTCCTTTTTATTTCGGTGTCCAGTTCTTTTTTAGTCACACCGTTTCACGCCAACTCGTTTCTTCCTCGTTCAAACTCACTTTTTAAATATGCCAGTCCTTTTTTTTTCGTTCCATTTTTTCCGAAATAAAAGTATCCGAATAAAATTTGTAAAAATCAGATCTGAAATCTATGTCAGGCCTTGTTAATGGAACTGGATGAAAATTTGCATTTTTTTATCGCAAGAATTAGTCGGACAAAGGAGGCAATAAGAAGGAGGGGGCAACTATGATGAACATTAATCAACTAATATCCCTAGACTGTTTTGACGGTATTGAATTGATGTTGGTGGATCAGGCCGCAGGTTTACAAATGTAAATGAAATGTTAACGATTTTCAATTGAACATTTCAAAGAAGCGACCAACACTTCTGCGCCCATCAGATGTCCGGAAATCATGATAAACCATTTTGTCTCTCACACCCCTCAAATTTTGTCCGCGCATAATTTTTCTTTTTGTGTGGCACGTGTGGATTTTAGATGAGTTTATACACAAAAAAATAGTGAAGGTGACACGCAGGGAAAAAAAGGAGTTCTTTTTTTTTGGCCTTATCTGATCCTGATCGACAGGGGGCATGAGCGTTCGAACATCTTCGATTGGAAATTACTCGACGTAACCCCTTGGGGACAAATAATTTGTCTATGATAATCATCTGCGGCTCCTCGAGGCATCTGCCTGATCGTAGATATATTTTGTCTCAATTTCACGAACTGAACGCTCAAATTGAAAACAAAAAACCAACTTATTTTTCAACTGGTACAAGATATTATTCAAATCATCATCAAGTCATACAAAGTTAAATGGTTAAACACTAAATTGTCACAAAGAAACGGTTTGGTAATTACCAAAAAATGTGTTTTTTTTTTCTAATTTATAAAATTAATAAAAAAAGATCAAAAAATTGCGTGAACTATTTGAAAAATTCATCTGATGTTTTTTGATTAATTATGAAGTTTTTGAATAGCGAGAGCAGGACCCTTTCTGAATGGTGTCAGCTTCGAACTGAAGTTGAGTCGATAATTGACAATATTGTGACGAGAGAGGGACACAATGTTATTAATGTCTTGTCAAGCTTCGAAACGTGAAGTATAAATCTCACGCGAAGCCAAAACACCATTAAAAACATAGAGAGGACCTTTGGCCATTGTCGTGCGATGAAAGTGTGAAGACTTCGTGATGCGCGTCAACTTTGATGGTTCCCGTTTTTTTCTGCTCGAATGATTGTCGGGTGAACGAACCAAATACATCTCACTTGTTTATCACTCAGTTTCAAAGATCCAAGGTAAAATGATCATCAGGAATGAATGATGAAAAAAAAAAAAGAATAGTCAATCGACGTACTCTGAATAAAAATTATACAATAAAAATGTCATAATGTTTGTGTCCATGAAAAGAGGTAAATTGATCTCAAAGACAAAATAATGAAAAAAAAAAAAAAAGTTCTGTACATACTTCAAGAGAAGAACAAACGGATGAAAAGTACTTCTGGACAACAAAACTGCTATTATAAATCTCAAAGAGTGTCATTTTGTTGTCCTTTTTTCATTTTTCAATTCAACAGTTTGGGTAATGAATTATAAAAATGATTCTTTATTAAAACAGAACAAAATGTTGAAAAGACGTACAAAAATTGAATTGAAAATTAAACTGGAATCAGGGTGGGACGATTATAAAACACAAACTAATTTCATATTATATAAGCGGAAAAACAGGAATATCCTATTAAATCCTATGTATACAAAAGTGTGATTGAGCAATTGGCGTGCACTTATTGCGGATACGCAATCACTTCGAACGAAACGAAATGAAATATTGTCGATGTTGATTACGTATTCACGTTTATAATAACTTTTTTTTTGCAATGATCATGCTCGGTGTCGTGGGACCCAATGTGCGAAACGAGTCGAACGCATCACGAACTAGAATTGCACGAGAATGCCTTTTTGATGCAAAGTATATGTACAGGAGCACTCGTCTCAGCCTTGCTCTTCCGTTTGTCAAGCCACTTTTAGCGCATATTGATGATATTAAGTATAACAAGCTTGGCGTACACATATTTTAATTAACGCGAATTTATTCCAATTAGTGTTCGCAGCCTGACGGACCGATATATTATGTTTTTAATCAGTTTCACATATAATTATATACATGTCCATACACTCATTAACATAACATTTCGGGATATCAAAAAATTCACTTCGATTTTCGCTTCTTTATTGTGCGCCCAAACAGCTTCACCTTTTTTTTTATTCCCCACACTGCATATATCATTGAAAAAAAAAAAAAAAATAAAAATACGTTTCCTTCTTTCTCAACTGCAAGCTCAAAAATTATCCAAGATTTGACATTCAAAAGTCACGAGTGATGAATCATTTTTTAATGCCCGTCACCGTCTCGATAAGCCATTTTGTATATCCAGAAGTACCAAATTGATCATTTCGACCATTGATCGTTTACCAAAAACTTGATATCAACGAAGAAAAAAAAATTGAAGCGGTTCTTACTTATCTGATCCCAACGGCAGATTAATGTGGGATCAAGTTTGATTTCATAAAGCAGAAAAATGTTTTAGGTCGTTTGATGGATCACTAATATGGGTTTCAAGTATACGACTGCATTGAACTCGTCGAGGAGCTTCTGTCTGAGATTGTTTCCCTTGGATGGTGTCGCCTTTGGTCGCGGATTCCCATGGGTGTACATCTCAAAGTCACCATCCTTGGCAAGAATAAGCCATTGTGTGTCAGGCTCCATTATGGAACGTCAATAGTGCGCGACAGGGTTGCGCGTCCTGAATCAAGATCTCAACAAAAATTAAAGACTCAGAGTGCACAGGTAGATGCGTCTAGAACCCGGGCATATAGACGACCACATAGCCGACCGATTACAACTTGTCCTATTTACTGTATCAACAGCTGTGAAGAAGTGTCACTTTTTCATCCTGTTTGGAATCATCAGACACTTTCCTTTCAGACCTTTTTTTTTCTTTTTATCACTTTTGCAACAAGTGAATCATTGTACGGTGACCTAATTTGGAACTCTAAAAAAAGAAGGTGAGTTTAAAAAATTACCATCAGCTTTTTTATCAGTTCGAAAAATATCATGTCATGTTGTTATAAGGAAAATAGAGACAGTTGGGGGTAATTGTGAAAGTATTCAAATTGACCTGAAAGACTGAATTTTAATTAAGTGTCTATGAATTTGACAATAATTTGAACCTTAACAATTATCCACCAAGTACTTCTATTGAAGAAACTGTTTTTTTTTTGTTTTTGATAATAAAGAAGAAAATATTGGTATTGGTTGTTTTTTGATTAAACGATTTTATGAAAAGAATTTAAATGACGTAGTTGGTATGAGTCGAATGGCATTCTGATATGGGGCGTACAGAACTATTACTTAATGAATGATATACATATTAAAAGAAAAAGAACAAATTGAAGTGTCGCTGGTAACGTGAGACATTTGCCACGGTTAATGTTATTTTCGGCGGGAACCGCAATTATCTCGACGTCCTATCTTTCAAAAGCAAGATCGTTAAAATACTTCACGATGTACTGCTGATTAAGCGGCGTCTCAATCTCCAATAATTGCTGATCAGCCAGTTCGATGAAAAGCCAGTCAGTCCAGCTTTTACTCCTCATAAAGCATCATTCGATTCTGCAAAACCATTCCGGAGTCCACAATCGGATATAGGACGATTTTCAAATACCTGATTTTTCATTCACTCAAATGTTTTTAGTATTTGAAATTGATGAAAGAGGCGCTTTATTTTGTATCACAATATAAAAAAGATCTTGAAACGGATTCTGTAAGAAAAGTTTTGCACTTTTGAATGGAATATCAAGATCCACTAAAAGGTGACGACCATTAATTTCCTTGCGATCTCCGTTAATAACCTGTTCTGAATTCAAATCAAAAATGAAACTAGTTGTTTTTTCGCGCGAATCTTTTTTTTTTTTCTGTCGCTGAAAGATATCGCAGTAAACATTAACCGGCTGTAAATTTAATATATAAATGGTGGTAAGTGTTCGTTTTCGTTCAAAATACACATACAGTTCTCACCATACAATTCGACATCGTTCGATTAATCTCATCAGATAATAATCCTTTACTGATGAATACAAGTAGCACGATATGTTCCTGTATAAGAAATGATAATAATCACGATTAGCAGCGGATCTCGCATCGATAAATGATTTATTGCAATTATTCGATAACAAATTAATGCCTCCAAAAATAACTTGTTTTCAAAAATAATTTGTTATTTATTTGTTGAACAAATGTCTGTTAAGTATATATTAAATTGTGACTTATTGCTATGTTGAAATGTGCAAAAACAATCAAAGTTTTAGAAATTACATTGGTTGAATGTTCTCAAGGGTCGAGGGACCTATATCTGGTGAACAATAAATTGATTTCGCAGAGAACATCACGTCATTCATGGATGCGATTTAACGGGTGAGTTGATCTCGGTACGATAATGCATGCGACCCTTTTGTGTGTCTATCCTTTCAAAAAATAAAGACTTATTCCGCAATTTCGGTGGGCGCGTGGCGTGCCCTCTTAAAAGGATTTTCATTTGCTTGTCAAACCGTCGCTCATCGAGCGAAATATTCCGTTTCACATATTGTACCGGTGTAACCTTTCGGTCTGTACCTAAGAGACTTTTAATATCACGGAAACGAGAGGTCGGAGTGAGAAAAAAAAAGAATGTTGCTTCGTTGCACAATGAATTGCGACGCTGCATCCAAATTTGATGCATACGTAAAGCGATAATACATCGGCATTCACGTAACAATGCTAAGTCAAAACCGCACGTTGGCACGTGCCTCGGCCCGTACCATCCAGGTGATACTGTCTCGATCTTCCCGTCCATTCGTTTGTCCTTTCTTTTTCATAATCCCTCGACTATTTGACGAAACATATGTCCGACGACAATGCGCCGAGGGCTTTTCAACACGCCGTGGAGCCAAGAGCTAACAAACACTATCCATAATCGTGGGAGTGATCGCACACAATGTCTATGATACTTGACGATATTCCAACGACCATTGCTTCATCTTCAAAAACAAAATTAAATCGCTTCAACAACTCAAATCATTACAGTTTTGCTGAGCATCTGAGATATCGAACAAACATTTTCGATCACCTTCTTTTTTTTCTCTCTCTCTCTCTCTCTTCTCTCGTCCCCACTTCGTTCTTTATTTCTTTTTATAGCAATTTTGCAAATTATACATTCAGAAAAATGTGTTGGTAATTACTGTAATCGTTTTTTGAAGTGAAAATTAATGTAAATCTATGAAAGCGGCTTTGGAAGAAGGGATTGTTTTGGAAAAATAAAACAGAGGTTGGGATTGAAAATCTTTAATAAACTTATTAATGAATAATAATGCGACGACAAAAAGTAGCATGCGCATTCGATATTATACATTTTCATAATCTGCTTGATCTTGATTCGCACGATTCTTATTCGAATATTAAATTAATTATTCGTGAAAACAGAAAAGATGTAAAAAAAAGGAACAACAAAAAATGTGAAAAATGAAAGCGAAAAGTATATAAAAAGTGGCATGCTCTACTTCATTAGGTTAATTTTTTAATTTTTGTTTGTTTATTTTGCAATTAACATATATCAATGTGGTAAAGTGGAACACAATTTTTCGAAACAAAATTATTTTCTATAATTTGTTGACACATTTTTTGTTATTTCAAAATGTTCCAACATTTCATGCACGGCAAAATTAATTTGGTTGGAAATTTTCGTTCAAAAATAAGGCTCTTTGATTCGAAATCGAGTTTTTGAATGAAAAATATATCATAATCTGCAAAGCGGCATATCAATCGAGATTTTATTCGTTAGACCATAGCTTTGCGTTATCGTGTTATTGGTTCCAGTGGCGTTCAATTTATGGGAGAATTTTCTCCTTATCGAAATACCAATGATCCGAGCGCGGCGAGCCAATTACCTTTCATCCCTTACTCTTAATCCAAGCTATTAGGTCTCGATAAAGCGCACCCTCAATTCCGCAGAACGGTCAAAGTTAAATGCTCAAATGATCTTCAAAAATATGCTTCCATCCGTCTCGTTAATGTTTTCAGTCGGCGAGAAACACTCGATCGCCGGAGATAAGAATGTTTATCTCCTGACACACGAGAATAGAAAAATCGATGATCAAAAGTTCTCTCGCCTCTCTTCTGGTCACAATGGTGTTCCGATTCCTCCATTACGTCCCGTATGTAAAAGGAAAAATCTCTCAAGCCCATCGGAGCTCGTAAATTTTAAACTCGGTATCATAAACTCGAGCCAACCTCTTCCATGTGATTAATTTCTTGAAAGAGCGCCAGTTATACCGTGTTACTCATTCAATTATGCGTTTCCTTTGAGGCCGACAATGACGCATTCAAGATTCTCCTAAACTAGTTCAAAAATCGTGCACGAAGAAAGTCAAGAGAGAAAAAAAAGCGTCCAACTTTTGATGTCTCTGCCGACAAGAAAAAGTATCAAAGCGAGATATAAATCTATACCGTCTATCCGGACGCGGATGTTCTCACAGCAATAAATATATTAGCCCCCTCCTCCCTCTCCCTACTCTCTTTCTCTCTTTCTCTCTCTCTCTCTCTCTCTGCGTGCCCTTTCCTCTAGTAGGACTAAAAGGTACAGGACGCGAAAATGGCAGGAGGGGAACATTAGTTTCACGACTTGACCAACATTAATATCGAGTAGCGAATCTCAAAAAGTTGACGCCCCGCAGCGCATTTGTGTACTTCCATTCAATAAGCTACTGTGCGCTCAAAAAAGACACTTCAACTCCATTGTGATCGACGATTGTAACAAAATTTGCTCTATCCCGTCGACTATGACTCTTTTTCATGCGCTTACAACAAACGCGCGTATTTTCACCGCAAACTGTAATTCGCAGTTTCCATAGTTTCAACCCAAAACGACAATTATTTCTAAACCCACTTCTCAAAGTGTAGAAGTAAAATGTACAAAAATATTTTTCATTTAAATTATTTGCACGTTTTTGAACATAGACAAAATATTGAACAAATTCGTCATCCAGTAAAAATGTCCCCAAAGGTTTAACCAAAAGTTTTTCTTTTTCTTTTTTTTTTTTTTCTAAAAAGAACCGTTGTATTTTATTTGATTGAAATTGTTATAAAAAGGGACATTTGTTTGATCAATTTTTTGCTCATTTGTTATTGGGATTTTTATACAGGAAACAGAATGTACAGCATGGCGTTCCAATTTAGGGAATCCCAACATTCATCGACGTCTCCCCCAACTGCATTCATGAACAGACAAAAATAGCGATGGTATACAAATCGAACATATTTTGCTTAGTTGAACAATAAGAAAAAATGTGATTCATTGTGCAAGGATGCATATGCGGCACGTAAATATGTTCAAGAGTTTGTCATAATGAGAGCAAACTATATATTGAAGAACCTCCCCTTGGTCTATCTTACACCTCTTTTTATCTCAACACGAAGGAATTGTTCTTGAGAGAAAAGGAATGAAAAAAGGTAGTGTATGGTTACTCGCACTCATCGCATCACGAAACGTTTAGAAACTCATCTATACCAAAAAGGGATAGTATTACATTGTTGTAATAAGCACATGTAAAAATATTCTGAAGAATGCTTCAGAACTCAAATAACCCGTATATCTTGCGTCTTCAAAATATCGGTGGTATTTGTAACATTTGAAACCGTCGATACATCACAACGACGACAACTGGATGATTTTATAATTTTTGCAAAATTTAAAACTACCCGGACCAGTCAAATTCGAAACAATTTTTTTTTGTAATTGCTCGTTCGTTGGTTATTATTTTTCTATTTTTTTTCCAGTCAAGATCCGTCGTCGAAGAGCGAGAGTTTGATTGATATTTGAAGGACACTTGTAGTCGTGGAATGGATTTATTGTAACCACTGTATTCACACAGCCCGAGGGTCACATTGAAGTATTTCACTGCCCTCGTACATAAAATCATGCTTGGGAAAATGTCCCGTTAAACGATGCACGTCATTTGGCACTTAGATTTTATTTATCGCGCCGATTATCGCGTCCAACTTTTTTTTTTTCATCGCTGTGCGCCCAAAGTCGCGATAAGCATCGACGAAATTTTTCTTTTTCTCTCTTCGGAGTCATTTTTTTCAGTGGCCCACCAGGATCCGGTTGCTCAAAACAATAACACTGCGAGACCTAAATGCACCGATAAGCATCGATGTAACTTTGCACGCACCAATTCTGTCGCACAATTTTCCTATGGTTCAACAGGGGGGCTTGACTTTGACCGCAAGTTCTAAAACGGTTATTTACCTTATTACTTTTTTTTGGGGGGGGGGGGGACACAAATTTCAGCATTTTTTCTTTCTCATTGAGTTAAACAAACTTTTCTGGAAGTTTGAATTTTGAAAAATGCGCGTAGTCACTGCGCATGAGCAAGGGAAATTTTGGAATTACAAAACAGGTCAAATTTAAAAATGTAAAAAATAAAAAAGGTTTTGTTATAGGTTTAACGATGAGAAGCAAAAAATTATTTAGAACAGAAAAAGTTATTGTGATGGAGCACAGATTTGCATGATTCCTGCAAAGAGGTCCTTGAGCATTTATCATTGAACTTTCTCTCGTTGCACTTTTAATTATACATTTTTGTCCCATGCTAATGAAAAAAAAATCAATTTTTCTGCCCGTTTTCTTTCGTATGTGAATTCAAAAACCGACCGAGATGAAAACCGACCAAACGTGTTTTATAACATCAGAATGCTCTTTTATGAAGACAATTTATGACACATGCGAATTCAATATTATTCATTTTCAAAATCAGCTCTCGTTCTTGATTCGCACGATTCTTATTCAAATATTAAATTAATTAAAACATCTCTGATCATGAAAAACAGAAGATGTAAAGAAACATAAAAAGCTAAAGCGAAAATTATATATCCAAAATGTCATACCCTTTATTTATATCCTTTATTTTGCTGCATACAATTCGGTACATCAAACGTTCGTGTATTTTCATTCGGTCAAATGAAATGTTCATTTATCAAATTAATCTTTCAACTCATTAGTTTATAATTTTAACAAACAGCTGATGCTGGAAGTGGAATTGGAAGTTTTTTATCTCATCAAATAAAATTAATCGTTCAGTTAATATTTTATATTATTTCATTTTGTTTATTAATTAAAAAAAAAAACACTAATAATGATGGTAAGTGGGAAAATTTGTTTACCGGCTTAAATCGGAGGATCCACTTTGACAAACTGCAATAAGAGGGCTCGCTAGATTGGAGCACAAGCGCCTCTACATTCCATTCGATTAATGCTTTTTGTAGACACCGTCTTCTTGAACCAACTCACACTATAACTACATAATAAATGACATGTGGAATTTATTCCGTACCTTATTCTCATTTAATAAGTTAAGTTACTCAATTTCAGTGTAGAAGATTTTCTGACCAACAAGTTAACGCAAGCAATCTACTGATATATCAAAAAAAAAAAAAAATGGGCATTCTCGAGAAGATATCAGAAATTGAAAAAGAAATTGCACGCACACAAAAAAATAAAGGTATGTTGGTGAAAGTCGCTTTTTAAATCGTCTCGACTTTGAAGAAAATCATTTTTTTTCTATGTACATTTTAACTGAAAAAAAAAGGTTGGATGTTTGTAAACAATAAGCACAACATGAAGGTTAGAAATAGTAGTCTTTTTTTCTTTTTTTTTTGTTTTCCTCCACCTAGAAATTTGTTTGACAGTGAAGATCAGATTTTGTAATTGATATTTTGTTTTTCAGCAACTGAGTACCATCTTGGTCTTCTGAAAGCCAAACTAGCCAAGTACAGGTCGCAGCTCCTGGAACCTTCGAAGAAGTCAGAAAAGGGCGAGGGTTTTGATGTGCTGAAGTCGGGCGATGCCAGGGTAGCTCTCATTGGTTTCCCTTCTGTTGGAAAATCAACCCTGCTGAGTACTCTCACTCACACGGAATCCGAAGCAGCTTCTTACGAATTCACAACTCTGACATGTATACCGGGAGTAATAGAATACAAGGGAGCAAATATTCAACTCCTCGACTTACCTGGAATCATCGAAGGGGCCGCACAAGTAAAACCAAATTTTGAATTCAAACTGTTAATTCAATAATTCATCAAATAAATCAACTAAATTACATTCATTGAACTAATTGTTTTTTATCAGGGCAAAGGTCGAGGTCGCCAGGTCATTGCCGTGGCCCGAACTGCTGATTTGGTACTGATGATGTTGGACGCAACAAAACAAGATGTCCAAAGACAATTGCTGGAAAAAGAATTGGAATCCGTTGGCATAAGGTTGAACAAACAAAAGCCCAACATTTATTTCAAAACGAAAAAAGGTGGCGGACTGTCTTTCAATTCGACCTGTCCGCTCACAAAGGTCGATGAAAAACTTGTTCAAATGATTTTGCACGAGTACAAAATTTTCAACGCCGAAGTCCTTTTTCGCGAAGATTGCGGTGCGGATGAACTTATCGACGTGATCAACGCCAACCGAGTTTATTTACCGTGCCTTTACGTTTATAACAAAATAGATCAGATCTCAATAGAGGAGGTCGATCGGATAGCAAGACAACCCAATAGTGTAGTAGTTAGGTAATGATTATTATTTTTAGATTTATTCATTTTCAGTTGACATTAAAAATAACGAATTGGTCAGATTGAAATGAAATGTTTGTTTCAGTTGCAATATGAAACTTAATCTGGACTATTTGTTGGAGATCCTTTGGGAATATTTGTCTCTCATTCGAGTCTATACAAAAAAACCGGGACAATCGCCTGATTTTGATGATGGCCTGATTTTAAGAAGAGGCGTTACAGTTGAACACGTCTGCCATGCCATTCATAGAACCCTTGCTCAACAATTCAAATACGCCCTGGTCTGGGTAAATGTTCAATTTTATAATTTTCAATCTACAAGTATTAAAATTAATTTATCACCGGATAAATCAAATATACCAATATTTTTGTATTATAGGGAACGAGTACTAAATATTCTCCTCAGAGAGTAGGAGTTCAACACATCATGCACGATGAAGATGTCATTCAGGTTATGAAAAAGTAAACTGTTGCAGTGGGCATTATATCTATTCTCGTCTAATTTTTTCCTTTCATATCTCTCAATATTCAGTTCATTTCAAACAATTAAATTAAAACAATAATTTTATACACTTGAATATATTTGTTGCATTTTATTCTTATGATCTTATTTTATTTGAAATATATTTTCCTGATTAATCGGCTGCATTTAATCTATTCAAAACCTATTTGAATCATAACAAATCCAACGCAAACAATATAATCAAAGATCATTAGATTATTAATTTACCAAAAACTGTTACAATAATTTTAAAAAGTCTCAGATCATTAAAATGATAATAATTAATTTTCCATTTATTTATGGCTGTTTTTGTATTTTGACTTAATTTTGAATAAAAAGCGAATCAACAGATTCAAAAACATACAATTTTTTTTATTCAATCTGTTTGTTTGACAAAAAAGGGATAATTTTTTTTTTAAACATTTTCGAAACTGAGTCGGTAAAGAAAACTGAGCGCGGGTGAGCGATCAACTCACAATTTGAAACGGTGTTGTGAGTGTTCACACAGCTCACAGTGCCACTTAGGTAACCTCGATAATGAACGATTCGGTGCAAGATGGCAACCGTTGTGCCCGTTTCGTTAGTTTGGGTGCTTTCGGTGCGCCGCTCGTGAATTGTAATTTGTCGTGAAAAAGGATTCGAGCGTTCGTGAGTTTCATTGTCATCGGCCATAGCGTTACACCAGCATAACCTGTCTGATGCGCTCGAAATCAAGCCCCAACTATGTCTTGAGTTTACAATTCATCCGAACAACAACAGCTTTAACAACCTAAGTCGCCGCTTGCAAACATGTCAACTCGCTCGCAGCTCACGAAAGATTTGAACGGTGAGGGACAAGTTTGTTTACCTTCTGCCTGTCTCGGGCTTGGCCCTGGCACAAAAGCTTACTTTGTCACTGACTCGTCGCTTACTTCCAAGAAAGTCTCCTCTGACTCATTATTTATTATTTCTATAAACAATCAACTCTAACCACTCGTTACCCTGTTTCAAAAACAAAAAACGTCTCTTCTATTGTTGATTTTTATCATCCTCGCATTATTTTTTTGTTGATCCAATTTTGTTTCCTCTTTCCAATTAAGCTTGAGTCTGAAAATTGGGAGATCAATTTTTTTTTTTAATTTGCTGCTCTCGGTCTTTTATTGATCGTAAAACAAAAATAAACTTTTGCAGCATCCCAATTGAGCTCTTCTTTTTAACAACATTTGTTTGTTTGTTTGTTTGTTTTTTTTTTTCAATTCAACAAAGGGAGATTGTATTTAAAACTGATCCAAAATTACAAAGCACCCGAGTGAATAAAAAAAGGCTGAAACTGAATTTGTAAGTCGAATTTAAAAAGTTGTAACCACTGATTCACTTTGGATGCCAAATTGATACTCTTAGGCCTGTCTGACTCATACTGATAAGTGTTGTTTTTCATGCGCTGTTCATTATTGTCATGAATACATATGATTGGCTGAATAATCGCATAGATGTCGCATTAAACTGAGTTTTATAATAAAAATATAAAAAAATCTGACTACTTCTTCAGTGGACATGATTTGTCATTATGAAACTTTGTCCAATTGGTAGACAGATGAGTTTAGTTTCACGTGCCTCAAATTGTACAGTTTGTAACAATTCTTTTGCCTCAGTCCTCAGTTCCATCTGCTGTATGTGTAATTTGAAAAAAAAAAAAAAAAAACAAAATTGCTTTTTTTTTCCTTTTCGTTTGACAACATAAAATCATTTAATTATGAGTAAATTATTATGTATACCGTTGAGACGATCCAGTGACTTAAATTACGCCCAGATTTACGGTGAGTGCAGTGTTGTTAAAAAGAGCAAAAACCTCAAGCCTTTTTAGTTTACATTTCTATCCAATGTGTAATAAAAAAGAAACATCTTTATGCACCATAATTTTTTATTCATTCATTTTTTTTTATTCCAAATTGCAGAATCTGTGAAAGCATTGTTGGGGAAACATGTCAAAATTTTGTTGAAAAATGTTGTGAAGCTTGAGACCAAACAGGACAAATTAGAAAACAGAGTACTGGTGAGTGTGATGAAAATAATAAAAAAAGAATCTTTTGTTTTGTCAGTTGTGTTAAGTTTAAAACGTAACTGCTAATTTTCTGAATTTGCAGGTATTCTCGCCATGCAGGTTATTTTTGTTAACGGCAAAAGTACCGACAAGGGTACGTTATCTGGAATGACAAAATCGACAATTAATTACTTTGTATAAAAAAAAAGGTCAAAGCATTAATAGCAGTTGCATTGAAAATAATCTGTGTTTCACTTTTTTAGATCGACGGCCATTTTCATTATTTAGAAATCACAGCTGTCGAGTCCAAAAGATGCAACCAATTATGTTTAACAGTAGGAGAAAGAGCGTACAACTTTATAACAACAGGAGCGGGAGCGGACACAACAGAAGTAGATGCCATGATCGAAGCTCTCCACACAGCTATACGCAATATATTTCCTACAGTACCATTAAAGTAAAATCTTTTAAACAAACTAAACACGTTGAAATTGTTGTAAAAAAATGTTACAAAATCAAAATAATGATTTTGATATGTTAAAATTGAATGTATTAATATATTTTTATTTAATTTTCATTACAGTTACATTATAAGAAAGATAGAAGTGATCCCGGCAAGTAGGTTGCAAAGTATCAGAGGCAGTGACCTGGCTCGGAGTACAGAAGCAACGAGACACACCGGTCCCTGTGGTGGATTCTCTACCCAATATGCCTGCATGTGCGACCTGCATGCCGTACCTTACAGAGACGAAGTCGCATGGGTACGATCAGAAAGACAAACTTTCTTTAATTGATTTAATTTAAATTTTAACTTGATTAAGTTTAATTGTATTTTACAGGATGTAGATACAATATATCTGTCTCACGATACCAGAGAACTCAATTTAAGAGATTTTGATCACCTGGATCAGAAGGATTTGGTGCCAATTATTTCGGCTCTTGAGTATAACACTTGGTTTACAAAGTTACGGGTTTCACATCTCAAACTAAGTCACGAACCCTTGGAAAGACTGCTCCATGTTATGCGTAGATCCCTTTCCATTCAAGAACTATATCTCGACAATCTTGGTGTAAAATGGTGAGTTGTTAACGAAAATCAAACGTTAGATTTCGTTATTGAATAAAACATTCTAATCTGTTACAATATTTATAGGGATTTCGCACACAAACTTTCACTGGCTCTAATAGCAAATACAAATACTATCTTGCATACCTTGGACCTGTCTCACAACATGATTGAAGACAAGGGTAAGCTTAATTTAGTAATATTAATCGAGCGTCATTAATTTACTCAGTTCAAAATATATTCATAATGAACAATTGTTACGACTTTAGGTGCCTCTAGTTTGTGTGGAATAATAGCCAAATTGATGCAAGGAGCCACGCATCTGAGTGGACCGATAGGGAAGCTACCTAAAGGTTTACAAAAACTGAATCTGTCGCATTGTGGACTTACTGGAAAGGGAATCAGTCAAATAGCTCATGCTCTCAGTCTAAACAGAAGCATGCCAACTAGTCTACAATATTTAAACCTTTCAGAAAACAGTTTGAAAGATGACATCAATGTGAGCTCGATTGTGATATAAATTGAAACCTTGAGTTCAAATTAAATTATGATGGTCTAATTCAAAACATTACATTGCAGAATTTGTGTAACTTCTTAGCTCAACCTAACAGTATAACTCATTTAGATCTGAGTGGGACGGACACAACTTTGGAATGCGTAAGAAATTTATATTTAATTCAAGTTTTATAAGCAGTGCCCGATATGAATGGAACATTAATGAAACAAATTTCTCCCGGTTCCAGTTGTTTGGTGCATTGTTACGGGGCTGCGCAACCAATCTAGTCTACTTGAACGTCGCTCGTAATTCATTCACGACCAAGAAGACCAAAGAGATACCTCCAAGTTTTAAACAATTCTTCACGGCCACGTTGTCTCTCAAATATCTGAATATATCGTCATGTAAACTGCCACTGGAAGCACTTAAGCATCTGCTATTAGGATTAGCTTGCAATGAAAGCACGGTTGGCCTCGAGCTTGACATGAGCGGCAACAATCTCGGCTCGGCTGGTGCTCATGTGTTGGAATCATGCATCCACGGGGTTAGGTGCATCTCGTCCTTGGACATCTCGGAAAACAGTAAGAATCCTGAACAAAAGAAACCCTGGCGCACAATGATAATTTTTAACTGTTTTTAAAATTGTTTGCTAGACATGGACAGCGATCTGGCACAGGTGATCACAGCAATTGGTAAAAACAAGTCGATCAAACAGCTGTACATGGGACGCAACACGGCAGGAATGAAAAGCAAACACATCGCCGCTGTGATGGACGCTTTGGTGCAAATGCTCCAAGAAGATGATTGTGTGCTGCAAGCGCTCCACCTTCCAGACTCAAGATTGAAGGGCGACCTGTACAACTTGATTAACGCTCTCGGTAGCAACACTTGTCTACACACTCTAGACATAAGTGGCAATCAGATCGGCGACGCTGGTGCTCGGCTGCTGGCCAAAGCTTTGCAAATAAACAATCATCTGAGAACTATCATCTATGATAAAAACAACATCACTCTTCAAGGATATGCAGACATTGTTCACGCCTTGGAAAAGTAGGTTCCTCTTAATCATTAGCAACAAGTTGTAACATTTTGTACAAATTTATCGTTCTTGATGTACATGTAAATAGGCTTGTACAAACTTTTGGTACAACCCCTCTTTGATTGTTATCATTTATCAAACGATTGTTACTTGTTGTTATTTGTGGTGTGATTATTTTTTTTCCAGGAATTACAGTGTGCGACACATGCCCTTTCCAATTTACGACCTTCAGCCTTGCATGAAAGCATCTACCGAAAAAACTGAGCAATTGGTAAAAAAGATACAAGATTTGTTGCAGAGAAACGTGACTCCATGTAAATACAGCCACGGTCAGGCGTTCAGACTGCAGCAAGGCTTTTTGTTGAGTTCAACGCAACAAATGGTCGACAGGCTGGTCGTCCAGACACAAGATACAATTAAGGCACTAGCCACTGAAAATTCTGATTCCAGTAATGATATTAATTATGCAACTGGACTCATTAAGGATGCTGATAATTCGAAACAGGTACATACACGTGTTGTTTGGATCGTCAATTTCATTCTAGTTTTCTTATTCTTCTTTCAAACGTGCAATTTAATTATGAATGGAATGTGCGTTCTTAATTAAACTCTTAATTAATTTCGACTTGTTTTTATTTTTTGTTAAAAAACAGCTTTTACCACGACTGCACGAAATTTTGCAAAGGAGAGATGAAAATAATCCGGTGGAAATGAAGCTACTTGATATGTCTCACGAGATTCATAAAGTGGTCACGAAGTATCTTTATGTGAGTTAATGATCGCCCAAAAACAGGTCACAATACTTTTACAGTTCTTGCAACGAACTTGTTTCGAACAATTTTCTTTTGTAGGATTCTTTGGACGCTATGCTGAAATGTGCCAGTGAACAATGTCCGACCATTCTTTCGCAAACGGTGATTAGAAATGAAGATAGCGATCCAATAACGGTTGAGGAGGAGTTGCGTAACTCATGCAAAGAAAAAAATCAAATTAGTTCAGAATTTATTCAAAACACAATTACTGAACAGGCCGGTGCAGATATTGTCAATCGAGTCAAGTGAGTTTAAAAATATCAATAAGAACCTTCTTCAATAATTAACTTCGTAATAATGAGAAATAATATTGGATTGAAACTCAATTTTTTAAAATTCCTTTCAGTGAGTTAAATCTAGCGGTTGCAGCGCACGTCTCTGATAGGGTCACTGACGAGGTCATTGAATCTTTATCTAGAAGTTACAAGAATCTGGTAAATAAATGTTCATTTGAAAAGCTATTGTGATAATGAAATATTAAAATTGGCAAGGTGTATAGACTGATGAACGAATTGATATTGAGCGATCGACTTTTTTTTAGATCGGAGACTACGAATGTAGGACACGAAGCAGCACACCTGACGTTTTAAGACCGAGCGCAGGTTCGATGAATAGTGGCAGCGTAATTGGTATCGGCAGCGGCGGAATGTCCCTTTCGTTGACGGTCGGAAGAACGAGTATTGTTTCAGAAGAGGAGTGTCCTCCCGATGATTATATCATGAACTGTACGATTGATCAACATCCAGGAGAGCCGCAATCTCCGATGGTGTGTATTTAGAGTTTTGATCAAATTTAAACTTTAATTAGGAGTAAACAATCTAACATGTATTATAATAAGTTTTTTTTTGTTTAATTGTTTATAGGAATAAAATTAACAATGTTAACATTCTTTTTCACATTGCTCAATTAATTTCACTTACATTTTTTCACGCTTTACTCTTTAGAAACTGGATTACCTCAACCTTGTAAGTAATTCTAAATAATTACATCTAAGGTTAACGATTGATGTCTCGTGGCTTTGATAGCGATTGAATTTTAGTACACTAGCATTATTAGTCACTGTACAAACTAGTGCACATAATGGTACAATTTGGCCACTTTTTCTGTTCATTATTTGATTATCGTATTAAAAATTTGTTTCAATTAACAGGCTACTCCGCACCTATCAAATAAACGCAAAAGTTTACACGGCAGGAAATTACGTCCCAAATCTGTGGTAGATTCAGTCGAGGGTTTATCTGCAGATGACATCCCCGATTTGCTTCCTTCTCTACCAAAGAATCAAACAGAAGGTATACAGTTTTTCGTTCAAACAAAATTAAAACTTCACGACCTAAATTTATAAAGAAAATGAAAAGAAAACTGAATATTTTTGCAGGAATATCAGAAAATGAGCACTCATTGACAGAATCATTGGATTCGGTATCCGAGCTGCCACACACCGTTGGACAACAGCTACAGCATCTGGTGAAATCGAGACCACGTCGAGCGAAAACGCGCGCTCCAACCAGACCGATGTTACGATCCGATCAGCCAGCAGATATAGGACTCGCTTTGGGTGAAGGACTGGACGTTTTCTTTCGTCCAACAACTCCAACCACACCTTTGATATCACCCACAAGTGACGATAGGTAACAAATCATTTCACCCATGAATGCATAATGATCATCAACTATTACTAAACTGAAAAAAAAAATGATATATTATTTGTTACAAAGGTAGCATTTTCATGTCATGTCACATCATCTTTCACTTACAGCTCATTACATACTTTTCCAACCGACGGTAGTCCCAATCTCTCATTAACTAGTCACAAAAGCATCCCACCATCATCATCATCAGACGCTGAAAAAAAGCATGGATGTAATTCACCATTCTTGAAAACGCTGCTCGAGCCAGCACCCCGGTCGCGTTCAAGTGATAATTTGGAAAAATGTTCCCCTCTTATTGGTCGAAGGTCACAAGGGGACTCGCCGTTGACAGCATCGCCGTTGGCACGTCGCAACACCACCGAGTGTGCGTCGCGCAAAAATGAAACTTTACTGTCGCACGAGTCTTCGTTTGAGGATGCCGAACAAAAGAGAACGAAAAAAGTTGATGACAAATCGGCTGCTTCGTCGGTGAAACTGAGATCCACCGGGTTCGACTTACGCAGCCCCACGAACGGCTCGAATTTCAAAAGTTCCTCGTCGGACCAGGCCAAGTCGCCGATCTTGAAGTCGCTCATCAAAGGCAACTCCGAAACCAATCACATCAAAAACAAAACAACGCAACCGATGAATGCTCCCAAACCAAGACCTTGGAGCATGGCAACTGATCGCAAATCTGGTACAAGTTTTATTTGTCGTTGTTTATTTATTGCAGTGACATTGTACAAGTTAATTATTAGGCTTCTCTTTGTTCGAATTTTGATCATTTCTGTTTTTTCAATTCTAGGAGAATTCACATTACTGAGCGATGGATCTAGTCCCAACACTTCTGCTGGGAACACACCGGATTCTGGTGATGCATTGGACGAGTCCACAGATAGTGGTGTCAGCGGACCAGCCTCATTGCCTCCGAACTTGACAGCAAGCACTGCCACCACTTCTCTGAGCAATTCTGTCGCGGAAAAAAGATCGGTCAGGGAACTGGCTGCAAGTCTAAATAAGAATAAAGTTAACAAGAAGGAAAACAGTGAGTGTACAATTGTGCTAGAGATCACGCATGCTAATCAGTATGCTGCTGTAACGATCGCTTTCGTTCGTTAACTTTAATTGTTTTTTTTTTTTTTTCATTTGTCTTAAACTTTATAATTGACAGTTGTTCTTTTTTCAAGAGTTATAATTTACATTTAATTACAAGTTAATCATAACCATGCACGAACGTTTATTTTGCTATCGCTTTTTTGTATTATATTTTAGACTATATTGCACCTTCAGCATGGAGATCGGTATTACATCGTACTGTCGACCTGCAAAATACTAAGGTATAAGTTTATTTTGTTTTACGTTCAATAGTTTTTAATTTTGTTTAAAGACATTGATTCATTTGTTTACCAATTTGACTTGAACCAAAGCTTTTTTATTGTTTTAATTATTGATTTAACTGTTTTGTTTTAACATAAAAAAGTACATAATGTGATATAAAAAAATGTATTATTCTGAATGTTAATAGATTGAATATCAACAAGACGAAATTCTCTTTCAGGCAACGGAAGCACCGAAGACGGCTGAAACGAATCTGATTAATGTAAAATTACGAAGAACCTCCTTCCTGCGCGATTCCAATTTCAATTATGACAACGACGTGGTTGACGTTTGAAACAACACATCTCTTTTGGATTGTGAGATATTGATATTTAACTTGTTTTACAGCAAAGCAAAATGATCACATCGTCAACTGAATATATTTGTCACGATATGGGCAAACGAATGTATGCGTTTCGTGATTTATGGCATGAGTACTTTCTAAAAGTTATTATAAAAATCGCGGTACTGCAAATTTTCAAATAATTCATCACTCGATTGATTTTCAATTTGGAACGGATAAATCGATTTAGAGTGATAAAATGTTTGAAGAGTGTAATTTTGATTGTGATTGAGCTTAATTTCAAATCAACGTAGGGAAAGTTGAAAAAAAGTGTTATGTTGCTAAAACTTTTATTGTGCGAAAGTTTGATGCTGTATATTTAATTTATTTATGTACATTTACGTTCGAAATCTGACGATAAGCAGCTGTTAGTTGTAAACACTTAGCCGATCCTTTGTAGGTAATCATGAAAGATGAAATTAATAGATATATTTAATCGCATTTATTGTGCAATGATGAAATATGAAAGCTAGTAACGACACGATCAGTGTTTTTATCAAACTGGTTAAACAATCAATTGCGCCTTCAATGATTCCAATTGGCTTGCCTGTAGATTAATCATATTGAATATCCTCAATAGAACAATCCGTATAATATACATATATTACACATTTATACGTAAAATATATGTATATTATATAGATTGTTTTATTGGGGATAGATTTTTCGAGATTGTATGCAAATTATACACCAAGCAAAAACTCTCGTTTTGCAAAAAACTTTGTATATAAAAGCGTATTTTGTATATTTTTTTTCGTTGCCCCTTTATTTTTCTAAGCGTTAAATTATTTATATGTAACAATAATCTTCAGTTTCTATCCAACATTTTCGTCTAGTCTCCTTTTTTCCATTCGATTATCTTGACATTTCATTTTCCATCCGTCAATTTATTTGGATTGAACAAAAAGTTATATTATCAAATGAAAAAAAAAAAAAAAAAAAAATGTTGCGAATAATCCACAATCACGGGCATTATTTTGCAGTGTGATTTCAAACGAGATACATATTTTGACATTTGTATAAATTCAGTGTCAGTTATTTAATAATAATATTTGTAATTCAGCGATTTATTATCTTGTCAATCGTATGAAAGCATTTTAAGTGTAAGTTGTCAAATTATACTTGTAAAATTATTGCACTAGTAATGGTGTTTAAAATCGCTAACTTTTATAAAAACTTATTGAAAGAATTGACATTTTCATTACTATGTTCATTGTTGGTAATCGATTCACTGCCACTGATATTTTTTCTACTGAGTAAGCATTTTTTAAAAATATATTTCATAACTGGGATTGAAAGCTATCAGAGCAAATTGTACTTTAGTACAGTTTTGAACATTTCGTCTAGAATTAATAATAATTGTAACGCGAAAGTTTAGTTTACAAAAGAAAAGTGAAAACAACATTTGTATATGATTTTATACAATATTATACATGAACAAAATTTTGTGAAGCTATTTATTACTTTTGATACAACTTCGTATAATTATGTATTTGCATATTATATACCTTCGCCATATCTACCAGTTACTGAATCGTTGCACTGTGAAATAGCGAGAATTGTTATAAGTGCCTGTTTTCATTTGTTTTCTAATTATAGTGATTTTCAGTTGACTGGTTGTTATAATTGATCCATCCAATTTAATTTTATTGTTAGAACTTTTACTGTGAAATATCATGCGATAAAATGATTAATTTGTTTTTAAAGTTAACAATACAGTTACGATGCTTTCACCAAAAAAATGAAATGAAACCAAAAGGATGGTTCAATTATAACAAAAGAATCCGTTTCATAATCTATTTTTGAAAAAAATCGATCAAACTGATTGTACACTGACTTCTAAAGCAATCTTCAAAATGTCTGAACATTTTTTAACGAATCATTTTCAATCTTGTATCCATTAAATAGGAAATAATTTATTGAAAACAAAAATGGTCAATAGTTATATTTAAACAAATAAATTATTCAGTAGTCTTCCAAAAGCAGAACGCTGAACATTACTGCTGAAGGATACTCGTGATAGTATAGGCCTATGCGTTGAATTGCTAGTATATATGGAACATCAAAAATTGACCCTTTCGATATCAAACAGTATATCACTATGGTCGTAAAAAAAACTTTCTTATACATATAAGAAAGATTTTTGTTCGTGTATCTGAAAATGACTAAGTTTAAAATGTTTCAACATTGTTAACGAAAGGGTTAATCAGGCCTACGTGAATTAAATAAAAATAATAAAATTCCAGTTTAAGAATTTCAAAATTGAATTCCAATTAGATTTCATGCATAGCCTAAGACAAACAATGCCAACATTGTTTATATGAATAAAATAAAGGAAATGCGAGTAATTATACTGAAACTTATAAGGCACGTTTACTCAGTTTTACTCATATAAAAGTAAAAGTGTAAAATAATGTTCACTTGTATCGACAAATTGGAAAACGGTGTCTTGTGCATGGCAATTGCACAGAATCCAAAAATATTCGAGTCGTATTATAACAAATATATATACTTCAAAAGTAACGATAATGTAAATTCAGCGCCGCCGAACTCAATTGGCAATCACATGTACATTCAATTGTGATCTGTAATATTCATAGGTCCTTTTATAGAGTATAATATAAATACTATATATATACACACACACGAAAAATGAAATAAAATTATAAATAAAATGTTTTGCAAGGCAAAATGTCTTGCTGAACTGATTAATAACTTATTCAAGTTTGTCCGGTAACTTTGATCATTTTACGCATTTGCATTCTGAATATTTTGCAACTGAAAGTATGCCTCTGTGGTAAATCTTGTATCATTTGAAAAAAGTATTTTGTATTCGATCGTTAACTGTAAAATGTTGGTGAAATTGTTCTTTCTTTTTTAAAGTTATTTATATAAATTGAATTGAATGTTGATGTGAGTATGCGTAGAATAAAACATTCCTGTATTTATATTTTCTCTTAAATTATCATGATATTATTAAGTAGATCCATGATATATAAATATATATTATAATATACATATATACAAACATATAGATCTATATGAAACTATATGAAATGTATGTATAGAATAAAAATCTAAGTTTGATTTGGCACTGGTCATTTCCCACTTTTCGCTAATCAATGTTGTTTGTGCTTGCACAACTCAAGGATCATACAAATGAATGTTCAACATGGTTGAGATATACGTAATCATTTATTCCTTGTTTCTCGCTTTTCGTTAATTATAATGATTCTTGAATATAAAATCATAATTTTGTTCTATACAAATTTATAAAAACTTAACCAGATATCTTTTGTAATACGCTGATTCGGGCAGTTGACCGACAATTTGAACTTGCGTACTTAGATATTAATAAGTGAGATGAATTAAAAAGAATCTGTAACTCAAAGTCAGTCGTTATATATAATCAAATAATAATTGCACATAAATCGACTCTTCTACCAACATTGAATGATTTTCACTAAACGAACCAAATAAAAAAAAAATTAATTAATTAATTGATCTTTCTTAATTACAGAGAGTGCAAAAGATGTCGATGGATTATCACTAATAAATTCAAGTTGCGAAAACAATTCATCTGACAGATACGCGTACACGATAAGAACAAGATCTCACGATCGAATTGGGCTATTTAATTACAGTTGGGCAGAAGAATATAAAACAAAAACAGACTTATTAAAACTATAACAAAAAAAGTTTTGTATCACTGTCGTAATTTATATAGATTACTTTTATTACAATTATCATGTATAAGTATAAAGTAGAATAATTAAGGGGCATGCACAATAAAATGAACAGCGAACTATCGAATCACTGAACCAATCGTATTCACCGTAATGAAGGCGCGTGTTCCTCATAATTTATATAATTGTTTTTTTTTAAATATGGTTTCTTTATACGTCACTGTACGTGTTTTTAAATATATATAATATTATATTATATATATATACACATGATGAACTGGTAATTAATAGATACATTGCCTTAATCTGTTAATATTTCCTGGATGTTTTCATTTTCAAACGACAATTACATCAAGGTTCGCTCTTATTTTTCAAGATGCAAACAAAGTTGATTCATAAATTAAAATGTGTCTAAAAAAGGAGGTATGTTTAGAGGGATGGGACAATTAGATTGTAGAGTGAAACAGGCGACAGCTTATGGGCAGCCCCTAGCAGCATCCTCCACCTTGTGTATTTCCTTGACCACCAGTGCCTGATATTCCTCCCGGACTAGTGGGAGAGTGCTGAGGACCAATTTTAATTCCATTCGCCTGAAAAACAATATCATAATTCAATTACAATCTACTCCAATTTTAAAATTAATCAAATTAAAATGTCCATTTATTGTACCTCGTTGTTGATATCGAATACACCCTCTTGAATTTTCTCATAGATCTCCTTAGCTGTGTTGATGAAAGCTTCCTCTACGTTAGCTGCCGTTTTAGCACTCGTCTCCATGAACACAAGACCGTGCTCTCGGGCAAAAGCCTCGCCTTCCTCCCTTCTGACTTCCCTTCGCGAATCTAAATCGCTTTTGTTTCCGATCAACATTATAACCATGTTCGAGTTCGAGTGCTGTCTTGCATCCTCCAACCACGTTGTCAAGTGGTTGAAAGTTTCTCGACGAGTTATATCGTAGACCAATAATGCTCCAGCTGCGCCACGGTAGTACGAGCGTGTGATCGAACGGAAAGCTTCTTGGCCAGCCTGCAAAAAAATTTCATATTAATTTTGCACTTGTATTTTTTTTTGTTACAAAAACACAAAATAGGAGAATGAAGACAGAATAGAAATATAATTTCAACGGGAAAAAGTTGTCTCGCACTGCTGACTCAATTTCAAAACCACAGCTGCGTTACCGAGAACAGCTGTTGGCAGTCAAACAATAAAATTTATTTGATTCCAAGCAGTAATCCCGTATCGATTTAATTTTAGAAAACCAACTTAAGAAATGTTGGAAAATTGTTCATACAAAATGACTAACTAATGATATAAAGAATTTTATAACTCATAATAGTTGCCTTTTTTTACATTTTGAAATAACAATTTAAAACATTTGTAAGTACTAATTAATATTTTAATTGTTCATACCGTATCCCAGATTTGAAGTTTGATTTGTTTTCCATCAATGGTGATCATACGAGCTCCAAACTCAACGCCAATCGTTAGATCATGAACAGGCTGGAACCGCTTGTCGGTGAATTGCAACAGGAGACAAGATTTTCCTACTCCTGATTCATCCAGAAAAATACAGACACAAAATCAATAATCTCATCCATTCCTTGTCAGATTAATCAAAACAGTCGGTGCAAATATTTTAATGAATGAGCAAACTCTTTACAATTAATGTATCTAAATTTTCAATTTGACTGGTGTAACAAAACAAAAGTAGGCCAAATTATTCAATTGTTAACATTTTGTAGTCGATAAATAAACGACAAAATAAATCTCATAGTTGAACTACGACACATATGATGCATGTAAATAATGGGAGGATGAAAAAAATGGTTGATTATTGATGAACAATGAGCGTGACTGTGTGATAAACAGGACGAAGACGGGGACAGGCGAGTGGTTGGTGAACCGAGTTGGCATGCAGTTAGGGAAAAAAATCGAGCATGAAAATCGAAAACAATGGGAGAGCTGTCAAATAGATGGTTTCACATCGAGATGCAAAATTTTGCTTAGACGTTGCACAACAAACTGCGTACCTGTGTCTCCTATGATTATGTATTTAAAGAGGTAAGCGTAGGACATTGTTCACCGACTAATAAAACTGTCAAAAAGTCTCAAAACAGAAATCTATAGAGCAATCGTGGTACTACGTCTGCGTCTCCACAACTTTTTGTTATCGCTGTCGCTGTTTCTGCTTGATTATGACGTCATTTCCATTGCGCCGTCAACACACAACGTTTGCAGACACCAACACCAGAGGGCACTAGGTTCCAATTCTTGGAAATGTTTTGTTTGAAAAACAGAAAAGTGTAGCAAACAAATGATCAGTTTTCTTCTTTGTTATTGTTTATTTTCTTTTTCTTACACTTTTATTTGATTGTAATAGAACATTTTTTTATGCGTTTCATTTTTTATTCACTTTACAGCTGAGATGGGATGTTATTTTTGGTTTTGAATTTCCCGGGTGAGTAGATTTTCATACAGTCGTCTGCTCGATTGTTGAGGGGGAGGAGGGGTGTTTTTTTTTAGGTTTTAGAGGTGTGTGATGGTCAAGTGCAATGGCACCGAATCAACGTCAACGTCAGCCAGTGAATTCAAAAAAAGAATTCAAGAAGAATAATCGAAAACGAATAGCTCCGTGAGTAACCGTATTTTTCTTCAGTTTTGTTATTGTTTATTCATTGTGCTTTTTTTTTAAGTGGATCAATATCAGTCAACGCACTGACGAATGTTACTGTCATTAATTTCAAAGAAAATGTTTGAGGATAAGTTTAATAAAAATATAATTAAATATGGATGAACATGCCAAATTTTCTTTCGTTTTGCAGACCAGAGGAAACGAGTGATAATGGCCTTGTTTATCCAGGAGGAGACACCGCATTCAAATTGTTGTTATCGGCTCGATTTTGTTCAGCAATCTGGTGCCATATAACGGATTGTGATGAGACTTACAACTATTGGGAACCTGTATGTATCTTGATTAAAATTCAAGAAGGAAAACATCCATTTCATTTTTGTTTGCATTTAGATTTCATTCGAACAATTTTATATCTGTTTTTTTTTTTTTCATTTCAGAGTCACTACTTACTGTACGGAAACGGCCAGCAAACATGGGAATACAGTCCAGAATTCGCCTTAAGATCATACACTTACCTTTTAATTCACGTGGTACCTGCAAAAATTTACTGCTACATATTCGAGCCGAATCCAGTCTTGGTGTTTTACTTCGTCCGATGTTTATTGTCAGTGGGGTGTGCCTCAGCGGAAGTGTTTTTTTACAAGTACGATCTTCTAGTTTCTTATTGTGTTAATTGGCAATTGAAAGATATTTGTAATCAACAACAAATTTCCCTTTTCAGAAGTGTATGTAGAGAATTTGGAGTACATGCTGGAAGACTAACACTAGCATTTTTGCTATTCAGTTCAGGCATGTTTATTTCTAGTGCTGCATTTTTGCCTTCTTCCTTTTCGATGTGAGTATTGATAACAAATCTTAGACGAACATTTCAAAAGGTAGTTATTATATTTATTAATGTGTTTCTTTTTGTTTCAAGGTATTTAAGCACAGTGGCAATAGCAGCTTGGTATTCAAGAAAATACGAATTAGCAATTTTTGCAACTGCCATTTCTTCCTTACTTGGTTGGCCATTCGCTGCATTATTAGGGTAAGTAATAATATTAAATTTGAATACGTTTGATGAATGATAGTCAACTTAAACCTATTTTCATTTTTTCTCTAGTTTACCAATTGCATTGGAAATGCTTCTTCGTAGACGGGAAATAATCCGATTTTTAAAATGGGTTTTGATCTCGGCACTAACCCTTCTCGTGCCAATGATTTGGATAGATTCACTGTACTTTGGCAAATTAGTGATAGCGCCTTTGAATATCGTCCTGTACAATGTTTTTACCAACCATGGACCAAATTTGTACGGAACCGAGCCATTCTCATTTTACCTGATCAATGCATTTTTAAATTTCAATTTCATTTTTATCGGAGCTCTGTTAACTCCTTTTGTATTGGTAACTATATGCAAAATCTTATTTTCCTTGAATGAAAACTTAACCGGAAAACAAAGAAGTGACAAGTTTTTTTTTTGTATTTTAGCTTTTAGTCTGGGCAGTGGTGCCAGCGAAACCAAGAGACCAGCAGTGGCTGCCTTATTGGTATGCTCTGGCTCCGCTTTATCTTTGGCTGTTGGTTTTTTCAATGCAGCCCCATAAGGTGAACCATTTTATAATGATAAGATAAATTATAGAGCGTATATCCAACTAATTATTATTCCTATATAATTGGCTTGTTCTTTTGTTTCAGGAAGAACGATTTTTGTTCCCTGTATATCCGATGATTTGCCTCTGCGGCGCCATAACAGTTGACATGCTACAAAAATTGTACTTCTTTGTTAAAACGTACTTCTTCCCACCGACAAGTAGCTGTCATTATTTACAAAAAAGTGGAAGTATTATGATTTGTGCGATTACAGTTTGTGGATTATTGGGATTGTCCAGATCGATTGCTCTTTATAAAGGTATTTAATTTAAAAAAAAAAAAATAGTTTTCAACTGAAAAATGATTCATTATATCTTCAAGGCTATCATGCTCCAATGGAAATTATGATGGAAGTCAACAAACTGGGCCTCGAGGATCAAATCCCAAAAGATGTGAACGTCAACTTTTGTGTTGGAAAGGAATGGTACAGATTTCCAAGTAGCTTCTTCTTCCCTTCAAACAAGTACGTAAAATTTGAATTAATTGTGTTCTGATTGGTACAATTTCAAAAAGTGTTCAATTATTTGATTGAATTTTTTTTTCAGCTGGAAATTACAGTATTTGCAATCAGAATTCAAGGGCCAGTTACCACAGGCATACTCGGAGGATGAAAATGCCACAAGTATCATTCAGCCACATTTTAACGACGAAAATCGGGAGGAACCTTCGAGATATGTAATTATTTCAGCTTTTCGTAATTGTTTTCAATATTTTGAGAACATTGAATCAAAAGAGTTGGAACATTAATTTCAAATTCATTTCGACAGTTTCCCTTAGACAAGTGTCATTTCGTGTTGGACCTGAATGTCCAAACAGAAACAGTCCTGGAGCCTAATTATTCGCAAATGACAGATCTTTTCACGGTCATAAAATCCTCCAAATTCTTGGATTCTTCTCGGTGAGTTTTTGCAATTACCCCAGTCAAAAAATTCGACCCAAATTCTAATACTACATTTTCATTTCAGCTCACATCCATTATTCCGAGCTTTCTACGTACCATACATATCAAGTCAGCACTGTAAATACGAAATGTACAACCTTTTGAAAAGTAATAAGTTCAAATTAACAACTTTGAACCGAGTCAAAAGTACAAAAACCATCTGAGAGATGAACGTTTCCAGATCGTAAAATATTTTTACATTTTGAAGCAGGGGCGATGTGCTCTCTGATCTCACGTGTTTGTAAGTTCAACTTTGTAAGTTCAAATTGTAACTGAAGGCAATTTCAAGATTGGGGGAAAAAAGTATTTTCTTTTTTTGAGCATATACTTTTTGTGATATTTCTTTACATTTTCAATAAAAAAAATAACAACAATTATTGTCAATTATTCTTTTACTTCCCAAAAGATTCAGACATTTAATGAACTAAAAAAAAGAAAATTAAGAATGTTATGGTTGTAAATAAGCGAAAAATTGAAAATTTGACGTTGACGTTTACCTGTGATCGGTAAATTTAAAAGTGCCTATAGATGGTACTGAGGATTCCTATGGGGATGCATCTCATCTCTGAAATCATCTCAAGTGGGGGGGACAGAACAGTTTGAAGTGCGCTGAAATAGTAGTAGTTGAGTGGGAGTGCGAGTGCGAAACATTGAACAAAGGTTGGTTGCGTTAAACAACCGGCGGGCATTCACAATTCAAACATGGCAGCGGCTACAAGTGTCGTCGTGCTTGACCGGGGCAACAATACTACCTGCACAATCAATTTACACGGTGTGTTTATCGCTATTATAAAACCATTCTTAACGCGGGGGGACGTCCATCTTAACAATTTATTAGTGACTGAGAAATTCGGCGGGAAAAACTCCGTTGACCGGCGTCTGCTTTTTAGCCCGCCTTCACATTCTTGTTTTTTTCGTTCTTTTTTTTCTCTCTCTCTCTTTCTTTCTCTTGCCACAGTAACTGCATCTTCGATGAAGAAATTGTACGGTCGTACGTCGTGTTAGTTTGCAAGCATCGTCGTGTACAAAAAAAAAGTAGAGAAAAAAAAACTGAGGTTATGATAACAGTCACGTTGTGCGAAGTTCGCCAAGTTCAAAAGTTTCGCTCCGAAATTGAAACGAGTCGAGAACTTGATGGAAAAATTGTCTGCGGGATTGTAAACAAGTGATCGTTGTAAACTATTGGATAACGTGTTACACAATTCGGGTGCTGTTTTTTTTTCTTTTTTTTTTTTGACACATTACTATTTACAATTGAACTGACGTTTTATTTTGTTTTGCTTTTGCTTGTTTGGTAAACAAACGCCTTGTCAGCCGAAAAAATTGGGTGTCGAAATGTTGACGAAAAAATGAAAAAAGAAAAAAGTGCAGCATAAGTGCGTGACGTTTAACCGTGCCATAAATTATCCGATCGAAGCAACTTGCATCACGTAACATTTTTCACCTGCGGTGTAGTAAACAATCGCTACACTTAATTTCATTCATTTCCAAACCGTTTGTTATCATTATTAACTCGCGTACAAATTGTTACGGGACAAACAAAAGTTTATTACTTTTCGAAAAATTTAATTTATGCAACCCAAACTCATTTCAATTCCAAAATTGTTAATCGTAAAATCATTTTCAGGGGCAACTGTTGTATCATGGCGGGTAAATAATCAGGAACAGTTATTTGTAAGGTAAGTTTCTAAAACACTCTTTATCTTCAATTTTTATTACCTTCTTTTTTTTCAGCTGTCGTTATATTGCTTAGAACAAGTTGTACTGTATCTTTTCAATTGAAAGCAAGCTTTATTATGAAAGGTTCATGACGATTTTTTGTGTAGTCTTTTTTTTTGTTTCAAAAAAAAAGAAAAAAAAGAAATAAAATAGGCGGGAAAAAACCAAAACATTTGTCAATCAACAAAAACTATTACAGCTTGTCCTTGTGATTGGCACTTTCATCGTCGCGCGATATCAGGTGAATGATTTAGTGAATGGATAAAATAATTAGTGATTAAAATAGTCGATGAATGAGTTTTGAAAGTGTCTGTTTGCGGATTTAAAATTAGCACAGATCAAAAAAGTCTGCACGCTTATAAATTCCATAATAAAGCGATCACGTTAACATTAATCTACATAGTGATCGTATAAATCTTGTTCCAAAGCTGTTGTATCGTTTATGGTATACACTATTACAAAAGAAAATAATTCTGCGATGCGTCCATACAGTAGAATTCAGATGAATGGGAATGCTGTAGAATGCCAGTAAAAACCGCAGGCTTCGGGATCATTAGTCTACAGCAGAGCCTTTAATGGTGGCAACATTATACCGGGTGAACAATCGAAAGTCATATTTGATACACTTATACAAACCAAAAGCAGCCGATCGCTCTGCTGCAACTTTTTACGATTCGCCATTAATTATACTTTATGTGCTTTTCAATTATTTATCAATCAACCAACTCAGACCTTTCATTCTTACAATAATCTCATAATCAAATTCGTTTTGATGTTGCTTTCTCAATTGTTTATACATTTTACAGTTTCATTTTTTGTTGGTTTCATTGTTGCATAGAAAGTTGGCAGCTCTCTGAACTAAAACGAAAAGTAATTGCAAAAATTTGTGAACAGTTTTGCGATTGGTTGTAATTTGGTTTATTCGTTAGAATTGATAAATAATGATTGGAAAATGAGGAATTGAAAATGGGGAATTTTGTGAGAGAAAGAAAAAAAGATGATAGTCGTGGAATTGTTTTTGGATTATCGAATTTTAAACTAAGGGAATAATATCCCGATTGGTTCCAAAAGATCCAGTACCATTCCGAATATCGTATTACCCGGACCAACAGTTCTACCAACGCAATGTAGCTTTAAAGCGATCGATAGAGGAGTGTTTGAAGTTTTTTTTTGCCTCTGGTACGAAACTGTTTGATACAAACCGCGTAAAACTAGCCAGCAATTGAAACCGATCTGATCGTACAGAATTGATTCTGTTCACTGCACGATTCAATTTTTTTTTTGTTCGAAACAAACAGTTTGGAATTGTAACCAACTGCACTTCATGACTTTTCCTTCAGTTCGAAAGTTCCAAGCTTCATTTTGGACGTTTTTAAAAAAACAAAAAGTCAATTGTTGAACGTGACCTTTTTTATATCTGCATGAAGATATATTTTTCAAAGTAAAAGTAACAGTTTACTCTTTGTGGTACCGATTTTACAATGAAAATCAAAATGTCAAACCAATTGTATCTGTAAATTGTTTGTCAACTTCAAAAAGTAGAGATTTTGGAATAATTTTTAATTTTCGCCATCAAATTGAAGAAGAAAAAAAGTTGCAAAAATTATTCAGCAAAGTTAATAATTTTGTTATCAATAAAGATGAATTTTACATTAATTTTGTATAAATAAATAACCGTAGGTTCATTTATCTGGTTGTAACACGAAATTATGAAGAAATTACTGAACTTACCAATGTGTCCAATCTGGTATAAATAGGTTTTGTTCTTGCTTGCCTTGGTTAAACAAAGTTTCACGAAGGTGCAGGAGAAACGGGAAAGCAGAGGAGGGGTTGCTGAAGGGATGGATGGAGAGGGTTGAACCCTGCTTGAGTTGGGCATACACAAAAACCCAGAGCTTCAGCCGCGCTCGAAGCATCTTCCACGTAACGGGTGTACCAAAATTCAACGAGATTTATACTCGATTTGGAGTGCTGCTGAACGATGAATCAAAAACTTTCATACGCAAACTTCCGAATTGATTAAATTGATTAATTATAGACAAATTCAATCTTTCGAATGCCGCCTAGAAACGCTTCGATACAAAATACCAAAGATGATTTGTTGGAATGGAAATTTGTTTAATTGGCCAGTCAGTCAAATTGGAAAAATAATTGAATTTGTTTTGTAATCGTACACAATATAATTGAGCGGTGTTGGATGAATTTGCAAAGCAAACAAATATTTAAGGTACAACTCATGTGAATAAACAACGAAACAACATTCGTTTTTGATTGCAAAATTTAATTTGTTATATTTTAATTTTGCGTTTATCTGTTTGTAAGAAAAGTCGATGCGAAATATTTGAGACAACGGATGTAACCGTATCAGGATTGAGTGGTGCAACAGCTACTGTAGGCTACAGCTAGAGCGACGAAGGTTGGAAACTGTGATATCTGCAAAAAGCACACCAGACAGCGGCAAACGTTTTTGCTGTGCGTCAGCCGCGTTCCTACCACCGCTCGCACTACCACACTTTGCTCTCCACATCGCTCTTGTGTTCCGTTCGCATTCGGATCATACAAACGCACGCTATTACCACTGTCTCCATCATGTTATACTCTTCATCCCAAAAATTCGACGCTTTTTATTGTTACATTATTCATTCCCAAACTATCGCTTTCTTTTAATTTTGTCCAATCTTTCTCCTTTATTCTTCTACGAGTTGCTCCTTTTTTTATGAATAGTCGACCAAATGTTCGGCAGAGGCGCCAACGTCAAGAATGTACAGAAAAGAAGATGAAAATGCTCCGAAACATTTCATCTTGAAACATTTTTCATTTCTAAGTTGAACAAATTTAAAAAATTACTTTTAAAACAGAAAATTACTTTTCCGTTTAGAACTGCATGAAGATTTAACAATCGATCAATAGAATCAAGTTAGACTTTTGTGATAATCAGTGTCTTAGAAACAGAGTAATAAATTACAGATTAACAGATTTCGTTACTGAATTGATTGCAACATTGTTGCATCCAAGCAATAACGATTGCACTTTGATTAAAACCAAAGTAATAAATCAAATTATGTGTCATGTGCCATAGACTTGAAAATATATTGTATCGTTACAAAATACGTTGCAAATTTACAAGATGAATTGTGTTCATTATAATATAAAAAAAATTACTATCCATCATGCATCATTGATATCACTTTCTCAGTGAATTTATAAAAAATGGTATTTTAATATATCAAACTTCGACTAAGAAATTAAGAATTTTAATCGACATCTCAAACCTTGACCGATGCAAAACGACATAACATCGATTTTAAATATAATGAAAAATCCATGTCTGTTGCAGCAAACAAGCTGTGTTTGATGGAAAAAAGGCTATCAGAGGTGGAATTCCGTTTGTTTTTCGTAAGTGGGAATATATGATTGATTTGGACTTGAGGGTAAAATGGCAAAAATCATACTTACATTGATAGATGTATCATTAAAAATGTACTACTTTTTCAAAATCCATTGAACTGATTTCATGGAATAAACAATTTATTATTTTAAATGAAAATGCATGGTTTTGGGTTTAATTTTAATTAAATTTTTAACGTTTCATTAAAATTTATCAAGTTTAAAAATTGTTTTAATTGATTACGTCCACTCTTCATCTGCAACTCTTAGACTTTTCGATTTTTTTTAAAGAACCATTTTAAGAATGTATACATTCTTAATAATAATCTATCTTTAAATTCAAGTATGAAGTTCGCCGATTTAAATGTACATTCTTGATTGATTGATTTTTGATTGATTTCGACTTCTGAAAATTTGATTGCAGCACAATTCGGAACATGGACGTTCGGCCCTGGGCACGGGTTTGCTCGAATCATGCGTTGGAATGTTGAAAAATCACCCGAACGCCTACCGAGTGGTGATGTTGAGGCAATTTTTTCAATAATGGACAACGAATTCACTCGCTCGATGTGGAATTACCAATTCAGACTCACCTACAGGCTAATTCTGCGAGAGAAAGAACTCCATTTTAATATCGGAATCTACAATCCTAGCAAAGATCACACGTTTAGTTTTAATCTTCTATTACACACGTACTTCAAGGTCCCTGATGTAAGAAGATGTCAGATCACGGGTCTTCATGGATGCACGTTCCTTGATAAGGTATCTCAGCTATTACATTTTTTACTACTTGAAATCAATTTTGATATTCAGATTTCATCAATTAATCAATTGATTGATGGTGCTTTTTAACGTTATTTATTGTAATGGAAAAAAAGAAACTTATTATTATTTATCATTATCAAACTTGACATTCATTATTACAAACCACAAAATTATCCTTGCAGACTAGAGATAACCAGATATTTCAAGAAGGTCGAGATGTAGTTACAGTTTGCGAGTGGACCGACAGGATTTATCAAAACACACAGCCAGAACATATTATAACAAACGTAGTGTCGGGTCGAAAGATGAGAGTTCAAAAGTACAACTTCCCTGACACCGTCGTGTGGAATCCTTGGCAAGAGAAAGCGCGGGATATACCGGATTTTGGTGACGATGAATATCCTAACATGATTTGTGTTGAGAGTGGACATGTTAGCACACCGGTCATATTGTTGCCGGGTACTGCCTTCGAGGCGAGCCAAATTTTACAGGTACAGATTATTCATAATTAACAATATATTATTAACAATATATACATTTTTGTTTTGTTACCAAAATAATATGATTCAATGTTTAATTGTAGGTAATGTGAGTAGAGGGTGGACCATCATCGCAACTAGCAACCAGTGGTGGAACCAATTCATTCGTGTCCAATCCAACATCTGGATCAACTGTCTGGCCGTCTGATGCTGGATGGTTGTACATGTCATCATCACCTCAAAGTCCATCGTCGCATACCTCGCATCTTTCTACGCATTGCATCGCACAAACGTGTACCATTTGCTCATTAAATTTTAGTTGAGCCACCGTAAACAGTTACTTAACATTATTAAGTATGGTGCACAAAAGGTGGATGATTTATAAACTCATTCAATTTATATAGCAAACGAAAAAAAAAAGAAAAAAAAACAAAAAAATGTAACTTGCAATAATTCTTCTTGTACATTTAGGACAAAGGAACAAAGGGAAAAAAATATAATTTGCTGTTATAGCATGAGATGTGATGATGTAACAGCAAATGTGCTGCACTTGGTGTTAGCAATAGATACTGGAAACGCACAAATATAAGTGTCATATTTGCTACCAGTGCCAAATTATCAGTATGCTATAGCAGCATCTATTTATACACAATTTTGGACATAATTTTATTGTGTAACGAAATTTGAACTCGATGAGGTTTCTCTCCATGAAAATTTAAAAACGGTTCAGATGAAATAATATTACAGTATGAACGAATTTGATACAGGTTTTTGTTCAATTCCATTGCCTGATTAAAGTTAAAACAAATAATATATAATGAATAAATTTGCATCGGTTAATTAATTTTTCGAAATGTTTTATGATCATCCAATGATACATTCCATGCAACTTGCATTTAAGCATTGTAATTGTGACTGTCTTTACTATAAAATTATATAAATGATGATTCAATATTTTGGAAAATCAATTATCAAATATTCAATTTTCAATATAAAAAAAAAGAAACAAATTCCGTTGCACAGTATTATTTTTGGCAGCAATTAATTGCCATTTGACAAACAATTTAGGTTTAAGCTAGTAATTTTAACCCATCATGATCTCGTTGGAATAATTTTCATTTTTTTATTTTCTTATACTTATTAATGTTGAGATATATCAGATTTTAATGAGAGAACCGAAAAAAAATCAATAAAACAAATACATAGGTTGAACATTTTAGCAATGTAAGATAACAGTTGATGTTTTCAATCAATTTTCGTTATACTTTGACACAGCTTCTTACGAAGCGAATCAGAATGTTTCAATATGTTTGTTAAAATTATTATTTGTAGGCGAACAAACTATCAAATATGACAAGTTGATAGGAGCAACTATAAGGAAATCAAATATCGTTAACAATTAGTATTTTTATCGTTTCTGTTGCTGGGATAATGTGTTTAATAGTTTTATATATATTTGTAACTGAGCGATCTTCCTTTCAGACACTTGAGGCTACACCAGAAATGAAATTTCATCTCGTGAGAGTACTTTATTAATTTTGTATTTGTTTCAAATGAAATGATTGTTAAATTAAAATTATAATTTAGATCATGGCGGGTTGAATAACAAATATATTGACCGTCTTCTCGAAACGAGATAACTAGAATAGGAACTATTCAAATTAGAGTAATTATTATTAGACTGTACTACAAAAACTGTAGACGTGTTGTATAATTTTATTCTTTGGCAATATTTGAATATGTTACATTAGAAATCAACGAATTGTAAATGTGATCAAAAACATTACAGAAATGTACTGTTTGATATACAATTATGAAATAAATTTAGTTCACTTTGTTAAAACTATACATCTTTCTTTCATTTATTCAAAACAGAATCATATTTCCACTTTTAATATAGCTATATATGTAAATATATCTTATTCTTGAATACAAAAGTCTTACTAACAGAGATATTGTTTTTTTATTTGTGTTATATATTTTTGTTTTATTTTACAATATAATTTTATGCGATAAATCATCGGGTACATCATATTAAAACATGGTCATTTTTATGAAAAATTAATCTTCTCGAAGCACTGATAAGCCTTTTTTGAGCATTTCCGCATGGGCCTGAAAAAATTGGGGTCTACATTATTTTAACCATTAAAACTAAAATCATAGATTAGATAAGATAACTTTCTTACCTTAGCATGCTTTATTTCTAATTCTGTGAGTTCGATCAAGTTCTTTTTAAATGCAGCGATTCTTCGCGTTTTAAAGTCCGTTAATTCTAAAACACAAATTGATACAAATATATTATAGTTGAATTTTCGTTTTTTTTTGTTTAATAAAAAATGGTTTGTTGCTCACCTTCTTTTCCTTTTTCGGACATTTGCTCAAATTTTTCACAAGCAACTACTTGCATATCTTCAGCCTAGAAAATATTTCGGATACATAAGAATTAGTTATACATTTTGGATTTTCGTATAAAATATATTTTTTTATTCAAGACATTCAAATAGGTCAGTTATTAGAAAAGAGGTTTAGTTTCATAGCAAATATAGAGTTATAAAAAGGAACAGTCAATGTTCGACAACATTGCATGCAATATAACTTTACTCATACCATGCAAAGATAAGATCATGCAATTTTTTTCTCAAATGCCTTATTTAGAGCAATAACTCAGCGTAACTCCATTTCTCAATTTGTTTATGAATCTTAAATTCTGTTATATATTTTTTAAATCCCTTGTTAGCATTATTTACTCATGCACAAATGTTACGCTTCAGAGAAAAACATTAAATATTGACAGACAAAGACAATGAAACACACCTCGGCTACTTCCATCGCCTCAAGGAGCAAGAAAAATTTAATCATTTGTTAGTCAGAGTAGTATACAAGTAACGTTTCTTAAAACATTTCGCTTATACTCTATTTGTCTCAATTAACTAATTTATCTCAACTGACTTCAACGAATCAAAGAAACTGTTTTCAACTATTCACGGTTGAATTGAAAGATGTGTTTGTTACAAATTGATTTTAATAAAACAAAGAATTACTTACAGCATGAACATCTTTATTTTTGGCTCTGGCTTTTTCCAAATTACGATTGGCAGTTTCGTAGGCATGTAGTGCTTTTAGTCTTCGAATTAAAAGTGCTTTAGCAGCAGCAGTGTCTCGCATGTAGTACCTCAGGGTATCAGACAACTTTAAATCTTCATCTGATGCTACACGGCCTTCTATTTTCTGCAAATTTTTAGTGTAGAATAATACAAATTCAATAAACAATGAGATTTCATGATACATCTAATATAAAAATTCATCTTGAAAAAAAAAAACGCACTCGAAGTTTTTCAAAAACTTCGGCAATTTTTGCTAAAAATCGTTCCAATTTTCCAGTGTCCGTTGTTGCCAGCTGGAGTAAATTGGTAGAAATTTTGATGTACGAATCAGCGACGTCTTTATGCTTTGCTGTCTGTCTGTCGGCGCGATTCGTTGCTTCCTTGAGGTTGGCATGATATGTCTGCAAAAATGTCATCTCTTGGTCAAAAAAGTCGTTGACATCTTTGACGGTTGCAGACAAAAGGTACTCGTCCGTTGTTTTCGATAGTGATTTGACAAGGCCTCCAAACATCTCCATCTTATTTTTCCCACGGACGCACAAATCTTTGTCGTACTCCAAAAATACTTTCAAGTTCTCATCCTTACGGAATATTGGATGATTGGCTAAGCGTGTAAGAAACATCTCGTGCATCGCAACAGTTTTTTTGAATGTTGCTAGATATTCGCTGAAAAGTCGTGAAATAAAATAAAATCAGATCAAATGAGTATTTCAGTTGACAAAATTTGTTACAACTGAATTTTTGAACCCTTACGCTTCTAACTCCTGTTTCATTTTATTAAATTCTTCCTTCGTCATACTTCCTTCACCTTCGCCCAATTTTTGTAACTTTTCTCTGGAAGCGTCAAAGTCTGGCCTGGGCGGACAAGGTGGTATCTAAAAATGATAAATACACTATCATCTAGTACTCAAATCTAACAAATGATTGCAGTACATACAATTAATATAAATTGACTGTTAATCACTCGTCTAAATACTTACAATGTAACCAGCGTATTTCTCGTTTTCCTCAAACCGATCATGTAACCATACAAAATCTTCGTGCTCCCGCATAACAAAAAATTCTGGCTTCTCATATTCTGGCAAGGTTGTTTTAGTATGTACAGTGAATTTCACTTTTTCTTTTTCACTCAGAGCATCCGAAATGTCCACTTGTAACACTTTATCATTTGAATTGTCTAATAAATCTGATGATTGATCAGTCTGGAAAGGAAATGAAAAAATTGACAGATGAAATTGAGTTATACATAAAAGAAAGTTCTTGTATCGACAAATCTTACTAAGCTTAAAATAGATGATAAAAATCGTAAACATTTGTTAATTTACATTAATTCAAAAAAAATTTAACATTATAATCAATAAATTTGAACGAACAAATTGATATTCACCTTTTTAGCAGGCACATTGCTGCTCAAAATGTCATTGTTGTCAACTCTTTCATCCTGCAACATTATTGTTGTTGTTTGAAAATAACAACCTCAATGTTGAAATGTGGTAAAAATGATGTTGAAACTACTGATGAACTTGGTGCGGTGTTATTAAATAGATTGGATCCTATTTGTACACTGATTCTATTATGAATGACCGGCTATATTACAGATAACAGGTTCCACCTACCATTATGGCGTCTAAAGTATCCCCACTTTTGTCGTTTTTACGTCCGCTAACGTCACAAACGATAGAAAGCAACAATTCAAATCGCACAACAACAACTGAACAGTGTCAAGAAATGTATAAAAGTATAAAAATAATAACAATAAAGTGAGAGACACTCAACTAAAGACGATTAATTTGACATGCTGACGTTTGAACACATCTTGTTCCAACAATTTTGAAGGTCACGTTCAGATGATAATTACAAATAATCAATACAACTTGATCGGGTAAGTTTTTCGACAATTTTGTTAGCTTTTTTATTTGTTTATTATTATCGATCTGATCTTTTCTTTGGACTTGATATTTAGAATTGTTTGTCAACAGTTTCGGAGCAACAAAATGCACTAGAAATATCCCTAGATTGCAGTTGCAACACTGCAAGGTCGCTGAATATTCCAGAATATCCTAGTCAGACTGAAACAGACTGAAAACAAGACAGGTTCATATTACACTTTACTCAACGAGCACCAGTGTTGTCAAAAAAAGTCTGCTTGTTCTAATAATTTGTTGACTTTTGTTATTTTGATGCGCTTAATTTGAATTTGGTTACTTTTAACGATGGGTTGGGACGATCGGAGCAAACATCGACAATACAGTATGTATTTTTTTCATTTAATTTATTTTCTGTCAAACTGAAGCGTTTATTAACAAATTACATTTATGGTTTCTTTTCAAAATTTTACATAATTTCAAGTTCCATATATATTTTTGAATTACTGTAATTTGGTACAAACAATTTTTGGTATTATATATTTTTTTTATAATCCTTGGCCTTAAATGGCCATTGCAAATTTGTCGTTAGAGTAATATTTTGACACTGTTGATATTCGCTGTAAATTTAAACTCAAATTTGAAAACTTTCAGAGCACGAATGGGTTTGGGAAGTGAACGACTCAAACAACGTGTTATTGTCAAACAAAAATTCGATTGTTACATTTCATCCCAGAAATAGTCAAGGCACTGCAATTGTCAGAGGAAACCAACCATTGTTAAAGGGTAGGCATTATTATTGGGAAGTTAAATTGGAGACACAACCCTATGGAACTGATACTGTAAGTGTATATTAAAATGTTGTCTAAAGTTTCTTAAAGGAAACAATTGGATATATCAATTTCTTTGATTTTCAGATGATTGGAGTTGGGACGAGGAAAGTAAATCTCAGAGGTGCAGAAAGAGAATATTGCTCTCTGTTAGGCATGGATAAAGAATCCTGGGGCTTGTCGTATTCTGGAGTATTACATCACAACGGTGAATGGAAAAACTACTCTCCAGTTTTGGTCAAAGGATCAGTTGTTGGTGTTCACTTGGATACTTGGAAAGGAACTCTTCAGTATTTCATAGATAATCAACCATTAGGTAGTTATTGAATTCTAGTTTAACTAGAGTTTGTTGATTGAAATCAAGAAGGCTCTTATAAATCACCAGCCAAAATTCTATTAATCCAATAACTCTTACTATTTTATAAAAATGAAATTACGTTTGTTTGTTATGTAAAAACTTCAATACCAACGATTGGATTAATTATTTTTTCAGGGGTTTCCTTCTAAAAAAAAGAAGCAATATAGACTAGATAAAATTGCATTTATATTGAAAAAATGTTGTTTTTCAATGTTATATTTTTTTGCTTACTCTCTGATGTTTTTTATGTAAAATAAGCTTTTTTAAATATAATATAGCGTAACTTCATTGTAAAAAAATTCAACACAGAAATTATGGAAATATAAAAATAAAAAAAAAGAAATGCTAATTTATCTTTTTGGTTGAAATATTTGTACTCAACAAGATAAATATGTTTTAATATATTTCAGGAGTTGCGTTCACTGGATTGAGAGATGTAGAGCTTTATCCCATGGCATGTTCAACAGCAGCTGTGAGCAAGCTAAAAATCATACGTTGCATCTCTGAGCCTATTTCATTGCAAATGGAATGTCTGGGTGCACTAAACTTGAATCAAAGACAGTATCTGGACTCTACTTTCCCATTCTTACAATATTTGAGCAGGAGTATTTTTGCTGACGTACTGAAAAATAAGTCTGGTAAGGCAAGAGTTTCAGATTTATATGCTTTTATTATTCTGCTTTCGACCTTTTTTTCTTATTATAAAACGAATTACTAATGAAATTGTATTTTTTTTACAGATGATTGCGATTACGAATTCCCTCACAGAGTCACGAATGAGAAAAAAAATTTGTTTATGTAGCTTTACTGTTACTTTAAATCATTGTTTTAAATGAAAATTGGAACAGTTAATATACCTTTTAGTACAAACTTAATCAACTTTTGTCGATTTTTCATTGTTATTATGAGAGAGTTCTTTTCAGAATTTCTTGTTCTAAAATGAAAAAAAAAATCTTCTATACATAAATGAATTGTAATTAATTTATTAAAAATCGGAAAAAATTATGAATGACTTGAAAAATGTATTTAGCTCTTAAGTGAACGTGTATTGTAAATTTCTTAAACATTGTAATAAATTTTGTATTCAACAATAATTTCAGTATTTATTTTATTTATCTAAACTAAATTGATCGATTTTTCGAAGCTGTAAGATGCACCATTTCAAGAGACTTCAAATTGTTTTTTCTTCTTTGTAAATCTTCTAATGTTTTCGTATATTTTTTGTATGAAAATGTTTTTTCGTATATGAAAATAGAGTTTGAAATTATACTGTATGATGTAACGGCAAGATTGTAATCAATGAAAAATTCGTTGACAAACATTTATTTCACCGAGTCTGCTGAAATAACCGCGCGGTGCATCTTGCGATAAACTCTGCACTTTCACAAAATTCTTCGGCAGCGTATGCGATCCGCTTAGGAAGACAGAGCCGCGAAATGTTATCTCATCTCAATCCACGTGCTGCGATACTCGTGTAATAATTTATGCACTCGCACAAACTCGAGGAGCATTCTTTACACAAAACACGCTACAATGGTAAATTAAGTGTCACGTACGAGATGTTTCTCCATAAAACGAACCATCGATTATGCTAATGTTTTGCAAGGATAAAAAAATGTTTACAATGGCTGATGTAGCGTGCATTTTGTGCAATGCAATTCACAAAAGCGTGACGTATGTACAATCCGGGGATTCACGTTCCTTATTTTTTTTCCTCTCGTGCATTTCGTATAAAATGTTTTTTATGGTCTGAGAAAAGTGTAAAATCCAGGAATGTTCATTATTCATTAAGACTGAATAAATAAGACCGCTATGATCCTTGATTCTTTAGACTCTGCTCAAATGATCTATTTTGCAAGATCAATCGAACTATGAGCTTCTAACTAAAAAGGAAAAAACAAAAACGAAAAAGAAAAACGATAAAGTAAACGAAAAAAACTCTTTCGAATTTGTCTCGCTGTCCAGTCGATCGAACTGATGATTTGTTAACGAACAATGACAAGTAAAATTGTACGTCTAGTTTGGAAGATAAATAGCGATGGATTTCCATCTTTGGAAATTTGGCGATGCAAATTTATTCTTATGTATGCTTCATTATACCTTGTACGTTGCTTTTTGCGGAAGCCAATATTAATAGAATCGACAAATAGTGTGCACTAGCGAGCAAAGTTTATTTATGGTATAAATTGTTTTCCAATTCAGCCCTGAGAGATGAGCGAAAGGAGGAAAATCCAGGCCGAATTGAAGAATTCCAAAACTTCGGTTTGTTTTTTGGGCGTTAATGAAAAATGCGAAATCATGCGTTTCTTTGTGCAGAAACAGGCGAAGAAAAAAGGGGGCTCCGAGAGTTATTTTGTGTCCAAGATGAATCAAGAGATTCTGGTGCTTTTGTATATCTCGTTTATTCTCGTTGGAATTTCGTCAATATTATTCTCAAAGATTTTTTTAAAAAAAAAGAGAGTTTACAATCGGGATAAACAGGCCGTAAGTTAGCTCTTTTTCATTAACATACAGGAAAATGATGAGACATTCGCTCAAACGTTAATTATCCTTGTTTCGATAGTCTTAGTCAATGAAATACACTAATTAATTAATTATCATTTATTAATAATTCACAGAAAAGACCCTTCGTCATGACATTATTCAAATTCAATTTTTTTTCTTAATTAAAATTTCAAAAACCTAATGCTCTTTTCAATAGATGAATCATCAATGACAGAACAAAAAGTTTTAATTTTTCATAATAGATTCTTTTGTAAAACATTATCATTTTTACAATAGAAAATGCATGTATCTGTAAAAATGGAGTTTGTAATCATTCTTATGTCATGAGCCAAAGTTCATAATCAAGACCTGTATGTAACCCTTTTTGTCCCCTATTTTGCAAATTGTTAACTAATTGTCGTGAATGACGTTAACCGATTACCGCTGGTGTCAGACATTGCGTCGTAGACTCTGTTTTGTTGCTTGCATTTTTTTTACCCATGCGTAAATAACGACTAAAAACGTTTGCGTCAAGCGGAAGAATCATCTGCTGACCCTTCCGCAGACAAGACGTGACACCTTAACGTCCGATCTTTTTTCCCCGCAACCGGTTTCTGAACCTAGGCTACTAACGGATGCAGGCGCAATTTTTTTTACTTCAAACTGCGAACAAACCAAGTGAACTTTCGCACGATCAAGTTTCTTATGACTGTTTTATTTTGTAACAGATTTTTCTTTTGTGACAGATTTTTACTTTTTGAAAACAGACAACATTTTTTCTTTCATACATCACAATTGATTAATTGAACATAATTTTTTAATTATTTCAATTAATTTTTTTTATTAATAGAAGAACTGTCTTCATAATGACATCTTTCTATTTGTCTACTTGGATTCTGCGATTTAAAAATACATCTGATAAGATACAAAAATTCAAATCAATTCAATTTCAAACTATAATCAACGTATCATTAACTTGATTAATTTTGCGCAGTCAATAATGTTTGTAGTTATAAATATCATAACTCAGGGGTGGGCAAAATAATTATGTTAAATACAAACAAAAGCTTTGAGATTTGAGGATTTTTTTGTTGACTTTGAGATTTTAAGAATTGAAATTCTAAATTCAGAAAGTTTGAATTTTTTTATATCAAATTTATTTCTTTCAAAGTAGTATGTAAAATTAACAGACAAAAATTTCATTTGAATCAACTTTTTCACATGTTCCTAACGTTTAATCAACAAATTAACTGTTTCGTTTTTACACAGTATAATGCAATATTAAAAAATCAATTACTTGCTTAATTACATACATTCCACTATAATTTTGTCTTGGACGAGTAATATCATTGGCACTAAGAAAGATGTAATTGCACGAATAAAAAACTGGCCTGTCAGTTACGTTACAACGTAGTGAATTACTTTTGTACGCACTTTTGAAACGGATTTTGCGATGCAATGTGTTTTTATCAAGCAAAAAAAAATAAATAACGAAATTCTCGCTTTGCATACAATTTTATTGCAAAAAAAAAAATAAAACTTCAACACTTTTTTTCTGATCTGCAATAGGATACTGGGAAAATTGGAATTTGAGAGTTTGCGCTTTTTCAGCAGAAGAATGTAAGTCGATGATTATATCTAGTTCGCCAGTTGTATAACATCTTAGAGATATGAAAATTTGATCTTTGATGTTCATTGGATGATTTTTACCATTACTTTTTTCCGCGTTGAAAATTGATTGAATGGATGAACAAACTTTTTATTTGCAGGATCTACGATAAGAGATTTAATTAGCTTGTATAAAATGCAGTTATCGCCTTTCGGGTCATTTGCAGAATACACATTGACAGGGGAAAGAAGTCGGAAACAATAATTTTATAAACTATATGTTGCATGTACATTCAGTGGTTATGCAATATCAAACGTTCTGGAAACATTCCCTCGTTGAAATTTGGAATTCGCATTCCGTACCCAAATTGCATATTTCTTGGTCATCCATCATTCATAATCATTCAAAATTAATGATATTTTGAAATACACCGAAGCGATCTAGAATTTTTCTAGAACGTTCAGTGTAGAAAAACTGGGCATTGTTTTTGTTATCAACAGCAGAAAGGTCTGAAGGAATTAATTGATTAATTAATTTTCGTTAGGATTGAATCTCAACAATTGAATAAATTTAAACTCATTTTGATATCTCGTGTGATTTTTTTTTACCAGCATTCATATATTCATAAAGTTTTGACGAACAATTGACAAACGTCAAAAAGTTAAGATAAAAGTTGAGTTACGTAAATATATGTATGTATTTATAAAAGTGGATATCTCCAGACTGTAAATAATTCTCAGATGCCATAAGCGGATTAAAAAGAAAAAATGCACAAATGCATCCGCGTAAATAGCAGAGATAAAACAAAGTTAATCTATTTTTGCGATTGCGAGGAAAAAGTTGTCCACTGCAGAGTTTATTACAAAATTTGAGATCAATATGGGATCAACGTAGGAGGACATTTTCTATGTATAAATGATAATTGTTAATGAGTACTAATAATAGTCAACATTGATCTATTAATCATATCATGCGCCAATTCTTTGACTTTTGTCACGTGTTGGATTACGTTTTTTTTTTTCAATTTATTTTCTCTCATCATAATTTTTCATTCCAATCAGTCTTCAGATGTCGTCGTTTTTAATATTTATGTGCATTGTTGTGTCTATAATCTTCAGACGTGTCTCAAACGCATTTTTCAAACATTTCAATTTTTTCAGTTTAAAGTTCTCATCCTCAACTGAAGAAAACTTTGCGATTGTCTTTGGAATTGCATTTCAATTTTCAGATACTTATTTTTATGAACAAAAAAAAATCCAAAACTAGAAGACACTTTTTTCTTCTTTTCTCAAATTGTAACAGATTTCATTCCTTAGTAACATAAAAAGCCTGCAAATTGTTTGCACGTTTTGATTAATTAAATTTTTAGATAAAGTAAAAAAGTTTTATTTGTTGAAAAAAAAAAAAAAAATCCTCGCGAGGCTAAATCCACGATAGCAAGATGAATGGGAAGTAAAGCACAGGTTGACCTTGTTTAATAAATCACGTAGGTCATTCACTAACTAATCTCCTGTTTGATTCTATATGGCCATAATCATTAATTCATTTACATCCTGCGAGAGCGTAATTACACTTTTACGTGGCAGTGGCAATAAATAATTAAACTTTTTTCTCAAATATATTCATCGATTTTTTATACAGAAGATATATTCTTCAACAAAAAAAAATATACATAAAAAATTGAAAAAAAAAAAAAAAGAATGGAATATTTTTACTGTCTTCTTTATTTTTACGAAATTAGTTTTGTTGGATTCATTGCAATCGTCCAATAAAGATTGTATTGTTTTGTTATACGGTTGAGATATATCTTTGGATTTAATGGCGTTTTATAATTAACTGGTAGCAACAATCGTTATCAAACTGCAACTGGGAAAAATTACGCGTCGCACATTTCGGATTATTATACACTTGGCAGAAAATATGACTATTTATAAATTGAGTTCTCGCGTTTGTTTAGCCGGTTGCTTGTTGCAACCAACCCTCTCGACAATTTCGCGAGAACTAAAGTGTCCGAACAATGAATCGCGTTGCGTTATACAAAATTATCAACGATATTTTCAAACACAAAGTTATTTTCAGCGAATTAAATAAACTGATTACAAATTGATAGACAAGTCTGACTTCGCAGTTGTTGACACGATAAAGAGTTAACAATTTTTCTACAGCCTTTCAACAAATGGGTCAGCTGGAAGGTTAAATCTCTCGTCATATTATGCAAAATTTATTTATTTCTTTTTCAAACTGTTTTGTAACTATTAATATATTTTGTGTCGCAGCAAATCATTTGAATCTCGCGTAAGTGAAATTTCAAATGTTGTTGCGTGTGCTATTTTATCTTGAGCTGTGTCTTTATTAAGTTCAATCATGCGATCGTCTAGAAAACATCATAATTCAACTATGAGAGTGATAAAACCAAAATCGTGATGAACAACAACATATTTACACAGGAAAATAACATACAACATAAATGTCTAACATTTATGTTTGCATATTATACGCAAGTGATAATTCCCCATAAATGGCTCCATATATGATACAAATATTATGTAAAAAAAGACAGTCATATACGGCAACATAATTTTTGCAAAAATGAATAGAATTTTGGGATCCATTTTTCATTGACATTTTGGTACGATTATAGTCATTTCCTGTTTGACGACAAATTTATATTCCGCAAGGTTTGTCAACGCAAAAATGTATCAGCGCACTTTTTTGCACGCATTTTTTTTCTGATATGATATCATATACTTTTCCTACATGCACACACTCAAATCCGGGAAGCATCCTATTGCAGCTGTAAGAAAACAAACAATTAATCAAGATGCGATTATTTCAATGAGATGTTTCAAAAAAATAAAACAATTTCACGCGCGAGCGTCACAAAGATTTGACGTCAATAACTTTTACTAAGAATGAAGAAACAGATCCCGTGTAAACAATTGCATTAACAATCGCGCTTCGTTCTTGTTTTTTTTTCTTTTTTTTTACAACTGGAAACAATTATAGATTGCCATTGGACTTTATTTGTCACGCGTCTGCTACTTTGATCATAACACCAATTATCTTTCAAGTCCATAAACTTATTTTTGTGCTTTAACGTCGAATGTGATTTTCACGCGAATTCAAACTTTTTATTTGACCAACATCTAAGATCTCAAGACACAATGTTAAGATATTGTTGTTTTTTCAATCGTTTCGGTGAAAAATGAACGTTAATCTCGATAAGTCGTTGCATGTTAATTTCAATCACTAAATCACAACTTTTGACTTAATCATCGGGTGACTAAATTAAAAATAAATCGATGAATTGAACTTGCGTAACCTTAATTTAAAAAATCCTGAATATCACTGACAGATATTTCAGTGCAAGCGATCGGATAGTGCAAGTTCGTTACTGAGATGAAATATTTTCACAAAAATGTTAAAGGGGTCTGATTATGTCACTGATAAGTTTGCTTTTTGTGCGGATTCGATGAAAAATTGCACAAGTTCGTTATTTAATTAGAATAATCAGCGACTTCCATAGCAAAAAGCACGGACAAAAATTGGACGCTTTAAAATGCGGGGATTTCAGCAAGAAAAAAAAACTTGCTAATGAATGATGTTGAATTATTCAAATCCGCCATTGACAAAATGTTAATATTTGATAACTGTGAGTAAAATTCTAATTGGCGTTGTGTCCCAGAAGTACGCCTGAATTAGTTAACCAAATTAATGAGCTTGATTGCTCCAAAAATGAGGCAATTATTTTAAAAATGATCGTTGTTTGATGTTTTGTGCTTTGTCTTACATCAGCAAATACTTTTGCAACTGTTTGAATATTCCTTACAAATATTTAAAATACAATTTTATTTTTTTTTTTGATTTAATTTTTTTTAAATTAGATTTATTAATTACTTCCTCTCGCAAAATTAACGAACATTAATCATGAGTAAGCAAAAATTTTGTTTCATAAACGTTTTTGTTTGTCGATAATCATAATTTTGAACGTTCAAACTGGCGTACGTGAGGAAAGAGGTATACTAAAAAGCTAAAAGGAACAAAAAAAGCGAAACACAATGCCGATAAATGAAACTTTTTTTGATCGCCGTTGGATGGACCATTCTCACCGGAACGATATACTTATGTTAAACGCGCGATAAAAATAGGATCAAAGAAAGGTTTTTAGTAAACAACTTTTTGAGTGAAAACAAAATGATTTGCCGCGAGTTTCGTAATTCGCAGCTTTTTGGGAATTCTGATGCCGATCTTCCGACTCCGTCACCTGACGGAGGTAAACAAAACGTTATGACGGTATCAACGACGCTATCATGACGTTTGCAATTATTATTTAACCGCAAATGACGTACCAACTCGATCAACAATATTCTTTTGTTTCTCAATCGCATTTTTTGCTCCTTTTAGTTTCAACAAAAAAACGTGTTAATCGTCGTGACGACTGCAAACAAACATTTCTTCATAATCCGCAAGTGTCGCTTCTTTTTTTAACATCTTACACGTATGTTTACTCGTCTAATTAATACCATCTGCGTAGAGGCCATTATCAATAATAATGCCCTATAAAACGGTACATTACGCTGGTCATGGGGTCATACAATTATTATCATAAAAAAAAAAAAAAACGATCCCAGTCAAACTACAAACTTCCTGACGTCAATCACCCGATTTTTTACTTTTAAAAAACAATTGTTATATCGCCCTCTGACCTAGCCACATTTTTGTAGACAAACCACTGACTTTGACTCCAGAAAAAATATGCTCTGACGTAAATTCCCATGACCATCATCGTTGGCTAACTTTTTTTTTTCATCGGTTGGGAGAGGTTGGTCAACCCAAGCGGTCGCCCCGAATGTCAATAAATTAAGAATATTGGCTGGAGAATTGATTCCCCGAATGTGACACTGTCCCCGCGTCGTGTGCTATAGCGATGGCGTGATCACGTGTTTCGGATCTATATAATCCTTGTCGGAAACGCTCGCTGGTCATTCAAGACGAGACAGTCGTTGCGTTAACAGCAAACTACAGCAAGATACAAAGAGCTCCAACTGCCAAGTTCAGTAAACCTGACAGTTCTCTCGAGTGTTAACGTGCAAGTGAAACCAAAAGTGAAAATGTACACCAATCCGTTCAACCGCAAACACAGCACCATCCGCCAGGTGTTGGACCGCATCCTGGTGCCGCACAAGAGGTACCAGCACCAGTCCATCAGGAGGTCCGAGAGCGTCTCCAGCTCTGGCAGCGGCAGCTCCAAAGGCAGCCAGGGTTCTATCAACCACCACAGAGGCATCCTGCAGTGGGGCCACAAGTGAACGTCCACGTACCCAAGTTCTGCGGATCCTAATCACCGGATGTCTTTGATAATGACTTTCAAGATCATCCCATCGTGACCTCTAAGATCATCCGAGGTCATGACAAACCGACGAGGTGTCCCGAAGAGCCTCAGTCGGTCTTCAGAAGAAAGCTGCTCTGTAAAATTTCAAACTGATTATTATGGAAGGACCGTTCAAATGTCCTAAGAGGAAATGGAACATTTTGGCGAAGCCGCCTCTGACGACACCAAGTGCGTCAGCGGAGTTTGGATGCCGAACGTCTTTTTTTTTCTTTTTTGGCCGGAATGCTGTTTATGACGAACATCATTTTGGGAGGCAAAAAAATCCATCGGCGTCACATCTGGTCATTCATGCGACTATGTTATTTATAACATTTGTTCTGTGCACTACATGGGGAATCCAAGTTTCACAATTGTTTTGAAACGAACCAAATGAGATGTAACGTCGCTAGTCATATTGGAGCAGTATTATTTTCGTCGTTGTATATTTATTGATTATTTATTGTAATCGTTGATTATGCTTATGTTCAACGTGAATGATAATTGTTAAATAAAATGGCAGTAAGAAAAGAAATTGGGTTTCTTTGAGTTAACATAAGTACCCATTGACCCATGAGTAATTAGATGAAAGAATGAATAAATAGAGTTATTTTTATTTTGTTTTCATTCAAAAAAGATATTTTAGATGGAACAGTTTTAGATTCTTGAAAGATTTTATAATTAGTTGAGTCAATAATTCAGAAATATATTACAAGTTTTGTTCTAATTAAAAAGGATTAACTTTCAAAGTCACTTTTTTAATTGAACGGATTAATTTTGTAAGTACATTAGAAATTTAAGGAACAATTTTTGTCTAATAAAATAGTAATGGTCCAATTTGTTTTTTCAAGATTTAACCGAGATACAAAAATTGTACAATAATCTAGTAGTCATTGTCCGACTAAAGATGAATTTAATTTATATCTCCAAAGGCAGACAGATGCACAGTTTGCTCTCGTTATCAGCTGGATTCAAAACGACTGTGCTGATGTGGGATATTAAAAGAGTCGAAAGTTTAATAGTACCACTAATGAGAGATGAATTCTTTATCATCCACGACACAGGACAATTTTCTATCTGCAATTCTAAATTAACGTTGCGAAATTTGCATGGTTATATTTTCATTAATATTTCCTCAGCCGATTTTAAAATTTATGATCAAATTTTAATATTTATCTACCGAGTATGCGGGCGGGTTTTTTTTAATTCAAAAATAATTGTTGATTGTCCTTTTTTTTCCTCAAAATTACAATATGACTTTTTATCTAATAAACTTAAAAATAAATTTATAAATTATTATATATATTTATAAAAATGATGTAACTATTGAATTTCAATATAAACACAAGTTCCGCCACCTACAGGAGTTTTGTGAATTTTCTTGGAACAAATTGTAAATCATAACGATATGGATAGCAATTTTACCGATCATTTGTTCAAAACTCAATTAATTTGACTTTTCAAATTGTTCAAATTTACGAGTAAAATATTTATAAGGAAATTCGTATAAATCATCAAAAAAAAAAATTAATTTCATAGTCGGATAATGAAGTTGAATAAAATATATGAAAATCTGCTTTTTGCATAGTAAGAAAATTAATTATTGATCGAGTAATTAGAAAAGTTGAACTTCTGTTGGTAAAGACATTTATTTTTTGTTTCCATTATGAATTATTCAGTTTCGTTCGTTGATAAAAAAAAAAGATTTTTTTTGCCCAAACGTAGTTTTCAACATTCTCATTCAACATTTTTTCATAAACGTATATAAAAATAATATTAATAAACTGAATATTTTAAAATGTTAAGCCCTATTACACGATCTAATTAGTGATACTTTCGTGATATCAATATTCATAAATAAACATTTTTAAGTTTATTCAATCGTCAATCAAAAATGCGCTATTTGATTTGCCAAAGTGATTGTTAACCTTGATACCCAGTTTGGAAAAACTGCCTTGTATTAAGATTCGTAAAAATGAAGGGTCTTCTGTCGGTTGGACACAAAATTTTTTCCATCACTTTAGGGATCCTTGCCTGCGTTGTTTTGTTACCAACTGGTTCTAGCATATTGTTCCACAACAAATTTGCACCTGTAAAAAAAAATTTTGGATTCTCTATTACAAATGTTGTTCCTTGATTTAATTGTTCTTATTGATTAATTTCCTCTCGGTGATTAATTTTATTATTATCCAAATAAAAAGAAAAAAACACTTGCCAAGAGCGTGTCCCTTCTGACTAAAATGGAAACAGTCATACGTTACTAGACTTGAATCTAATCTCGGTGCTCTCGTGGGGTTCATGTATGGAGCGTTGAAAATTTGAGTGAACGGTTGAAATACCACTGTAAAATCCTCCGTTGTGTCGTACCTGTACTCATTAATAGAAACCAATTATTTTTGCATGTTACAAAGAAAATGATCAACTGATCATTAATCAGATTTTTTAATTTTTCACCTTCCCGATTGGACCAAGTTTTCAGCAGCCTGTTGATACAACCGGGACATCTTGGACGCTTCTATTTCAGAATGATTCCCTGTGTGCATACACGAGCAATACAGTGAATGCAGAAAATTGCACATTATACTACGATGCACTCTCACAGATACCGTCACGTCTGAAAAGATTATAATCATACATTACAAAATCATCTGAATTGTTTGACACGGAGATTCCGCAAATTGTATAATGAAAATTATCTATTACCCATTGCCGGCACCAAATTGACGAGCGTGCGAGGTAAATTTGCCCGCAAATAATCCAACGCTCTTCTCAAGTGTAAGGCATGTCTGGCCGGTGAAAATAAATCCGGTTTGTAGCACTGTGCCGAGCAAATGTCGTTGGCACCGAAAAAAATAGTTATCAACTGAAATAATAAAATGTGAACATTTTATAATAAATAATTGATTACAATTTTTGTTCGAACAAATGTAAAATTTAATTGCAGTTACGTGACTGAGTCATGATTTATGAAATTATGAAATTAATCTTAGAGGCGAAAGAGCAGTGCAAGAGGAGAAGAAAATTAAAAATCTGTATCGAAATTTGGAAGCTTAAGTAAATTTAAAATTGTTACATTTGTTGTATTACCTTCCAGTGCTTATTGACATCTATGGTGGGATCACTTTTTATTCTGTGAACTAAAATTTTTGCTTGATGTAATGCATCTTCTGTCGCTGCCACTGGATATGCTATGTTCAATCTTGCTTTCTTCGAGATGAATTCCCCGGTTCCTGTTGCATAGCCGTTTAAATTAGGATTGAATTCCTAAAAATAAAAAATATTATTCAAGAGATGTGAAATTAAAACTATTGAACATTATTTTCAATAGAAAAATGAAAATAAGATTGATAATTATAAATCTGACTGAAGAAATAAAATTTTACTTTTTAATCGAACATTTTTTTTTTCGCCAGTACCATTCCACTGGCGGGATATGTTTGGAATTTTCCAATCCCAGTTATACCAAGTCGTTATAATAATTTGAACGTCAGTGTCCGAAAAGAATATCTTCCTCTTTGATAAAGAAGTTAGAAACATTTACGTCACTGGCGCTTTTTATGACAGAAATTGTATACAATAAAATAGAAATCGAATCTTCAGGTCGTAAAAAGGCTTTTAACTGACAGGGCTGGACAAAATTCACTCTAACATACAACTATTTAAATACATGCTCGAAATACATGTAAAACGACCATTTAATTATGTACTTTAAATACTATTTAAACAAAAACCACAAATACAGTTTATAAAAAAAAACACAAACAAACACCAAAAACAATTTAAAAAATTACTATACTCACAATTTACAAAATTGATCAAATTTTAATCGTTGCTAAAAAAAATTGAATTGTCAAAATTGTTTGCTAAAAAATGACATTCGTCTCATTTCACATTTACCATGAAACTATAAAAAAATTGACATAAAATTATGTTATTGTATAAATATCACTATTTTATAATTGTTTTAGAAAATTAATAACTAATAAATGTTGAAATTGCATTAATAAAATGACAGGTATCCAGTTGTTGAATATTAAACAAATGCATCTTGTTATAAAACAATGATTGCAAAAACGTCACGCTATCCTTAGGGCTTTTTTTATTCAATAAAAAACGTTGAGACCAAATTTTTCCAGCTTCCCAAAAAGTATCTCGGAGATAATACACACTTTGAGTATATTCGGTAGAGTGAAATATTTTCTCCAGTTGGCTTCTCCCCCTGCGCACCAGCTAACTCCGCGAGCCTCGATGAATGTCCCAATTGCAAAGTCTTCCAAAGCTCCGCTACCTGCCACTAACGAGTCGCCGATCCCGGCGATTACATCGATGTCACCCGGTCTTAGTCGGTGCACATTGCTTGGTCGAACGAAAGACCTTCAAAAGTCCTGACATATTAAAAAAAGGTGACAAACCATATTTTGTATCATAAATTATTCTTTAAACATATTCCAAATATCATTTAACAAGATAATTCTTATCAAATTTATTGCAACAAAATTCAATGTGAAATTAAAATGTTTCTTCAAGATCATTTCAAATTAACTTAGTCAAATGTTTATAAATTCATACAAAATTTACTTTTCCCTTCTGCAAAGAAACTATATGGAATGGTTTATTAATTTCTTTTTTTTTTTTGCTTAATTTAAAAAGAATTTAAATCTGACCTTCCTTTCAGAATATCACAAGGAAAAGGAATGTACGGTGGAATTGTAGGCTGAAATCGATTGCTATCGTCGACTGATGGATATACCAAATTATTGTCCCCGTTTGCTTCCTGCAAATAAAACATTCAATAATTAATCCGTCGTTATTTCATGACATTCATTAAACAAAATAAACAATCACAATTAAATCTAGTCAAGTTATAATTTCAACACCTTGTTTGTTTTTCAATTTTGCAATCAAACAATTTCCGAATATTGATAACTCGATTTATTATCCCTCGTTATTTCGTGACATTCATTAAAAAAAAAAACACACACACTATCACAATTAAAAAAATGCACCTTTTGATCAACATTTAATGTCAACAACCTTTCATTTTGCAATCGAACGATTTTTGATAGATCAATTTTGAATAAAAATATGAAACATCGCTTTTACGCACGTCTGATTTATTCATTAGTCGAAACGGTCACAGAAAACTTCCGTTATGTTTCACTTTCTTAAATTAAAATATTTATAAGTTGACCTTTGACCTCTCTTTCGATCCTTCGACCGGTTAATTCGGTAATTTTGAAATTAGAGATTAATGACGGAAGTTGATTAGTCCTTTTTTTGTCTTCATCTCGCGTGATTCATTTGACCGGTCAAATTTGCTTTGTGTTTGACTTTACATGTATTGTATTATCTAATTGATCATATAACTTCGGCTCACAAACATCTTATTCAGCGATGACAAAGAGAGGGGGAAGAACGCGCGTATTCAAGAGGTGCAAATTTTCTCCACTTATTTCATTCAAAGTCACGACTTTCCTTAATTGTTCTTTCACTTTCCATTTTACTTGATTTGCATTTTGCGATTTTCCAATCAATCGAACACATTGACTATTACCGTTAGTTTGCGACGAATTACACAATCAAAGCCTCACAACGAGATCGGTTGCAACCGATCCCGCGCACGCTGTAACGATACTTTTCTCAGATTATCATCTCCTTTTTATTCACCAAGACAAACATCCAATGAATCATCGTGTTTCAATTTCGTATACGCTGGATCCTTCATGAAAGTTCAGGTGCATTAAAAATGCTATAAATAACGCTCGCAAACTCGACATCTTGATCGGTATTGCAAGATAACAATTTTCGTTGTAACCGAAAAAAAAACCACCAAACGATATCACTGAAACATCAATTGTGAAAAATTAATTCCAAAAAAATATGAAGATCGTTATTGATTCGTTGTCATAATGACTTTTAATTTGCCATGGGGATGTTATTGTTTTCGATTTTTTTATTGTTGCGATGAGGAAAGAAAAAAGTGTCGTTTTATTTGGCGACTTGTTGAATAAAAATGTCATTGATTGAATGAATACAAAATAAACAGTTTTTATGAGTTTGATTATACTCTGCTGAATGTACTCCGGTCATGCTAAAAATATGCTAATGTGACAATCATGAAGACACAAATTTCGTTGATGCGACACGTGCATACGTGGGTTGATGACTTGATGCCTCTTTCTTTCTCTTCTTAAATCTTTTTTTACTTAGTTCCCAAGAAAAATTTGCAACCGCATGATAAATTTTGCCCAGAAATAATAATTACATTTATAAACGAAATTGCAAGACGAAAATCTGTGACGAATTTGACAAAACCTTCACCTAAATTTAACTCGGGATGTATGCATCAAAATCACGGTTTGCATTGCGATGATTCTGACATTGTTAACAAAAAAAAAAAAAACCGATGTGGTAATCGCTGTTATGAGAGACAAAAGATTAATTCAATTGTGATCGTTAAAATGTTTTGAATTTTGAATTTGATTTTTTTTTCAATGTCAAAATGATGATTCAAATCAAAGGCTACTTTTTTTACTTACCCTGGCGTTTCTCAGTAACCGTAACATTGAATCCATGAAAGATATCGACGAAACTGGAAGGCAGGCAGTTGTCATCGCCAAGAAGAGATACAAAAATGTGCGCTTCATGCTTCAGCCCTTGTCGGTGATTTTTTTAGACCGTTGCATCTCACAGGTTCGTGAAAACCTGTGCTAAAAATTGGTGGACGAATTTCCTGATTTGTTAAGTTCAGTTCGGAGAGCATCGAGCAACAAAAATTCAAAACGAAAGACTCAAACTGAAAAATAAACAATCGTCAAATTATCGGCAAACAATTTTCAATCGAAAATCATAGTCGCCTTTGGCACAATTTTTTTTTCTCACTTTCTAAAAAAGAATTTGATCATATGGCATACGGTAGAAACATATTATGTATGCTTGTCGTCTCATCGCTCTTTTCTTTCTGGCCGTCTGCTTTTACTTTTTGCAAATTGTCTGTTGTAACTTGCACGTATAAGAAAACAAATAAAGTTATACATCCGCGTGAATTAATTTCAGTCGAATTAGATAATCAAGGAACAGCCCTTTTTTATCCACTTTTATTACTGGCATTAAACAAAATGTTGACTAAGCAATAAAAAAAAAAGTGAAACAAAAACTAATCAAAATGTACATCAATTTTCCATCCAATCTACATTTTGTTTAATTTTTCAATTACAAAATTAATTAATCGTATAAATATATTTCAGTTTTTGTGCAAATATTTTTTAACTTTTGAATGTGTTATAATTTGTCTGACGGTGTAAACAATTGTTTAGATAATGTTGCACAACTTACGTCAGTGGATAAGATCTGTCAGATCAGTCGGAACATTTTGGTTGGACTCTTTTTTAGTATCCCATGGATCGCACTTGCGAGCACTCACGAAACGAGCGGTCTTACAAACACAGCTGGGTGCGTTACCCGACCAGAGAGTTCGTCATGAATGAATGGGACTCTTCACTTATGTGCGAACATGTTCGGGTGTCCCCACTTTATTTTTTCTTTCATTACCATTGGCACTGTCAAATCGACAATTGGCGATGACCAAGAACTAGAAACGATTTCACAATTTTTTGGCAAACATAATGAATAATCAAAAGCGAATATTTGCAATGAGGAATCGACAAAAAACCGTTTTTTTGTTTTTAGAACAAAAAAGCCGGGCCCATGTTTTATTTATCCTGGAGAAAAAGTTGATAGAGAGTCTCCTGTTCCTTTCTTTTTTGATTTTAATTTGAAAAACTAAATACAAAACGTCTAATTTAAATAAATGTATGATAATTTTCAGTTGTACCATGTCGTCAAATAAGGACGACTCGACGACGGGCATAAAAATTTGTCGAACGTTTCTGTCCAGTGCAGCGTTTTGTTTCCGGCAGGCTCTAAAAAGTTGTTCCATAATGAATTCGCGACTGAAAATAAAAATTTCGAACGATGAGCGATTATTTATATTTATAATCGATACGTTGTGCAATATTGAATAATAATTTGAAAGTGGCTCATACTAACATCTCGCGTTTGTTTTCTGACTAACGTGAAATGTGTCGGTGGCTAAGTAAGATAAATCAGTCTTTCCTCGGGAGTTTTTCGGGATGGAAACGTTCGCAGTAAATGGTTGCGTTATAACTCCAAAGTCTTCTCTCTTGAATTCAGGGTATTGAGATATTTCGTCTTCTAATTTCCGCCAGCTGCAAAAATAAATGATCAATCAATAATCAGAATAATACACAATTTTTATTTCTATTTTTTTGATCAGTTGGTGAAAAAGATATTGCCAAAATAATTGTTAACAAAATGTTGAAAAATGGATGTTGAAAATATGTTGAGAACAATGTTGAAAGATATTGAAAAAAAAAAGAATGTTTAATACCTGGTCATAATTTGATAATACTCTTCTAAATTCTTGCGATATCTGTCACCAAACAGGCATGGACATTCCAACTTGACTGCAATTTCTTGTAGAGGCGATCTGCCAATAACGTCAATAATAGTTTGCAAATGTGGAGTGTTCACGATTGATACCAAAGTGCGAGGTAAATTATCACGAAATGTTCTCAATACTTTCAGCAAGTTACTTTTGTGATACTTTAATAGGTCCCAGGCAGACGACTCGTAGCAAATATTCAGGCAAAAATCATTTGAACCTATCATTATGTTTATCAGCTGCGAAATAATGATGTTCAAATTTAAACTCCTTTCCTCTTTTTTTTTAATTCTAAATTTCTTAAAAATTCTTTGCCAATCTTTGAATTGAATAAAAAAAATCTTGTAAGAATAAATAAGAAAATGCATTAAAAAACAAATTTTAATAATTGTATAATACAAATAAAGAAATTTGTTGAATCGAAAATAAAAATACAGACATACCTTCCAATGATTTTTTATATCAACTTTTGGATTATTTTTGATTCTTTGCAACAAAATTGTTGCCATGTAAGGTATATCAATCGACATCGCTCCGCTTTCAGCGACATTGAATTCTGATTCTTTTTCGATTGTCATCGAATCCCCGGTGGCATATCCGAACAATTTCGGATTGAATTCCTGCCAAGATAATCAAAATTAGAGCAAGTAACAATTTTTTTATTTCATCGCTGCTCAAAATAATGAAAGAGCCAACCAAATTTTGTGGGTCAAAAATTTCATCAGCTTGTTTGAATTAAGGATTTTGATGCAGCCAAAAGGATAATGAAAATGCCAACGAAACTAGAAGATAAAAATGGACAAAACGTTTTTTGGTTGAAAATTATGAATTTTTTTTCAATTTGATGTAACTGAAAATTGTTTTAGAAAAAAAAAATAAAAATGAAATTGAACATTTGAGATATCAGCTCTGGAGAAATGTCACTGAAAGACCTACCATGTGAGAAAACAAGCAAAGTTGAATAATGTATGCTTAGAGTAAATAAATAAATGTCGGATTCAATTTTTACTTTAAGTATATTAGGGATTGTTAGATATTGCCGCCAAGTTCCTTGACCTCCGCCTAATGCAGAGACTCCCCGATTTTCAATAACGAGATGTAAGATATTTGTAGAAAAAATGCCGAGACCTGCTGTTAAAGAATCACCCATTGCTGCAATAACGTCTATATCTCCTGGACGTAATTTGTTTACATTCATAGGTGGTTTTGAAGACCTTCCACCTGAAACAAAATTTTCACATCTTCAATTTGTACAATCATCTGCATTTTTCATTTTTCATTTCATTTTTAGTTTTACCAAATTTTTTATTTTTCTTTACCTGACAAATCACAAGGAAAAATTTTGTGGTCTGGCACTTGTGTCTGCAATCGTCTCTCTCTCGTTGCTTCTTTCAGAAATCTTTCTTCTGTTCCTGTTCTGCCTAAAAATAAATAAACAAAATTAAACCGCTTATTCCATTTCCGTCAGGTAAATTATAAAATTTAATCAAAAAAAAAAAAAAGAAACAAACTTCTTTCTTAAAAGTATATATATTCCTCGTTGTAAAAAAAGTGTGCCGATTTTTATGCGAGTCAAACTTGAAATTGTGTTTATCTCAAGTTGTTCAAAATAAATCATCACTTCCAGAAAAATAGCTATAAAAATACATCCATGCCAAACCAGTTGCATATCCAACGGCGAGGTAAACGTGCATCTGGCAACTGCATTACCACGTCTAAAAAAATTTTATTTTTCACATTTTTATGGACAGTTGCCAGTCATTTCGCTTTTATTTCATTCAACATTTTTGGGACGTTTTATAAAAAATTGTCATAAATACGTGCAAAAAAAAGAAAAAAGAAAAGAAATTAAATCATTTTTTATGGTTTCAGACAAGCTTAGCCAAACTACGTTTTCTCTCGCTCATAAAAATGATTGAAAATAGTTGTCACGTCTGGCGGAATGCCGTTCAAACGAGTTTGATTATTTATTGAAAAATCATATTTCGCATCAGGATTCAATAAGTGGGATCACTTGGTAAAAAAGAAAGGGTTTGGCATAAACGAACAAAACAAATGAGATCAAAGCCCTCAGCCTAGTCAGTGGGAGTGCGGGTCGCTGATCGCGCTACAGCCATCCTCTAATGTCATGCCGACTTTATAGTGGACAAAACTTCTAAATTAAAATGCAACAGCTTCGTTTGGATCTTGAACAGTCCTGTTTGAAAATAAATTTACATTATACAGCAGACGGGCACTGCTTTGTTTCCACAATTTATATATATATTTTTTTTACACTTTCAACCAAATTTAAAATGACTGGATTTCGCTATTTTCGAGCCAATTTTTTGTATAAAAATTATGCAAAAATGTTGACGTTTATTTAATTTGAATGCAATTTGTATGACAATTTAATGGCGTCTGAATTGGCACGGTTTAAGATGATATATCAGTTTAGTTAATTTTTATCATAGCAATAAACAGTCATAAGGAAACTGCAGAGGAAGGAAACATCATAAATATAAAATGAATAGAATTTTGTTGAATAAATATTTTATTAACGATTCGACCTTCGTTTGAATTTTAGCGTCTATTTAATAATTAGAAATTGGTTCAATTTTACGATGCATTACGAGGGTGATTTCTGAAGGCTGAAACGTTCACAAAATTATTCGCTTTTGATTCAATTAAAATTGATTTATTTCTATGATTTCATACGTTTAGCAGAATACAAATGCTTTTTTAAAATTGTCATGGATTTTAAATTTGACATTCTAAAGTATGGAACGTGGAATAATAATTTGAAAATTCAAACACATTTAGTTTACTAAAACTTGTTAATACATTTTTTTTCTTTTTGTTATTAATAGAATAATTGTTTTAATGAATATACAAAAAGTTGACATTTTTATTCAAGTTTAAGCCAAAGAAAAAAATTAATAAGAATAATGATAAAACAAAAGTCAAAAAATTAAAATACTGAATTTAAAATTGAAAGAAAAAAAAAAATATAAAAAGTGGGAAAATGAAAATCTTACCGACACTTTGGAACAAAAACCGTCTGATTTTTCGCAGTAGCTGAATATTTTCCGGCGAATCAAGGGCAGTTTTTTGGCACACACTTGGAGGAACAGCACTGACACTTATCATCAAAATTAAAAGATAACATTTTGCATTCATCTCGCGATCAAACCCGATTAATGATCGTCAGACGAAAAGAATTGTCGCACTTATTAATTTGCATGCAAGAATTTCAAATGGTTACTGCTGCACATGCAATCGGCAAATGAAGATCGCCGATACACGAAGGGACGAGGATTGAAAAATTCTGACCTTGATACCACCACCTGAAGATTGACACTGCTATTGAACAAATGGATTTCAAAACCTTGACGGGCAAAAAATCAAGAAAAGTCAATGAAAAGTTGTTAACAAGAAAAGATAGAATAAGAAACAATAAAAAAAAAAAGTTAAACACGCGGTAATTATACTTATTTGAGTTCCGAGTTGAGTTTCAATTAAGTCATTATATTTTGCAAACAGTCGCGACGCAAAGATGATAAACAACAGACCCAACATTTTCTCACCGTCATTACAATAATGGTTAATGATAAAAAATTTTCAATGTAAACATCTATTATTCATCTGAGAACAACAAGACCGAATTCGACGCTAAGATGATAAATAATCATCCTAACAATTTGTTTTTTTTGTTTTTCGATTGTCATTAGAGTGACGTTTAATAACCGAAAAATTGTTAATAAAAACATCAATTTTGTATGAATAAAAAGGAAGTAAAGAAGATGAGATGTTGAATGTCAAATGGTTTTTGTGAATGATGGAATTTGAATTGAAAGCAAAAAGAATAATAATTGGTGCTTGCAGATCTGATTTTATTTGCACTCTCATTTTCACGTGATTTGAAATCAAAATCCAACACGTGAGCGTATCAATTTTCTTCAACTCGATGAAATTCTAGTTCACGCTCAACGGATACGGCGCATCGTCAGTCATCGTTTTTCATTGATATCACAACTATCCGTCAAACCTAAGCCTATCGTGACGTCACGACGACGTCATGTATGACTTACAAGGAATTCTATTACCTTTTCAAACAAGAGATACGCTTTGAAAATTGTGCCTGTAATGCAATTCTTTTTAATCCATTCGAAGATTTTTATCAAATGCGTCAAATGCGATTTTCAGATTAGCGCAACTCGATTCTCTTCATGACAATTCATCCATGAGACATTTTGTACTGGCATTTCACCATTTTTAGTCTTTTTTTTTCTTTATTTTTTATTCTGTTTTAATTTATTATTTAATTGTTTAAGATTTTTACAGTAAATCGATATTCTTTTGGTGACACTTGATTGAAATCTTCATCTTTGTTGTGTTCAAAAACAACAAATTATTCATCCCTATAATTTTTTAATGATTGAACATTTTTTTAGTTGTTTTTATGAATATATTTGTGAAAGTTGCAAAAAAAACAGAAAGAGATATCCGATCCGGTCAAGTTCAGGATAAGTGATTGTGAATGAGGAAATAAGATTTTTGGACAACATTTACAATTTCCACGAAACTGTAACGACAATGATTAGTGCATTTAAAAATCAACGGTTCAATCGTCTCGGAATAAATTAACTTGAATTGTGGTAATCCTTGTACCACTTACTTGATTTCTTGTCATATCAGCTATATGTCAACTTTGTAATGGCAGTCAGAAATAAAATAAAATAATAATGATCAATTGTGTGTGATTTTATTTTTGAATATTTTTCCGTTTCCATCCGTCAATAAAAATCTGTGCGAAGATGTAAATGAAGTTGGCCTCTCAGATGATCTCTGCCATGAATGAATGAATCGTCATAAAACAACTTTTTATTTTTATTCTCTGAACTGTTAAACAATTTTCTAAAAAGTTGTTAACATTTTTTTTAAAAACTGAAATATAAGATAAACGATTGTTGATCATATATCTGTCACAAAACTAAAACAATTTGATGCAAAATGAAAACAAATCCTTCTAAAAAATGCAACTCTGAAGTTGGCTGCGATTTGATAAGCGCACATTGCAACATTGAAAATCAGCAATTCATTTTGAGGTTAATAACAAAGAAATAACTATTGAGACAAATATTTTTGAACAAACTAAACAAGAGTGGGATTCTGCAAACATGGGAGAATTTTTAGCACAATTTATTATCTATTTTTTGTTGAAAGAAATAAACAAACAATGTTTCTACGATTTAGCTTCACCTGAAACACGAGCAAAATTATTGTTCATTAACAATTGAATTTGAACTTCAATATTTTTGTTTTGTTAAGTGTAAAATAAGTAAAATAATCCTTTTCCTTTTTGTTAAATTAATTTGTCAAAATTATATTGTCAATTGAAATTAAACAAATCTGTAATGTCGGTAACATTCCAAAACAATACAATAGCTCTAATAAATCTAAGATTTATCAAAAAATACAAAAGCGACTCAAGAAAAGTTATATGCAAGATGAAAAATGTGTATATTTGAAAACGCCTGTCATAAGACAACCAGAAACTCGGTAGAGTGTAACGTCCTGCGGTTCTGCTGTTGAAGTGATGAATTTGCATTTCTTGAATGTTAAATAGTTCAACGAATTAATCAGTTTTCAAACTGATTACAAACATTTTTTTAAACTTAATAAAAACTAAAGAAATACGGAAAAAAAATATCAAGTCATCGTGATTATTTTTAAAGCAATCAGCAAAATAATAAATTTTATAAAAAAATCATTCAAATACAATTCACAAGCTATCACCAAATAATTAACAACAAATTAGCCGTCATTTTAATCGTTTGAATATTTCATAATATAAATTATGTTTATATCTTTATTTATATCTCCCAAACTTGATATTATCATTAAAAAAAGATAATTAAACAAACGAATCTAAAAAAATGGTACACACAATTCAATACATTTTATTCAGCAATTAGGTAACCATAATGCGTGAGATTCATCTTGAATTTTAAAATTTTTCATAAAAAGTATATATATATTAGATATATAACACTATCATTTGAAATCATGATGTAAACTCAATACAAGTAGTGTACAAGAATTACAGATCAAATATTTATCATATAAATATCATAAATAACATTTTATCTTACAGTTGTTGACACTCACATTTCATCAGAATAAATTCAGAATAAACTTGAACAAAAATATATCAATAAAAACAGACTATTTGTTATTAAAATCAAACTTAAAGATAAAATTAACAGACAAAAATATATTATTTTAAATATTAATGTTAAATTTGTATCATATCAGAACCTCCATGAATTGCGTCACTTTTTTTTCTACGAACGTCTAATTGTATTTGATAACAATTATATTTATTTACTAATAAAGATTCCACCAAAACAATTCCAATAGGTCGAAACGATATAAAATTTTCAATTAAACAAAATGAGAAATAAATTCAACACAACGATTATTTACACTGTTAATATTGTGCAACATTGTCACCATTGCATCAGTGCTATTAATAAATATAAAAATTCTTTAATGCCAACTGAAACTACTGTTAAACATTAAAAACAAAACCTTCCCAACATTAAATTTCATAACAATCACAAAACTCCAAAACAATAACACAATCGAAAGCACAATAAATGAATGTTCAAATTTTGCCCGCCTTTTTTTATCTCGTCCTTGTCGCTAGCGCTCTACCTTACCGACTGATTTCAAAATCACAACAATGCATTGACAACAAAAGAGAAAAAAAAACAATAAACAGAGGAAAACCAAAGATAAAAAGAGCGGACAAAAAGTGCGCGCGAAAATTGTGAAACGTTGTGTTTTTGTCTGAGGTTGCACAGAGGCCCCACCGATGTGAATGACGAGCACGGCGGCGGCAGCCATTGCGTGTGTGTTTTGCTTAAAATGAGAGCGGCGCTGTGGTTGCGCGACAGAGCTCGTGTGCGGTGCTCGCCGATTGAAGTGTGGATTCTGCGTGCGATTGCGTCCAGTCGTTTAACGAAATCCCGCGAGAGTGCAGGTATCGACGTCGGCGCTGATCACGGTTCATCGAGGATCAATCGTTGGACAGAGAGAAAAGCCGAGGCGCGAGAAGGAGAGAGAGCATCCACGCGTTTGGCGACGAACCTTTTCAAACAAACAAGCGACACCAGTCGAGACGCGATCTACGGACGAGCATCCAGAGCAGGCTTCCATTTGGACCAAGATAGCAGCGCAATCATGCCGGAAACCGCGCACCACATGAACGGATACGCGAACGGCCACACGCCGCCGGAGCTACAGCAGGACACCAGCTTCCTCTTCACCTCGGAGTCCGTCGGCGAAGGCCACCCAGGTTAATTCCCGTCACCTCACGACTTGCTTCCGTTCAACCTTTCTTTTTTTTTAATTCTCTTTGCTCGAACACGCTGAAATGGCGCGCTTCGACCCACATGTTTTGACTGGTCGCCACGCTGCTTCCGCTTCCCGGTCGCAGAAAAGGTCCCTCCGACCACGCTGCAACTCGTTCAACCTCAGAACCCACCATTGTCCTTGCACCACGCGTCTCGATTATGGCGCTTCTCCGCGTATTACCTCATATCCGCCATATGCGCGCAACCTCGTTACCATGTGCCCGCATCGGACTCCGCACACTATTTTCCCCAGTCCCCTACATTTCACAATCCATCACTCGTCTTGTTTTCAATCTATCTCGTCACTTTTCCCTTTTTTTCCCCCAACATCAATACTCTTTGATTACAAACTTTGTTACATCCGCAACGTTTTGCATGTTTTTTTTTCATCTCTCTCTCTTACTACTTTCAGAATCTTCTGCTTGCTTTTTTGTTACAATTTTCTAATTTTAAACTAATCTGTTGACATTTTTTGATTGTACTCATTCTTGGATTTTTTTGTTTTGTTGTTGTTGTTGCCTTTTTTGTATTTCTACAACACTTGCAATTGTTGAGATAAAAAATTTGAATTGTTTATAAACAATTTTTGTCCCACTTTTTCTTTTTCATTGTAATTTTGATAATTTTTCGTGAAGCTCAATTGAAATTTGCTTCTTTTTGCTTATCAGCCTTTGAATTTTCTTGCGTTTGATCCAACCACGTGTTTATTGTTTTTCGTCGACGTAAATAGTGGGCATGCAGAGTTTCTGAACGAATTTTGTACTTTTTTTTTTTTTCTCATTTTGGAGTAAGATTATTTATAAATTATAATAATCAGCTTTCAATTTTCTTATTTGTGCAATGTTTTCTTTTTTTTTTTTTATCGTTATCATTTTTTAGTAATAACTTTTATTTCGGAGCAACGATATTAACTGACGACAATTTTTTGCTCCAAATTGATTCGTATGATTGTCATGAATTTATTTTTGTCCCGGATGAATTAGAACAATGATTAGTAACTTTCAGAGCTGAGTTTGTTAAGCAGTGTATTTGATGATTAATTGATGACAGTTGCAATGTCAAGATAAAATAACAAAACAAAAAAGAAATCTTATAACGAGGACCGATGATTATCTGAACAGAAAAATTCATCTAATTAAACTAATATGTTTGATTTCTTACTCGACATTTTTTGATAATGAAAATGAAATAATACCGAGTAAACAAAAGTTGGATCATACTTTCGTTTGCATTCTGAATCATCCGATCTTTTTCATTTTTTACTATTTTTCTTTCCCAAGTTGTAGAAATAAATAAAACAATATGTCAACGAGCAACTGTAATTGTAAATTTTTCTTGGCTATAATTTTCCTAATGACAGTGTCTTTCAACTCTTATCGCTAATTTAAATATTTATTTAGAACAAGAAACGAACATTAAACTACTTGACAATTTATTTTCATTCGCTTTTCTAGTAACCGATAATTTCGTTTTGTCGTTCCTAGAAATAAGTTTATCAATGCAATATTGTGTAATTGATTGAAAATATTAAAAGTTGAATTGTTCTTTTTTTTTTTTTCAGACAAAATGTGTGACCAAATTAGCGATGCCATTCTTGACGCACATCTGAAGCAAGATCCAGATGCAAAAGTAGCTTGTGGTAAGTGATAATCACAAGATCATAAAAAAAAAACAAAACCAAATAAAAGTAACAAAACTTAAAGAGTTAAAGAAAGAATTAAAAAATTCAATTATAGGTATCAGTTCAAGCACAATCAAAAACCTAACGAACATTAAAATTTATCACCGCTCGGAATTGTAAACAAAGAAATAAATTATTTGCAAAATGTTGCCCGTGGGGTTAAATGTGAGTTCTCCAAAAAAGCGCAACTTCATTATTCTTATCGGCGTATTACAAATGTTTCCTTGGGCTTATCTCGCGGTTGCTCGACTTAAGCAACAAAGTTCCCCGTAAGACCGCTGTTTACATCTGCAATTGAATCAATTTTTTTCAATATATCGGTCATAACTTAAAATTTTAATTCTTTTTTTTAACGTTTCACTTGTGTATTATTATTATTGTTAGGCGCACTTGAGTCAGGGAGAGGAGTCAAATACTTGTTGTACCATGTCGACACAATATTTAATCTGAAAGGTGTCCGGTTACCGAGGCCGCGCAGATAAATTTTCTGATGACGCGCCGAAAAGTTCCGCGAACTCGAACCAGACTTTAGTTGGCATAATTCGAATCATTTTGCGTCAGCAGGTTTTAATAGCTCTTATCGTTTGTTCTCATTACAGAAACCGTAACGAAGACGGGAATGGTGTTGCTGTGCGGCGAAATAACATCGAAGGCTGTCGTGGATTATCAAAAAATCGTCCGGGACACGGTCAACCATATTGGCTACGACGATTCTTCCAAAGGTAAAGTTGCGAGCGAGCAGCCCTGTCAACGCACCATTGGCTAACGTTTCGTTTAATACTGATAAAATATCACTGATGCTGTAACACAGCTGTAATTGCAAATAACAAACGAAATTGCGTTTTGTCATCTGGATCAGTACTAAACGAACCATTTCATCTCGGGCTAAAGACCAAAAAGTTCGATTGGTCCCAAAACAAAGCTTTCTATCTAATAGTCGGGATGGGTCCCCGAAGATTCAAAAGCGTTCAACGCATGCTGCATTAAACCTCTCACCATATTTTACTATCTCAATCCACCAGCAAAATTAACGAAAAAAAAAAAAATAAAAAAGAATGATAACAAAAATTGTACATAAAATAAACGTAAAAAAGTTATGATGAATCTATATTTAGATTAAGCAGTACTATTGTTGAATACTTGCAAACATGGTTTTCAAACGATAACCTCGTTGCGTTGATTAAAAATATATACCAGAAAAGAATCGGGATAAGATGTGAATTCAAAGATTTTATTATTAATAAACGATAACGTGACGTTATCAGATGGTCAAAGTAAACGAGAACAGATGATTGTGGCTGTTACTCTTTTGTTTTGACACTTTTTGCTGGGCTTTATATACTCATCCTCATAAAACTCAAATTTTCTATTCAAATTAAAAAAGAAAATGATTAATATGAACGAAAAAATGAAAATAAGTAAGAATATAATGGTGGTGGCAGGATTCGATTGGCGAACGTTGAACCTTTTGGTGGCACTCGAAGAACAGTCTCCAAATATTGCCGACGGCGTCCATGTGGACAGGGAAGAGAAGGATGTGGGTGCGGGTGATCAGGTACATAAGCCATTTACAGCCTGTGCCAGAGCAGAGCAGCAATAACAAAAACAATATAAACTGTAGTCAAACTTAAACAAAATTTCATCAGAACGAAAATCTTTAATTTGATTCATACAAATTATTCATACGGTTCATGCAAAATTATAAACAGAAGATTGAGTCGTTAGGTCCAATTTTAAGAAATGAATTTTAATTAGATGACAAATTCAAATCAGATGTAAGGAAGGAATTCAAAAGTTTTTAACGAAGGTAAAGTTCACTTTAGGAAACTTCACCCACGTCAATGGTCTCCTCCAAGGTCCACAAATTATGACATAATTCCAGTTATTTATAAGATTTTGTGAGAAAAAAGGTACTTTTTCACATCAGAACTTCAACAGAGAACAAAAAATCCAGGAAACACAAACAGATTTTACATAATTATACCTTTTTTTTTTGTCAATCTAAAAAGATATTATTCATCAGAATTATGTATATTAGTTCAGTCGAAAACTCGTCCAAATGTTTGAAATGTCTTCGAAATTTGTTATGTCAACCAAAAAGAAACTGATAAAATTGTTTTGAATTTCGGGGTCGTGTTAATATGTGCAAGACTTTTGAAAATGAATGATTCTTGATAAAAAAAAACGAACATCTCAAGGTGTATAACAAGTATAAAATAATGGTACAAAAATAGAAACTAAAGAAATCGTACAATTTTCACGGAAGCGAGCAAATCAACTTCGAATCTTTTAATCTGCCTTGGGGAAGTTTTATTATTTTTTTTTTTTTCATTATCTTACAGTGTGTAATTTTCGGTCGAGTGTGTAAACAAAAAAATGTTGAACGTTTCATCAAGCGGAGGATTAACTGGATTAACGTTGTATCGCGAAAAGTTACAAAGATAATTTCAGATTAATTTGAACACGTGGATACAGTCTGAGTAACGCGAGACGACCACACGTGAGCTGGCTTTTATGTAAACCAATCCTATCATCAAACTTATAAGTTGACTAAACAAATTTATCAACCAAACTCGAGATGAATTAAGAACAAAAAATCTGTTGTTATTATTATCATTTTATTTTTTTTTTGCAAACATTGTTAAGTAGAAAAGAAAGAGAACGAGAAAGAAGATCAAAGAGATGTGAAAAGAGAATTTGTATGATCTGCCGTAGGTTTTGACTACAAATTATGCAGCGTGTTATTGGCGTTAGATGCCCAGTCGCCAAATATTGCAGCGGGGGTACACGAAAACCGTAGCGACGAAGAAGTTGGTGCTGGCGATCAGGTTAATTTGAACAAAAACTCGATTGAATGTCGAAAAAGCATCACTGTCCTTTCGTGTTTATCTCGCAATATTAATAACCGTGACATTTCACCCTTTTCTGTGCATCGATGGACGCTATTGTAAAACCCGTGGCTATATTTATTTTCTCTGACGCGGTTGCATCCGCGACACGCCCGCACTGTATCACTAGAGTAGCTTTTAATTTCAATTTCTCGCATGAAAGTAACCAGTCTGATTAGTTAGTCTTGATTAGGTTACGTTACAGCATTATCTCGCACAGACTATACACGGCTTGCGATATACAATACCTCTTCCCGGTTCATTGTCACTCGCACCTTTTCATCCACTTGTAATTTCTCTATTGTTTAGAAAAAAAAAACGTTTTTTTTTTTTCTCTCTTCAACCATCAAGGCAACTTTCTCCAATTTAAAGTTATGACATCGTTGCTCTTATCAAACATTGCATTTCAACTTCAAATCATCACTTCAATTTTTTTCCATTTTTTTTTCATTCAACTTAATAAAAATGTTTAATATCATTTGCTAATTTTGCTTGTTCAGTATTTTGTTAAAATTTCATTATTTTTTGTTCACTTTTTTTTTCTCGTGTTGAAAGTATTTGTATCCCGCAAGCCACTAGTTGTATTTTTGCACACTTTAGTTTGTACTGTAGTTTTCTTTTATTTCCTTATCTATTTTTTCCCCGATTTTTTTTTTTTTTTTTTTTTTTTTTTTTTTTTTTTTTTTTTTTTCTTTTTTTTCCCCGATTTTTTTTTTTTTTTTTTAAAGAGAAATCTTTTATAGTTTATACAATAGTTGTTCCGGGTGAGCTTTTATGGATAGCGTTTTATGTATATTAACAATAGCATAGATGGACACCTATTTTGCTGTGTTATTTATAGCACTCGCCTGTCCCGTAGACAAACTTCAGATCAGATGTCGTCAAGATGTTTTTGTAGTTGACTATGGTTTTGATTTTATATTTTGGTTTGAATTATATTTTATTTTGTGTTCGGAATACAATTGCATGTAGTTTTTGCACTGATTTTTTTTCGTAACATTTCGTCTTATAATTTTTGCAAACTGTTTTCTTGTAGTATTGATAAAAACCCTGTCCTGCTCTGATTAGGCAATGCATTTTTTTAGAAATACTAAAATAATAGTGCTTTTTTTTTTTCTTTTTGTTTGATTTAATTATGTTGTAATATTTAGTTAGCACGCCAAAGGATGAATTTGTAATGGATAATTGTAACTAACAAAAAACCAATTTACATGTTATTTTGTTGTGTATCTACGTTTGTATATAAATTCGTGACTAACTTGCTTTTGTGATTAACGCGTAATTGTGATTAATATTTTGTTTTCATTTGCGAACTAACAGATTGACTGTTCTGTTACGAATTCATCTGTTTTTTGATATTACAACGCAGAATTATTGTTTTGATTGCATTACAAATTTGACATTTTTATAAATCAGGGCTTGATGTTTGGATATGCAACGGATGAAACAGACGAGTGTATGCCTTTGACTGTCGTTCTTGCACACAAGCTAAACCAAAAAATAGCCGATCTCAGACGAAGTGGCGAGTTCTGGTGGGCACGACCCGATTCTAAAACACAGGTAACTGTAACCAAAAAATCATCCCTAAACGTAAAATATCAAACAAGAATATAAAATATTTATTATTTTTACAATAAGAACAGTTTTTCAATGATTAAATCATTTTATCGCTAGTTAGTATTTGAAACTCTGTGATGAATAACCAAAAATATGAGAAAAACTGGAATTTATGACAAACAAAATGATGAAGAAGAAAAAAAAATGAAGTTATTTGTTAAGTTTGATATTAAAAGACTGATTTAAAATTGTGTTTTCTTTTTTTAGGTGACTTGCGAGTATTATATGGATCATGGTGCTTGCGTGCCCGTGCGAGTTCACACTGTGGTGGTATCGCTGCAGCACAGTGAAAAAATCAGTCTGGAGGAGTTGCGTAAGGCAGTGATGGACAAAGTTATCAAAGAAGTAATCCCCTCTCGATATCTCGACGACAGAACTGTTTATCATGTAAACCCTTGTGGTTTATTTATTATCGGAGGACCACAAGTACGTTGAATAATGTTATTACAAAATCACGCTTTGTTTTTCAGCTGAGAATGTTAGTGGGCGTGCATACGTGTGCGTTAATATCAATCGTTCTTTTAACGTTGGCTCATACGAGAGACAAGCAAATTCAATGATATACTTGAACATTGAGAAAAAAGTTCTTCTCGATTAATTAATCTTCTTGTTATTGGATTGCTGTGACGTAATTGTGTGTTTTTAATATTTTTTTAAACTTTTCTTTTTATAATTTTTTTAACTTTTCTTTTTCAGAGCGATGCTGGTTTGACTGGACGAAAAATCATCGTCGACACGTACGGAGGATGGGGAGCCCATGGCGGTGGAGCATTCTCTGGGAAAGATTTTACAAAAGTAGACAGATCTGCTGCGTACGCCGCGAGATGGGTAGCCAAGTCCTTGGTGAAAGCGGGACTTTGCAGGCGCTGCCTTGTACAGGTACTTTTTTTTTCTTCAAGAATAATCGTCGTCTAACGTAAACGAAAATAATAATGAGCCAAAATTTTGATTCGAAATATATTTTGTATGTATTTGTTGGTTGACTGAAGAGTATTTTTGTTCTGATAGCATTATCAAAATCTTAAAAAAGTGATGTAAGATGTGATGCAATCTGATCAAGTGACTTTTTAATCAAACACATTTATTTTCGTCAACAGGTTTCGTACGCCATTGGAGTGGCTGAACCTTTATCTATCACAGTATTTGATTATGGAACTTCCAAGCTCTCACAAAATGAACTGCTCGACGTAGTCAATAAAAACTTTGATCTGCGCCCTGGCAAAATTGTTAAGTAAGTGAATCTTCATATTTCAATGACATAATCTTGTCTGTTAAATTCCATCGTGTCATATTTGATACGACGGAAAATATTCAATTAACAAAATTTATCTGAGTTTGCAAATTTTTTTATTAATTTTTTTTTCGTTCATTTTCTTTTGCAGGGAGCTCAACCTACGTAAACCAATTTATCAGCAAACTAGCACGTATGGACATTTCGGACGGGACGAATTCAGCTGGGAGCAACCAAAAACTCTGGTTTTAGATTGATGAGAATGATGAATCTAAGTAATCCATATGTCAATGCTAATTTAAAGGTCGTGTACCCCTACGTCTATCGTTCCAAAAGAAAAATCACATTGTCGCCATTTGTCTCTCTCCCAACGCCAATGATTTTCGATTCCCGACGGTTTGTTATTGACAAACAGACAAACATTTTGTCATTAACAAAACTTACAAACGCATCTCAACGTGCTACGAAAATTAATCACACATTTGCATTCAAGCATTTCTCATCCCCCCCCCTTTCCCCCAAAAAAAGAAACTTGAGGAAACAAGAATAACAGAGGAAAAAGAAAAGAAAACTTAAATCGAGATCATTTTGCCGCATTTCTTTATAAACGCAGTGCATGATCACCCGTGCGTTTCTTAATTTTGTACCCTCTAAAATCATTCATGACCGATTTCCCCTGCACTCCAAGATGTTAACAGCAATCTGTGCAGGAAGTTTTATGCTAATATTCAAATGACAATCAAATTTCATACTAATGTAAAACTTCTCCATTGAGTTGCTGCGGATATCTTTGATCTGATTGCATAAAACGTAAGAAAACAATTATTATATAAAAGGCAAAAAAAGTTGTAGATCAACGTAGATTAAATCCCCAAAATAATTAGACATTGCGAGCTCCGACGACGGATTCCTGTTAAAATGGAACAACGAAAGGAATAACTGACGTGTTACCACACAAAAAAAAGAAGTGGCCACAAGAATTTTCGATCATTTCGCGAAGAACACAACCAAAAAATGGTTTACGATCTATAATCAACATATACAAATGAATAGTTCGTGTTCGCACTTGAAAACATTTGCTCTCTTTATCTCTGTCTGTCTATCTGTCAAGGTGTTCGTGCATTTTTTTTCCTTTGTCAAAGACTCTGTTCCTAAGTTGGCCAAATTTTGGTTGTATATAAGTAATTTTTTTTTCTGATGAGAAAGCAAGCCATTGGTTGTCCATGTAATAACTGTACTAATAATGAACATAGAATGAAGGTGCATTTCAATTTTAATAATGATGATGGAAAAACCAAAAACAAAAAAAAAACTGAAAACTAAAATGTGCGCCGTCCAGGCTTTTTTGCGACCGATTGTTAAGAATGATCTTATATTTTTATCAATTTCAATGAAACGACTCGCGGGAGCGTGGCAGTCTCTTCATATAAAATAATTTTTAATGAATTGTTGACCACGGTGTCACTATTTAAGTGTATACACATTTTAAATGTATTTTGTCGACAATTTTTGACGTTATTTAAAAATTTTAATTTCTTCGCCGAACATGTTAAAACAATGTTCAAACATTTGGCAGAAACTGTTCTTTTTTAATCATATCTTTATCCTTATATTTTATCTTAATTTTTTAAAACCACATTTTTAGAAAAAAAAAATTAATAAATAACAATAACATGAAATGTATATAAACATTCATTTGTAAATACATGTAATGTATGTATATACTTAATATTTTTAATGAATTTATATATTTAACTAATGAATTTTATCAATCCGCAAAGTTAATTACAACGTAATGATTTTATTTTTTGGTTTTACAAAACAACAAAAATTTTCTCATGTAAATATATTTCCTTGTGATGTTTTGGACCGATGTTATATAGGATTGTGAATGAACTTATTATCTGAACAGATTATGTTGCGCTCCCGATTAGCCTCATCAACCATTAATTGTATATTCAATTGTCATCATGCAAACTGTAAAACATGTTTTTGTTAACAAATCCTAGCGAATGAATTGCAACAAAGAAACGCTTAGAGTGAAAATATGTACTTGACTTATTATACGCAGCGTAAACTTTGTTTCTTCTGTACCGTAATTAGTTGCTTAATACATACAGTTTTGTGTTCATTCACGTTTGCTGTTAAATGCATGCGTTTTTCTTTGCAATAAACTTACGTTGCGTGTTCATTTTCAAAAGCAAAAAAGAAAATACATTTATTTGCCAACGATTCGCCATAAACTTTTTTATTTTTCATTGGCTACAAAAATAGTGTAAATTGGTAGTGAAACACATTCCACCGCTAAAAATAAAATGAATTTCAATTGTACATTGTAAAACTTTAAGGCAGATATGCACACAGATTTTATGAATTGACAAAAAAGAAACAAATACCTTCGTTATTGTGTACTTCGTTTTAAAGTTAGTTTATTGTTTCAGTGATAAAGTTGTAAAAACGATGTAACTGAAAAGAAAAAAAAACGGGAAAAAAATATTCAAATTTCTATAGTAATCGATTTTAATGTTTGTATACTGCAACAACGTTAGATTATTTATTGATTCGCAAGATACCTTTTTGCAAGAAGCAAAAGCACAGTTGACTCGCGTTTGATTGGTTTCTGTTGCGAGTTTTTATCGTGAGACAACGTTGAAAAAACTTTAAATACAATGTGTGTTCCAAATTAAATAAAAACGCAAACAAACAAAGAAAGGGAAAACAAAAATTTTATGTATTCGAAAGTCTTACTAAACGGGAGTTTATTGTATTTGATAAATAATGTAAGCGGTGTAAAATGATGAATTTTAATTGAATTATGCCACAATATATAGAGTTGTACATGAAAATAAACATTTGTTTTAAAGTTTCTTTAGATTTATTACGATCTTACATATAATAATCCGTCACATTTTTTTTTGTTGAAAGGTTAAATACAAAAAATAAAATTTATTGATTAAGGATGTAATTTAGGATGAAGGTGTACTTTTTGTAGGTACAATATCGCTTATCCATTTCAAATACTGTTCGTTTCCATTTTGAATCTGGAAAATAAGAAATGAAATCAAATATGTAAGGTAAGTATTTTTAGATTTTTAATTAGTTTCACTTACGGGCACAGAAATGACTTCGCAAACCTCATAGGGATGATTTTTCCTATAAATAAGACCAACTGAATGATATTTGTTTATAAAAATTGTTTTCAATTTTAGAAAAATACGTCAAATTGGCAACTTACTTAACAAATGTAGTTAGGTCATCCACAGTGTCAGTTCTAGTTTTCATCATCTGCAATAATAAAATTGGATACAGAAGATGAATGAATTATGAAAAAGACATTGTTTAACCCGTTTTATTCTGGATCTCAAAAGAATTATTTAAAAAAACAAGTTAAAAAATGGTTTGAAAAATTATTTTTAGTTTACACACTTTCTTATAACAAAATTTCAATTATTCATTACTAAATTAATTACTGATTTGAAATTTCTACTTCAAAAAAAGTTATTGAATTACCAACAGCAGTTCATTATCCTCATTAATTTCGTTCTTCCATTCATACCTGAAAAAAAATTAAAATGTTGATTAAAATGTTTGTTTAATTTTAAAATACATTTTTGTACTTACACAGAAGTAATTTGAGGAATGATGTTGACACATGCTGCCAATTTATTAGTGACAACTCCCCTGCAAATTTTTCGTTTTTAAGTTAAAAATAATTAAAAAAATATATTATTATATGAAAATAAATACCTTGCTAATGTTTTAGCAACTTCATCTGTCGGAACAGTCACATAAACGACAGAGTAAATTCCATTAAAATGGCTCATATTTCTGCTTTGAGCTGCAATATTTCTCGTCAAACAAAATATCGTAAACAAACTCAATGCCGGCTTCCCGAACATTTGTATGATTTGGAAGTGTTTTACTTTACCTCAACTTACTGTCTCTGTAGCGATTTTGTTCTCCTAAATTATGCACACCAAAAATGACACTTGGTTATAATTTGTTATCTAGGAGCGGAGTAACTAAACGCAACCTAATTTCAAACTACATAGGGCAAACGTTCCGATAAATTAAAAGAAATTTTGCTAAAATGAACGATGACTTATCTTCAAAAGGTAAAATCAACTTTGAAATTTGTCTATGAAACAAACATTATTTTTATTTTTGCAAAATCACACACATGGCATTACAGAACATATTTTTAACATATAATGTTAAAAATGTATGAAATGAATGGCACACAGAAAAATTTAATGATTAAAAATATGATATTAACAAATTATAAAAACTTATACATTGTTCATTAACAAAAAAGACACACGCAGTTTTACAGAATGTTAAAAATTTATGAAGAATGGAAAATATACAAAATATATCTTACACAGAAAAATAGATGATAAAAAGTATGACTGCAAAAAAAAGTTAAGATAGAAAATAGAAAATTCGAAGGGAACCCTTTAGATATAAGAGATTAAATTGTGTAAAAATCATCACAGACTTAGATCAGACGTGTAAAGTTCAATATCGGGCAGTGGATTGTCGTCAATTATCGAGTTCAACTCGTGATAACGTTTCCTTACATGATGGGCTGCCATTTTTGGGTGTCTGTCTCGGGTAAAGATACCCTTTTTATTCCCTCCAACCCTTGTATAAGCTGAAAAATAAATGAATTTACAGTTCGTTAGAACAATTAAATAACATTTTCCCATTTCTTCTTACTTTGCGCCGTTCTGAAATCAGCGAAGTTCCAAATAAATTCTCCGATGAAAAATCCTCTGGCTCTCAGTCTATCAAAGGCAATAAAATGTTTTGACAGAAGCTCTTTTTGATATTCCTCACTCCAGATGTAAGAAGGAAGCTGATAAAAAAATAGAAAATAACATTTAAAAAATCAATAAATGCCAAAAATGGTAAAATGGTAAACTTCAAAATACCTCATGTAATCCTGGCATTGTATCAGCTCCATACTCAGACATAAGAACAGGTTTATTATGTTTCATATGCCACTCTGTGGCTTCAGTTTCGACGTTTGTTGTTATCATATCTAATCTTCCAGAATCATGGTACCAGGCGTTGTACCTATTAAAACTAATTATGTCCAAAAATTGGCACGCCCTATCTTCCTGAAATTAAACAAAGTTAATAAACAATTTTGAGTGTCTGCATGTTTAAGCAACTAAAATTATTATTTTAAATGATACATGAATTCTTACCTGAACTCCTCTTGCAACAGAAAGTGTAATTGGCCGAGTGCGATCCAGAGTTTTAACATGATGAGCAACTTTTTTGAAATAATCTTCAGCGGCGAAAAGTTGAGTTCTTGGCTCATTAGCTATGGACCACATCACAACCGAGGGATGATTTTTGTCTCTCCTGATGAGTTCGGATAGGGACTGTTTATGCTTCATGAGAAGTGTTGGTGTAAATTTTTCTGTATCAACTGATGGACACTCGTCGATGATCATGATGCCTAATCTGCAATTCACAATTAGTTATTTCTTATTTTTAATACAAAAATTTAATATTCTCAAATTTTTAGAAATCATTAGAAGATCACCTATCAGCCATATCAAGAACTTCGTCGCTGTAAGGATAATGACTGGTTCGATATGCATTGGCCCCAACCCATTTCAGCAGTTCGTAATCTCTAATCATCGTGACGTAATCAAAACCTCGACCACGGATCGCGGAATCTTCGTGCCTGCCGAAACCGCGAAAATAGATGGGCTTGTTGTTGATCAAGAATGACGCGTTGGTCCACCTCAGGGTCCTGATACCAATTGGCATCCTGTAGATGTCTGGTTTCATCTGCTTGTCCGACATCAATTCAAACTAAAAGACAATAAACATTCTTAATTGTTTTAAATAAAAATTAAGTTGATGAATACAGTTTTCTAAAGCTCTACCTCTAATGTGTACATGTACCCAGGTTGATCACTCATTCCCCTGGGCCACCACAGGTTCGCATTGATAATTTCCAATGACCCATGAATATTAAGGGTGGTTGTTGTTTCAGTGGTAACAAGATTATTATTTGCATCGAACAATTTAACTCTGCAAACTAGGTTCTCTTTTTCCACCTCGCCAGATGTTTTGATCAGGTACTTAACTAGACTCAAATCGTTGATTATCCCCGTTTTCACTGTTATGTCATCAATGTACAATCGGGGTTTGGTATGCAACAATACAGATCTGCAAAACAGAAGTGAGTTCGATTCAGTCATTATTGATTGCATTTGTATAATTATTTGCAAAATTAAAATCGCACCTATGAATACCAGCATAATTAAAGAAATCGAACGAATAGTACTGAACAAGGACAGTTCCATTGTCTGTCGGTTTGTTAATTACGTTTCCTTGAGGTATACTCGTGGATGATAACATATTATCCACCGCCACTGTTATCCTGTTATTTCCTCCGTAGTCCAAGAAATTTGTAATTTCAATTTCAAATGGTAAATGACCCATCTCGTGATTCCCAACAACTACTCCATTTATCCACTGAAATGATAAAATATATTAATTCATCAGACGGCAGTGGCAATAACAGAAGCTTATTCATACTAATGTTGCCTTCAAATTTTTCAATTAAACCATAAATCTTGATTTCTCTTTTTTTTTTGTTTTTATGTAATGAAATAAAATTAATGAAATATTGTTTGGATCTAAAAAAAATTTAGTTGTTACTGTATTTTGATTAATGAAATGTGTACTAACAATCTGTGCAGAATAATGAACTGATCCAAAACGAATAAACACTCTCTCGTCGGACCAAGAGGCAGGGACGAAAAAACTTCTTTGGTACCAAACAAAGCCGACGTAGTCTCGGAGTTCTTCGGACGTGGTGATGTCGTTGTAAGAGGAGGGCACTGGCATTTTCATAACGTCACCCATCTGTAATTCAGTAATCAATTTTTAACATTGTATTATTATATTTGAATCATTTTTTCTTCAAAATCATTAATCATTATAAAAAGTTGTTATACTTGAGACAAGTCAGATTTGTGCCATCCTTCCCTCATCCCTTTTTCGATGTCGTGAGAAGGTGGCTTCAAAAAGTCCCACAATCCATCTAATGATTTGACCTAGAATAATTTTTACATTAATTTTATTTGTCTATTATTTATATATTCATTATTTGTATGACTTTGGTAAATAGAAGATACTCGATACGTAAGATGATTGGGAAATTTGAACAAATGAGAATAAAAAATTTTGATTTGTGAGGTCAGAGTAACTGTATACTTCTCGAGATTCGCTCTCCCTAGGATAGAGCAATCCTGGCAGTCCAGAGGGAGGCATTTCTGTAACAGGCACGTCGGTAGTAGGAGGAATCATTATTCTTGATGTGACATTATTGAAGTCGCTTACGGTAGCCGATACAAAAATCACAGATGCAAGTAAAAGTAACCACATGTTTAATCAACCTGAAAATAAAAAAAAAACTGATTCAGGAAATTAATAAAAAGTCAATTAAAAAATAATCAATTAGTTTCTATAAATTTATTTGAAATTGCTTTAACTGATTCGTTTTTGTAATTTCAACAAAGTTATTTTGCAATTTTATATTTCTATTTTAAATTCCTCTTCAATTTTAACTCTCTATTTGGAACGTCTTCATTGACTTTATTTCCAAAATCGTGTTGTTTTATATTATGGTTTACATCCTGTATTTTTCCATACATTTTTTTCTATTAACATTAAAGTCACGTAATAAAGCCTACCCGCGATACCATTATTTCTTAAGGCTGAGGGTACTCAAATGTTTTTGCATTTTATCTAAGGATGAGGTAACAATTCCCTATCTCTATAATTCATTATGGAAATTAGCTAAAATTCTGTATTTCGCACGGAATCATTTTTGTTAATCTTTTAGTTTGTTTGTTTGCTTTTACTTGTTTTAAAAACTACCTGACCAAATAATGTTCAACAATGTCCGTTAATTTTCGGAGCCAAAATTAAGGGAATTGATAAGTCACAACTCTTAGTTGCAAAAATGATAAGAAATATTTTATTCGACCATTTTATAACCTTTGTCTTATTTTTTTTTTTTTTTTTTGCAATCACGCACTCTTAAGTGTTTTTATAATCTGACTGAAGTGTTATGATATCATTAAAACAATTGCGTTTTAAGATAATCAACCTGAATTATTTCACTCCTTTTGCTTGATCTGTCACCCTCTTTCACACGAACATTATTGACGAACTTGTGTGTACGCGTGTACACATATTAAATACGAGTATTGAACTATATCATTTCCTTTCTTCATACTGATTTACTGATTTCAATCAATTAAAAATCCAACTACTTTTTTTTTCATTTTATTACTTTGTATAATTTTGTGTTTAAAAAAAAATGATCGGACAGTAAGCAATCTTGAGTCACATCGAAAAATTGGTATTTATATATTTAAATGGTTTGCAAATAAAATTTTAGTCGTGATTGCATAAGAACCATGACAAAAATATAGTAATTAAATACTAATTGGATAGTTATTAATTAAAATTACAATCTTCAATGAATAGATACGCAATATTGATAGTAAAATGAATGAATCTTATAATTTCAAATTTGCAACTTGGCTGTTTTAGAATACTCAATGATTTTCATCCTCAGAATATTGTTTTTTAATTGTTAATTTCAAAGATGAAAATTACACTTAATTATCAAACTCTACACACGAAGTCATTTTTACACACTCAAGTAAAACAAACATTAACTGAAATGAAAATGAAGATTTTAATTTGTATTAAAAATTCCAAAATTATCAGCAAAATAATTACAATTGATTATTTTAAATATAATTTTGTTTAATTAAATTAAATTTAAAACGATATTTTGACAAATTCTATGGCAAAAAAATGAATGAAAAATCGATGAGAATGAAAAACAAAAAAAATACAGTTTAAAAAAATTGGGAAATAATTAAAAAAAATATACAAAATTGAAATTGTTCAATCTAATTAAGTAGAAAAAAAAATTGCATTGTCCGATTAATTGTGAAATGAAATTGTAAACAAAATATATACAACTTACTATGAGGCAGAGTTGTCGACGCTGAAACGTGATCTGAACGAGGGCCAGCGCACGACTAGTTGAAAAGCCGGTACTTACTTTATCACATCCCATCTGAGCACATCATTTGATTTTCTGTATAATCTTTGTAACAGATGCTTGTCAAGACGCTGACGAAAAAAATCAGATATGTCAATCTCATTGCTCTCTCATATCTTTTTTACATCTCCACAATAAACACATACTTTCAAGTATGTTTCTCACATTGGGGGAAAAAATTGTGATAAGTTTGACACAAATGATTAATCATATAAAAAAAAAAAAGTTTTAGGTCGTTGCAAGCTGCTACGAATTCTTGACATCAAAACCAACAGCAGAGCTCGAGATGAAACGCCGACAAATATTTTATCAATTGAAAATTCCCTCGCGGATAAAATAATTGTGGACATTTTATATCAGTTACTTGTTTTCGTTCACAGTCTGATCTTAAATTGTCATTAAGCGCGTCTGACCGATCTTCATTTTGCCTACTTATTTTTACAAAAACAAAAAAAATATTCAACCTTGATATTTTTATAATTAAAATTAGATGTACAAGATATATTTCTTGAAAAAAAAAAAACAAACAAAACAAAACAAAAATTGTTTTCATCCTCAATTGTTGTTGTTCATTAATGTTGCAGAAATTTGAGATTGAAAAAGTTCTTTTTCTTTATATATATTATTTTTGATGAACAAATTTAACGGAAATTGAATTTTGCTTTTTGAATGCAGCATCACATGGTGTGGACATTGTGCGCATGCGCGGGAACGATTGCGCGAGTCTAGAGAGAGATTCATATATTGAGAGAAGTGAAATGTACAAAGTCGTGTGGTGAGGCCGGTTTCTAAATCGAGGTTAATAATCGGTCTGATACTGATAAGGACATTTGATAAACAAATTTCATAAAACGCAACTTGTGAATGACAATACTGTAGTCGTGTAAGATCGTCTTGAGACTGAAACCAAACGACGAAAAACAAAGATGTCAAGATTGTTCGTCAGTCGACTTGTACAACCGAGCGGAATTTTAGCAAAATATTCACAGTTCGATGTTGTTCCTGTAAGAAAGTTAAACCTCTTGGAGTACCAAAGCAAGGAACTGTTACGTGACTCGGGAGTTTCGGTACAAAATTTTGCTATCATTGATGATCTTAATAAGACGAATTCTGCTCTACAAAAATTACGTGAGTTCGCAAACTGTTTTTTATTTTTGTCTCTCTTTTTTTGTTTTTTTATTTTTATTGACCTCAACCGTTTGTTTTTTTTTAGGTACAAATGAATACGTAATAAAAGCTCAAGTTTTAGCCGGAGGTCGTGGCAAAGGATGGTTTGACAATGGGTTCAAAGGTGGCGTACACCTTACAAAAGAGTAATATAAACAATACGAAAAATAGTTGTTAATAATAGTTCACTAAGGGGACTCCAAAATAGCGAAAAACAAAATTTAAAAACTGCTATGTACATACCGTGAACTTGATTTATATGCAAAATTGATAACAAATGAATGCAATTTGCAATATCATATTATTCAAAGTCGAAAAGATTTCAATGCATAAATAATAATCATATTACCAATAAAATAAAATTACGAAAGTCTTGAGAGTCCCCTTTGAAAAATGTTCAAGAAAATGTTTGATTCAGAGAATTGAAAATAAGAAAAGGCTGATTGACATTTGTTTACTTTTCAGTCCGAAACAAGTGCAAGATATGGTGAAAAATATGTTGGGGCACCGGCTGATCACAAAACAAACATCCAAGGATGGCATTCTGGTTCAAAAGGTCATGATAGCAGAGTCTGTGGAGATCTCTCGTGAGACGTACGTTTGTATCTTGATGGACCGACAGCACAACGGTCCGGTTCTCATAGCTTCGCCTGCCGGTGGAGTTGATATCGAGACCATCGCCATAGAACAGCCGGAAAAAATTAAAACCGTCCCGTTAGACATTTACGATGGGATAACTGACGAGATCGCCAAGGATGTTGCCAAGTTTTTGGGATTCACGGCCGATGACATTCTGCAAAAAGCCGTGTACGAGCTGAAGAATCTTTGGAAACTGTTCGTTGACATTGATGCGCTTCAGGTGGAGATCAACCCTTTTGTTGAGACTGAGGACAAACAGGTGATAGCGGTGGATGCAAAAATTTCGTTCGATGACAATGCGAAGTTCAGACAGAAAGATATTTTTGAAATGGAGGATGATAGCGAGAAGGATCCCAGAGAGATCGATGCCTCTAAATCGAACCTCAATTACATCGGGATGGATGGGAATATTGGTTGTTTAGGTACTGAAATAGTGTCATCTCTTAATTTTTGAAATACGACACAACTAACGAACAATATTTATGAGATATTTTTTTAACAAGACTGTGTGTCAAGTTTTACAGCAAGTTTGTTCTTACTTTTTAGTTAACGGAGCTGGTTTGGCTATGGCAACCATGGACATTATCAAACTGAACGGCGGCATACCTGCGAACTTCTTGGATGTTGGAGGCAGCGTGAAAGAGGACCAAGTTTTTGAAGCATTTAGAATTTTAGTTGAAGGTTTGGTTGCTTTGAGTTTGCAATTATTTTCAAATCATAAACTTATGTCAAAAACGAGTAAAACTGTCTTTTGTGTTTCTTTTCTTCAATGATCTATTGACCATTTTCATTGAAAAATGAAAATGAAACCATTTTCATTTTTTGTTATTTTTAAACGAAAGCCACCCCTTAAGTTTTATGTTTTATGTTCATTTCAGATCCCAAAGTGAAAGTTATTCTTGTAAATGTATTTGGGGGTATTGTCAATTGTGCCACAATAGCCAATGGAATTATTGCTGCAGCCAAAAAGTTGGGTCTGAAAATCCCACTTGTTGTTCGGTTGGAAGGTAAAACGTCGAAGATGTATTTTTTAAAAACATACATGTTGAAAATTGATGTTTAAATTGAATTATAAATTGCAGGTACAAATGTAAATGAAGCTAAAGAGATTGTAGCTCAATCTGGTTTACCAATTTTGACTGCAAGTGACTTGGACGAGGCGGCGAAAAAAGCTGTAGAGTGTCTCAAAAACTAAAGTACAAAGACTTGAATAATGAATTATCAAATCATTTATATTGTTGATAGAGAATTTTAAGGTTTGTTACAATATTTTTATATGGTGCCAAAAAATAGAAAGACAATCAGACTAGCGTCCTAGGCCATGTTCCACAGATTTTACAATTGATTTATTTTTACATTTAATCAAAAGACTGAGTTTTCCATCAAAATAGCAATAAATAGTTGAATGTAATATTTTGTTGAAGGTTTTATTAAAGCTATTTCAATCTAAGCATCGCTCGATCATTACTTTTCATCATTTTCATTCGAAATTTCAAAAGAGAAAAATTTTGATTTTTCAATTTAGTTCAAACATATTTAATAAATATACAATAAATTTGAATTAATGAGTTGTTGAAATTTCTTGTAGATAGATCATTTAATTATGTAAACGTATATTCATTTTTACCCTAATAAGGTTCAGTGAAAAATAAGGTGTTTCGAAGGAGTAATATAAAAGCGATTGAAAAAAAAACGTTAAGAGATGAATCTCGTTCGCAAAACGTGCAAGTGAATGATGCGAGAGCTCCATCGTCGTTTCATGAGTGACCGTATATGGCCGGCAATTTTAAACGTACTTTCGAAGGTAAGTCGCGATAGTTTGGTGAACTGCTTGCAGAATTACGTTCAGCAGTACGTCGCTAATTCTACAAACATTTGCACGAGTTAAAAAAAAATTCAAATCCAACTAACATAAAATTATCTCAAACGAAATAATTTTAATAGAAAATATTATTTTTAATCTACAATTATTTTGCGAATCAACAAATTAATAAATTTTTAACATTCTCAAACGAAAATCTTTCACTTTCCAGATTTATCATATCTGTTATAGAAGTTATTTGTGTATAAAAATTTTCTTCAAAAATGTTAATAATTATTTTATAAACAATCTGACAGTGAATTTCAAAATAAAAAAAAATGATCAACAGGTGCACTATTTTTCGGCTGGAAACCATTTCGAACAACTTCAATCTTTTTCATAGACTTGACTGAAATTGAAAGAAGGAAGGTCTTGACCATTTGAAACAAATCCGACACCTTGATCTATTTTGATGAGTTCATGTCATGGCATGATTCATGTGGAATCGTGATATTCAAAACATTATATCAGTGCACACTTTTCGCCGACCTCAAATTTTCATTCAAACCTGTACCACACTTTACACAATTATAAGCTAAAAAATATTTATTTTTTCATTCTTGAAAAATTTGTTCTAAGTGTAAATTTATCAGAAATGAGTTGTTTCAGAGAGAATGTTGGATGTAAACACCAAGATCGGAGAATCTAGCGAATTCGGACGAGCCAAGAGTTTAATATTCAATAGCAAAGAAATGAAAAATACTTTTTAACTAAGACAGAAATTTGGCTCGTGCTTTGGAGTTTCATTGAATCATATGTGTGGACCCCCACATCGCGAGGAAGTCCATACGTATATATATAGATCGAGTCCCTCCTCCCCCGGTGACGTATCCGCCTCGGGGGCTAAACTCAAGGGACCAAAAACTATTCTTGGAGAACTTCAGTCAGAACTGCTTTCGTGATCGCATCGGTAACAGTGAATGGTCAAGTACCGTCGACGACCCTCAATTTTTGTGTCAAAATCGGTAAACCAATTTGTCCATCTTTTACCTTTTTCCAACACTTTTCACCCAATTTTAATTCCTTCCTTGATTATAATCACAACGCAATTTTTTTATTTAACAACAGTTTGTCTTTCTAATTTGGGGAGTCGGATTGAAAATTGATAATTTTGTTCAATTTCAAATCAGAAAATTCGCCTCTGGCCGTTTCAAGTTGGAAGCGCAAAACTCGTTGCAACGTGGATGCCAAAGATAGTGAAGCAGCGCGGTGGACACAACGTGTGACGAGTGTTTAACATTGTATTTGAAAGTGTTTATTGAAGTGTGTGCTGGCTGATATTTTTGTTAGCGTTTATTGTGACTCGGCGGTTTCTCTTCCCCTGAGGGGGACAGGTTTATATATTGATTCTCAATCTCTGTTGTTTACCGGTGAGTAACCAGAAAATATTTGGATTCTTTTGATCGCGAGCGAAAATAATAAATATGATTGAATCTCGATGATTCACAGAACTAAATGTGAAATGATCCGAGGTGAAAATTGCACAACTTTGTTTGCGGCAGTTCAGTTTTACAACGTCGTTTGTTGTCAACGTTTGCTCTTAGCAATTATTATTGTCTTGAAATTTGGTGAAGCGGTTTGACATTTTGAAAAGGGTGCAAATCAACGACTATTATGTAAGGAACAACATCGCTCTGATAATTTATCAAACGAATTGTAAACAACCGGCGAGCTAAAAATGGGCCAAATTATTTGTGAATTGTTAGCAATTTATCACATCGGTGCTCAGTGGAAAAAAAAATTTAATTTTGTTCTTTTTTTTTATTGTTCTATAATTGCACTTGAAATATAATTTAATTTTCAATTAATTCTATTTTGTAACATTCGATTTAATTTATACGAATTTATATTTCACTTATAATTCAATTATGTTTTAATTACATCTTAATTTAATTGTTAACATTCCAACTTGAACCAAACAAAAAACGAAAACTTAAAATCATATCAAAATTTATTATTTTTAATTTTCAATAATTTAAGTAAACAAACTGTCGCTTTTCGTAACTTGAAAAACAATTAATTTTAATTCTCAGCTTAACTGACATGTTTTTAAGTGTCGCTTAAAAATAAATAATACAAATTTAATTCTCCAGTTTGTAAAGCCAGTTATTTTTTCCTCTTGGTAGTGGTTCGTTTTTAGATCGTACAATAATCTTCACCAATTTCTCATCAAAATGAAAATCTTCAAAGATTAAAAATAGATAGAGGAATTCAATTACGAAATCTGGATAAGAGAAGAAAAAAACGTTGGAGCGGCAAATTTATAAGCTTTGCATAAGAAGCGAAGATGTGAAAATGTTGAAATTTATTTTTCTTTGCGGTGACAACAAGTTTTCTTCTGATTGAGATGTACCTGGTGCCAAATATGAGTGACCGAAACGTCACTGATTAGTAGCTTTTCTAAATACAATTTGCTGATTCAGAATTAGCGAGTAAATCACGATTAGACCGGGACGGAAAAGTTGACGTACTTCAAAGGTCATTAACATAGACGTTTATTGATGGATGAGAGTTGTAACTCTCCTTCTAACATCCACAAGTTGTCAAATCTGTCAAACATTTACCCATTCATGATTACTGTAATTCAAATTTTGAAAACAACACATCTTATTTTGTATCAAATTTATGTATAAAAAAACTTTGCTATTTTATATTTTACTTTTTCATTGAACGTATGAAGCAAATTCATGCCTTCTAATCGAAACTATTTGATTTATAAATGTTTATTTATTCAGCTAAGTAAATTTTATTAAAAAACTGAACCAATTTAAATCAGCATGATTAAATCTGTCTTGTCTTTTTAAGGAAACCTAATAGCCTTGCCAGGATCACTTGTTGATAGTTATAAAATATACTGGACCCAGTTGCCTTCAAGCTTGGCACACATCCTAATTTCACCTGTAATATTAACAGTCGAGAATCCTGCTGGGAAGGAGAGGAGAAATATCGACTGAGCTTAGCTGGACCACTCACAGGTATCCACGCACAAACAGCCGAAACTGATTGTCCGACTGTGAAAAATAATGTTTTGCAAATTATTAAATTAAATAATAACATGTTCAATTTATTTCAAAGGAGAGTTGGAATTTTGTGATGCTTGATGAAAATTTGTGTCCTTAATAGGAAGGATCGGTAACCGGTTGAGGACATCCGCGACCTCTATCAAGGGAGGAGATTCAGCATCAGAGCACCGTTAGTGAGCCGGCCGATAAAATGAATGAAAATGATAATAAGTCAGTCTATCGCGAGAACTCGATGGAGGAGGAGGACGAGATGGAAGCGCGTCTTGCTGCCGAGGATGCGCCGTGGAAGAGGATACAGCAAAACACGTTCACGCGATGGGCAAACGAGCGGCTCAAGGTCGCCAACAGGCACATCGACGATCTCGAGACTGACCTCTCCGATGGGCTTAGACTCATCAGTCTAATTGAGGCACTGGCTCAGAGAAACTTGCCCAAACACAACAAACGACCAGTGTTCCGGTCGCAGAAACTGGAGAACGTTTCCGTTGCTCTTAAATTCCTCGATGATGAAGGAATACGAATTGTCAATATTGGTGAGTTTGTTTCAATTATAGTTATTTTAATTCGTTTTTCAAATTAAGTCAAAATGTTATCAGACGGTTCATTCACAATTCATAATAAATTTGTCTGTTATTTCAGTAATGGTTTTAGTACCAGATGAAAATGTCTGTTTCATTTAATAAATAAATAAGTACAAAATTTATGAATCAATGAAATAACTTTTCAATCAATTGATGTAATTTATAATCAAATTTGCAAAATAAAAGATGATAATAAAAAATTCTAACAATCGTGTAAAGACATGCAAAAATGAGTAGTAACTTATAAATTTTATTTTAAGACAATTTTCATGTTGGCTTACTTTTGTTTCAGTCAAATATAATTCATTTTTTATTTATCACCGTGTAATCATTAATCGCGCAATTCCACAATCAGATGTTTGTAAATCAATTTGTAAAAAGTCGGTAAATTAAATTTGTTCCTGAATCATGACTAAATTTGATCTATTTTTTTATTTTATTTTCAAAAACAATTTGATTCAGAAAAAGAAAAGAAAAATAGAGACATCTCCAAACTTTTCGGACAAATGTTTACAGCAAAGTTTACAGCTAAATTATAAGAGACATTGAGCACTTCAGAGGTTGTAATTTTGTGAATCAACAAATTTTATATTTTGATCAAGAAAAGAGAAACTCAATGAAATCTGGTCAAAAATCACTGAAACAATCGTTAATGATAAGTGCTTACTAAGGTCACAGATCGATGCCGCTTGCCCGGGCAACCCGACCGGGAGCATTCTGGTTAAGTGCAGTCTGAAAAGGTTTGCATCTCATGGAGGCCAATTTCATCTATCAAAAAAAATGCATTTCTTTCTTTTTAAATTAAAAAAAGAAATTAATCAAATAATTAAATTAACAACAAGATAAAAATGTGGTCTAGACTGATTAATTTCATTTTTTACACTATTTGAAAAAAAAAAAAAAATATATAAAAATTTCTTCTATTACTTCACCTGAACATTAAAAATATTTTCATTGTAAAATGATCAATTTAACCGTGACACATTTTTTCGTTTCCACCTGAGTTGATTTTTGATATAAAATTGTGGACACTCGAATTTGGTTGGTTGTTCGAACTTCGATCATCTGAAACGATAAATTTGGAAGATCGAGTAGAAAAAAAAACATGTGAGACGTCGGTTTATGAGTAACCTAGACTATGATACACAAAGTGACGACGGATAAGTATTCTTGGCATGCTAGAGTATTATTATTATCTCGCAAAAATAAGCATTCTATTGACCGTGTTGTACGATCTTGGAACAAATATATGCGAACGATTTGTCTTAACTATTTTCAGAAATCGCTGGACTAGTTGGTTCTCTCGCGTTTATGACGATTGTTATCCAACTATTATCACCTTAATTTTCTACTAAATATTGTTTTGATATTTCTCCAAAAAGATATCAAATAAAAAACGAAAACCAATCAAAATTAAATAAATGAAAATAAAAACTAATAAAAAAACAAATTTAATTCTAACTCTCACCGAAAAGTGAAATTTGGATCTCAAATTTCGACAAGTTTACTGTGGTACTTCATAATTGTGATGCAAATAAACAATAATTTAACACTCAAAATGATTGCCAAAAGTTTGTTTAAGTAAAAAATATATAACGATCCGGAACTATAAACAAATTTGAAATTTTATAACTCGAATGATTACAAATTATTTAATTTAATGTATGACTCATTTTGTGGTTCAATTGATGCACTTGTAAATTTCAAGTTTAATTACAATTTGAAACAAAAATAATTTTAATTGCTCACGTTTGCCAATATTATGAATTTGGCCATGTACTTTATTATTTCGAATATATTCAATGAATTCAGTTATACACATTGACACAACAGCTACAAAATTAAAATGATATATTTTTAGTTACAGTTCGTTACAAAAACTTATCTTGTAGACGAACAAAATATTTAACAAACATTTGTTGTTTTTTGTGCATTATTTTTTTTTATGTCAAACAACGTTTTGTTTCGTCAAAAGACTAAGATTTGTAACTTGCTTCAGAATGGGCACACCATTTATTCAAATGAAAAGAACGGTTTTAAGTTTCAGCGATGTAGGATCTCTTTAAACGCCGATTTAGATGAAAAAATAAGAGGACAAACGTGCCAAGTTACTTTCAGTTTCTTGTAACAATACACTGTGCACGTTTTGTACACCTACGTAGTTACAATTTTAATAGATCAAGTTTGATAACAAAAAAAAAAAACTATACTGTTCACTTTTTTGTTTTTTTTTCTTTTGAAAATTTGCAAGAATAAGAATTTAACTCCAGTCAGGCAGACGAGGAAATCACAGTTTTGCAATATTTACATGCAGGAACAACAAGCAATAAAAATAATTAAACCAATCAGTCCAATTAAATAAGAGTACCTCTGTGCGAATCATATTACCTTTTAGATGCGATACCATAAATGATTTGTGTCATTTAACACATTCTTAGGCATATGCCGAACGAATTTTACGATCCTTGATGCTATAAAAACTTGTATTCCTTTTTAAAAGATCAATCATTGAGGTCGACATTGACCGAGCTTAGTTTTCTCAAACACTATGTCTTCATCATTTTTGCAATTTTTCCTATTCGGCTCATTAATTTCACATTTTGATGCATCCTTTTATCGTTTCTAAAATCGACCACCGAAATAATGGGTTCGAGTTCAAACAATATCGTCGGCTTCAAATATGAAGAAAGGGATCTATTGACAGAATGATTTGCCCATTATTGCACAGATTCCCGGAATAATGAGCGGTTACACCTTTTTCTTTGGTCAAAGAAAAAATCACGTCCACTGCGATCTCACATTTTTAGGCAGGTCAGACGATGACGTCACTAATTGCTCGTCTATTAAACCAGCAAGTTTGGACTGTAAATCAGAACTTTTAGTATAATTTTAAAGAACATACATTACCAAAGAATCCATAATAAAAAATGTTTTTTTTTTTTTTTTTTTGATAAAACCTTTTATTTAGAAAAATTAAAATGTACTTTCAAACCTGATTAAGTTTGATGCGATTAACATCGAATTAAACCGGTGACAGAGTAAATAAGTGTTAAACTCGACTAACAAGCGATTAGATTATCTTGATAGATTTTCGAGCTCAATTTTGTTTCAACTTTTAAGACCGAAACAATTATTGCCGCTTTGTGTGCAACTCTGAAATACTTTTGTCCAAGTGAAAGTCATTCTTATGATTCACGGCGAAGGTTGCGTCAAATTTGGTCCAATGTCATTAAAACTTAATTTCAGCTTCAATCGAAAAAAAAAACCGCTGACAATTTTTCTTAACATCAAAACTTTTCTGTTTTCATTTTTCATTGCGACAATGTTTCTTCGTTTGTTTTATTACACTTAATTAATCGATTGTTTCGTAATGATACAATTTTTATTTTAAGAAGATAATATAACTTTCTGACTATTCAATCTTTTTTATAACCATTTTTCGATAATTCATAAATATCACGGATGAATAAAAATGTATTCATTTTTGATTATAAAAAAATACATCAATGAAAATTTTTTGTTCATTTTCAGATTCCACAGATATCGTGGACTGCAAACTCAAGCTGATCCTCGGTTTAATATGGACGCTGATTTTGCACTACTCGATCACAATGCCCATGTGGGAAGGCGACGACTCCGAAGACCCGTCAAAGCGTCAAACGCCAAAGCAAAGACTAATGAATTGGATACAATCTAAGGTGCCAGAATTGCCTATCAACAATTTCACGTCTGATTGGAACGACGGCCGCGCCGTTGGAGCTCTCGTGGATGCAGTTGCTCCTGGATTGTGTCCCGACTGGAAAGACTGGGACCCCAAAGACGCGATTCAAAATGCCACCGAAGCAATGAACTTGGCCGATGACTGGCTAAATATCCCACAAGTTAGTCATCATTTACATAATTCAAGTTTCAACAATCAAGAAAAAGAAAAAGAAAAGAAAATTGATTGTGAACATTTTAATGTAATTTGTACAATACAATGTTGTAATTGAAAGAAATCCAAGTTGGTACAAATTATGTTTGCAAAAAAAAAGTGCAATGATTATTTCCGTATTGATTTTTTTTATTGCATTCGAATATAAATTCGTATGAATGAAGTCATCATTGAATGATTACAAGTTAACAATTACGTTATCGAAAAAGTATGTTTATAAACAGGTGTCAAACAAAGAGAAAACTTACGTAATCGGAATTCTTTGAAATGCGACAATATTCTGGAATTGTGAAAATGAAAAGATTATGTTATTTATAAGAGAAACACAATGAAAGTATGAATTTTGAATCATAAGTTTTATCAAGTTCACGAGTCATTGGTATTTTTAGTTGATCAAACCGGAAGAGATGGTGAATCCAAACATCGACGAGCTATCAATGATGACGTATCTCTCAGAGTATCCGAAAGCAAAACTAAAGACTGGAGCGCCTATCCGTCCTCGCACCAACCCGAACAGGTAAAATTCAATCATTGTTTTAAAGAGCGTTTATAAAAAAAAATTGAAATTTCACTTCATGAATTTTATATAAGAAAAATATAATTTGTATGAAATGAAAAGTACAGCGTCTGAAAAAAAAATGTTTCTTATTTTTATAAAACTGAAACCTAATGATCGGTTTACTTTGTTTTTTTGGTGGCAGCATCCCGCCTCCGCGGTAAGTCGCGTACAATAATGTTTGTTAGTGATTTTCTCTTTACATATTAATACCTATAATTAAGCAGAGGGCAGACGCTTATTCACTTTTGGATCTTCCATTTGTCTGACTCATAAAAAGATGTAATTTTCATTAATAAAATAAATTTTGCATTAACAAGCCATTTTAAATGTAAGATACGCTTAAGTTGAATTTTGTAATAGATATGATTCAGTTGGTTATATTTGTGTTACTTTTTAGATCAGAACATTTATTTCAGCACTAGGCAAAAAACGTACGCGGCTAACAATCATAGTAGATTTATAACATGCCAAGACACCACTGCCAAAGTGGAGAAAATTTTTCCACTCTAAAAATGTAATTTTAAGACTTACTAGATTTTGTGTGAAGCGTGTTAAACATAGTCGATGATTAAGTTAGAGAATCATGCTTTTTTTTTGTCTCTACAAAACACCACTTTCATCAAACAAAATTTACAACAGTTACTTTTCGGGATAATTTTAAATTCTTTTTTATTTTCTTTAACTTCATCCAACTAAAGCAAAAGCGAAAGCAGCTTAGAATATTAAACTGATGGAGATATACTTTATTTCATAAAAACTTAGACAGTACCTCCTAAAGGCTTAGAATATTTTTGCTTTTAGGCACCTGCTATTTTTGTTATTAAAAATTGTATGACCAATTCAGTTTTAATTTTGGATAATTTAAAACAATGTAGGGTACGAGCATACGGACCAGGAATCGAGCCAACTGGATTGGTCACTAACGCTCCGGCCAATTTCACCGTCGAAACCTTCGCAGCTGGTAAAGGAAATGTTGACGTCACCGTGGACGACCCCAAGGGTAACAAGATCCCGGTAACTTTTCAGCTCAATCAAATATCAATCCAAAACTAAAAACTCCCTGAGAAAAAAAAGTTGAATTAAATCATTATCAATCCTTTTTTTCATTTTTATTTCAGGTTGATGTGAGATTCAACAACGACAGAAACCTGACCCACTCTGTATCGTACACTCCCGCGACGGAAGGCATGCACAAAGTTCGCGTCCTTTTCGCAGGACGAGAGATCCCAAAAAGTCCGTACAATGTGATGGTGGAATCCCAAGCCGGTGACCCGAGCAAGGTGACCGCCAGCGGTCCAGGGATTCAGCCCACTGGTGTCATAGTTAACAAACCAACCTACTTCGACATCTTCACCACAGATGCTGGTCGTGGCGTGCCGCAGGTCATCATCCTGGATCCCCAGGGATCCAAGACAACAGTCCCTGTCAAGCTTCGTCAAACCTCACCGGACGTCTGGCGTTGCGAGTACGTCTCGCCGATAATCGGCTTGCACTCGGTCAACATCTTCTTTGCCGGAAAGTTGATTCCGAAGAATCCCATCGGGGTCACCGTGTCACCTCTCTCCGATGCCAAAAAGTGTCGGGCTTTTGGTCGAGGACTCTTGCCGAATGGTGTCCGCGTCAAGGACACTGCTGACTTTACAATCATCACCAAAGATGCGGGTGAAGGAATTCCGGAAGTCAAGGTCATCGGACCGGGAGGCTCCACTTTGCCTGTCATGTACGTCTGAATATTGTAAAATATTAGAATGTCTAAAAACAGAAACAGGACAACTGTGTAACATTTTAATTTTTCTTTTTTTTTTGATTTTTTTATTTTTAGGCTGATGAAAGACGATGCAACAACCTACAAATGTAACTACGTCCCGGTTAAAGATGGTCGTCATGTGGTAATGGTGACTTACGGAGGTAAAGAGATTCCAAAGTCGCCATTCGAGGTGAACGTGGGACCTTATAAAGAGTCAGCTATAACTGTATATGGCCCGGGTTTGCACGGGGGCGTTGTCGGCTACCCGGCGAAGTTCACCGTCAATACCAATGGCGAGACCGGGGCCCTCGGATTTTCCATCGAGGGACCATCAAAAGCTAAAATTGACTGCATCGACAACGGCGACGGCACCGCCGACGTCTCTTACCTCCCGACTGCACCTGGACATTATGCCGTTCATATCTTGTGCGACGGAGAAGACATACCCAAGTCGCCTTACATCGCTAATATCGTCCCCAAGGGCAACTTTGACCCGGACAAGGTGCTTAGATATTGAAAAAAAAAAAAACAAAAAAACAAATAGATCATATTTTGTCAAATTAAGTTGTTTCTAATTTGTTAATTGTTGGAACTGTTTGTGAGATGCAGGTCGATGTCTATGGGCCAGGTATACATCCGGACGGAGTGCCGCTGAGCAAACCTACACAATTTACAGTTGATGTAAGAAACGCTGGTCAAGCACCTCTGGAAGTTGGCATCCAAGACGCTCTTGGAAGAACGGTGCCTTTCAAAGTAGATGACAAACATGACGGAACTTTGCAAGTTCACTATACCCCAACTTCTGGTTCCAAACACGTCGTCAACGTATGTTATTTTGAAAGATTACAATTCAAATAAGTGTAAATTCTAATTTTGATTCTGAAGTACAAGATAAGGAGTATCCTGAAAGTATTTGTGTTTTTTCAGGTCAATTATGGTGACGTGGCTGTCAAAAAGTCCCCGTTCAAGGTCAAAGTTATAACCCCGGTGAATCCGTCCAAGGTTCAGGCTTTCGGTCCTGGACTGGAGAAAGACGTGAAACCAAACGTGCCAACGCACTTTAACGTCAACTGTCAAGAGGCAGGAATTGCAGATTTGGGTGTGTCAATCAAAGGGCCGAACGGGCGCGACCTGCCAATCCAGCTGACCGATAATGAAAATGGAACCTATTCGGTTGATTATGTAGCTCCAGAGCCTGGTAACTACGTTGTTAACATGACATATGGCGGGCTGAAAGTGCCTCAGAGTCCGATCAATGTCAACGTCAAACCACCTGTTGACATTTCCAAAATCAAAGTGGAAGGACTTTCTCCGAGTAAGTATACAATTTGAGTAACTTTTTTTTTTGGAGAGCGATTAAGGTTTTGAGATAAAATAAAAATTGGTTTTTAATTTTTTGTTTAATTTTCTTTTGATATCATGTAGGGTTCAAAAGCAAAGACATTATTGGTGATGATTTTAACAATAATGTAAAAACTATACCACACAAGACGCGCGTTTGCATTGAATCTTTCAAATTTGTTTACTTTGTTTCATCGAACATTTCATTTACTAATTGCCATTGACGCTTACTTTACATGTTTGATCTAAAATGTGTTCACATAACCACAGTAAACATATAGCAGTTTGAATTTAAACTTTAACTTTTGGTTAAACTCGGTTTGATTTCTATGTCTGTTAGTATAGTTCTTTGATTCAAACTTGTCAAACATTTTTTTTTGTAACACTGAAAATGTCTTCGCTATGTCTACTTTACACGCTAATCTAACTGGACACGTACATTCAAGAAATGATGTTTTACTTAAAAAAAAAATCAACAAAAAATCAAATTAAAAAAAGTATTTTTTGTTGATTGACTTAGATATTTTTCACAAGATCACAATGTACTAATGAAAAAGCTCTGTCATTAAAACGGCACAGTAACAGCAATATTATTAATATAATTTTAATGAATATAACAATTCAGATTGCCTAATAGAAAAACGTTAAGGGCGACTCCCAACTAACAAAGTATGATGTAGAAAAATTAAAATTTTTCTACAAAATGAGATAGTAAGGGTGACTATAACAATTGTAAACAAAATTAATATAAAATATATAAACTAATGAAACTTTTTTAATGTATTTAAATATATTTTTCTATGAAAAATTTATTGTCAAAAAGATTGAAAATTTAGGTACAGTATTGTTAGTGATTATTTCTTACTACTTTTCAATCTCATCGCTTTTTGGCGACGAAATTTGCGGTATTTGATGGACCGAAATATAGATTGTGCGGTGCGGTTGTACGTGTCGTCGTACTCACTTTTCCAAGGTTGGACTTTTTTGTTTTGTTCTGACTCGGCCTTTTCTTTTGCTGTCTTACGATACATGTGTTTTAGTGTCCTCTCATCTAACTCCCATATTGCGAGTTTTGGTTTCTTTTTCAAAAGTGTATGATCATCGCAAGATTCTGTTTTATCTTTTAATAAAATAATCAAAAAACACAATAAAATCAAAATCGTTGTATTCGATTTCGTTCTAGAAATCAAAAATTATATTCACTTCAATATCTGTTGAGTTTCTGACTCTCAGTTTACTTACCAAAAATACAAAAATGTTCCTGATACGTTGTTCTTACTTTTTCATCAGACTCATTTTGTTCATTTTTGATCTCAACATTTTCTGTCGTCTTTTCCTTCACCACCTATTGAGTATACAAAAGTTGAAATTTTGACTCTGTCTTTGCAGCAGACTTTTATCCAGCATTACTTTTTTTATTAAATACCTCTTTGGGAAGATTTGTTTCTAATTTTTTGCAATAATTCGTAGGACTGAATAAATGAGGGACGCAAAATTTATCCGACTCCACAATATCTTCGCATTGACAAACATCGTTCATGATTTTTGATCTTTTATATAATTTGGGCTTGTAGTCTGGTTGAACGTAGTCTCTAGTATAAGCCGTAACATAAATACTCATTTTGACGACAATTTTTTTTTTCGCGTATTACTCAAAATGACAAGATAACCTTAGGTAATCGAATCAAAGTACCTAATTTATTTCATTTGACAGGTTCAAACAACTGGTAAAGAACAAATTTTTCGAACCAAAGTCGAACAAAAGTTATTTCAAAGTAAAAATAAAAATTCTTCACATCCGATTCTAAATTATTTATAAGAAAAGATTGTATTTGAAATAAATATAAATTGAGAAGAACGTCATACTTGCTGTGGAGGATCATGATGATCTATACTAAGGATACTTTGTTAAAACCAAAATGGTCAAATTGGTTGCGAGTCGCCTTGGAACGAACAAATAAAAATGAAATAATAAATAAAAAACTGATGCGCTTAAACCCTGCGAAACCTGCAGCGGTGCCGGTGAACAGTCTGCAGCAATTTCGCGTGCTGACCGAGGACGCGGGCAAGCCGCAGGACATTCAGGTAGTCGTCACCGCGCCGTCGGGGAACCGCGTGAAAGCCCACGTGATCCCGACCCACGAGGGCTACCTGATCAATTTCACGCCGACGGAGCTCGGCGAGTACCTCCTAGGGATAAGTTTCGGAGGCGCGCCAGTCCTCGGCTACCCCTACAGGCTGCTCTGCATCCACGGCAGCGACCCCAACAAGGTGCGAGCCACCGGGCCCGGTCTGCTCCGGGGCACCGTCGACAAGCCAGCGGAATTCGTCATCGACACGCGAGGCGCCGGCCAGGGCGGGCTTGGAGTCACCGTCGAGGGCCCCTGCGAGGCCGCGATTAACTGCCGCGACAACGGAGACGGCACTTGCTCGGTCGCATACCTGCCAACCGAACCTGGCGATTACGGCATTAACATTACCTTCAACGACGAGCACATCCCCGGCTCTCCCTTCCAGGCTATCGTCCTCCCCGACCTTGACCTCAGCAAGATCAAACTTACCGGCAACGGGATTCAACCCCACGGTCAGCAAGCTGCAATAGTGCCTACGATCGTGTTTTAGACGCAAAAACTAATCAGCATGTGTGTGAACCATTTAATACGTCAGTTTTTTTTATTCCATTCATTCATCTCTAGACAACAACTTTGCTGCTTATGCTTGTCCCGCTGAGCTTCTGCTTTGCCAATAGTCGCTGGCTCTGCTTACTAACTCTGTTCATTTTAAGAACTGAACGTGCACTGTAAGAAAAAAAAATCAATAAAATTACACGGTCAGTTTACATTTTCTATGTAAAACTTCACTTTGTATTGTGCAATTTTACATTAAATTTTATGTACTTGACATTTTACACAAGAACATTATACATGAAAATATAAGATCAAACGTTGTATCTATATATTTTACAGTATTCAAATTTGTTACAGCGTGCTAAACAAAGATTTTTTTTTTTGGATAAACCCTTCTGGTACTTTGAATCTTTTTTGTTCCCCCCAGGTATGCATGATTGCTTTTCAACGTAAAGGAATATCAAATAATACAAAAAAAATGGATCAACGTGTAGTTGAATTCAATGTGTACCTAAGGAATTGTGATTATATTTTCATCATTTTCTGGTCGACTGGACATTATCTTCTGCTACGCCAATTTTTGTACCAGTTGAAACATAGATTGAGAGCACAATTTTTAGCATGATCTCGTTGAACTGAGATACTAAGTTTGAACTTTCAAAACGAAAGTTGTAGAGAATCTGGGGGTTTTGACCTAGCGACGGTTTTTCTTACGAGATTTTGTTTGTCTTTTAGGCGTGAACCTGTTCCAGCCGACGGAATTCACGGTGGACTCCAGGGTCGTCGACAAAGCCAAGGGTGAACCTGGCAAAGTTGACTGTCAGATCAAAAATCCGAGCGGGAATGTTACTGAAAAGGTCATCACCCCTCAAGCCAACGGAACTCATCGTGTCAGCTACACACCTTACGAGGAAGGCCCCCACAAGGTGGACGTGCTCTATGATAACACACCTGTTCCTGGTTCACCATTCCCAGTAAACGTGAATCGTGTCAGCGATCCTTCCAAGTGTCGAGCTTATGGGCCTGGATTGCAGAGGGGAATTGTGAATAAGAAAAATCAATTTACCGTGGAAACTAAAGGTGAACTGCAAATTTGCATGAAATAAGATTGAAACAAAAATGTAAAACAATGTAAAAAATGTCTATTGAATTTTTAGATGTATTCGTAATTGTTAAGACAAGTTATTCATTTTGTTTTGGTTTTTTTTTTCATTTTACAGAAGCAGGAAATGGTGGACTTGCCATTGCCATTGAAGGCCCTGATAAAGCAACGGTCAAATGTATGGACAACTATGACGGCACATGTAGCATCGAGTACATCCCGACTGAACCAGGCGACTACGACTTTTCGATTAAGTTTGCTGATCAGCATATCCCTGGCTCGCCGTTCACTGCACCAGTTGTTACAGAGGTCAGAATTAAATCAGTCAATTTTAAAAATTAACTTGTTTAAAAAATTGTATAATTTGTATATACATTTTGCATTACAGGCTCAACTCAACTCAAGCAACGTTACCGCCTATGGAGACGGTTTGAATCCTGAGAAAGTTCGCGAAGGGATCCCAGCTTCCTTCGTTGTGGACGCCACCAAGACAGAGTTGGCGCAGCTTGATGTTAAGCTCAAAGCCGACAAGGGCCATCTGCAAAAACCGGAAATCAAAGTCAGTCCAACCGGGATACACGAAGTCACCTATCAACCAGCTCCTGAGGGATCGAACATGCAGATTGATGTCAATTATGGAGGCAAACCAATCCAGGGCAGTCCTTTCAAAGTCAAAGTCAACCCTACCGTGGAGCCTAATAAGGTTGTGGTTTCTGGTCCTGGAGTGGCCCCAGTTGTTACTGCATCGTTCCCTACTGATTTCATTGTAGACACTTCAAAAGCTGGATATGGTGATTTGGAAGTTCAAGTTTTGGTAAGTTTAAAAAGACATTTGTATACGATAAAGTAAAATGAAAAATAAAAATATTAAAATTTGAGAAATAAGTAAAATTAAGATACATTTTATAAGAAATGGATTTTTTAATTGTTTTGTTTGTGATTTTAGAGCCCGGATCAAACGCCGAGACGAGTGAGCATCCAAGACATTGGTGATGATAAGTACAAGGTCACCTATTTGCCGGATGACTGTGGAAGGTACAAGGTGAATGTAAAGTACGGCGGTAAAGAAGTTCCCGGAAGTCCGATCAATGTGCAGAGTGTCTCCACTGGTAAGGCGGATCAGTGTAAGATCAAGGAAGGTGTGCAACACACGCTTGCTCAGAACGAAGAGTACTGCATCACCGTAGACACCCAGAACGCTGGCAGAGGTGCGCTTACTTGCAGAATCAGGTCGACCAGTGGAAGGTACGTTTTTTTGTGCAAAAAATTCTTCTTACGCCGACAAGCAATTAGATCAAAGTATCAGGTAATTTCTTATAACAAAATAACGAGCTTCATTTACTCATATACAAAATCGTTTATTTGTAGGTTTCTTTATAAATGTGTATTTTAAAAAATTATAAGTCTTGTCATTATCTAATCGACTCTTTGACAAAACTGAGGGACAAATAATCAAATGGAGCGTAAAAATTTGAACTTAACTAAATGCATTCTCGTAATTTCTTATCAGTAAAACTGAAATGTTTACCACTAAAATTTAAAATTCAGTTTCAACTAAAACTTGTCTATGTACAAAAATCTAAAGACCGCAAACTTTGAACAAAAACTTTTGTATCCAAAAATGTGTAAGAAAAACAAAATGCAATCAAAAGGACTAAAGCGATTGAAACAATCAATCGATCGATTAATTATTTTGCAAATTAACTGGTATAATTAGCAGATACATCAATGAACTGATTTTGTACTAAATCTACCTAATCTAATCTAATTTACATCGTACTATGAACAATTAATGACACGTCAATTAATGAATCAATTAACTGATACATCTATTAATTGTTCTATAATTTCATTAATTGTATCAATCCATTGACAAAGCCACCAATTAATTATTGATCCATCAACTGTATCAATTAATTACGAAAACCAATTAATTGATCGATTCAAAAATCAATTCATCGCAAAGACCCAAATAAGATTCTTTAGATTCTCGTTCAGTCCTCGCCGTTACAGCAGGACATCATCTTGAGTCTGAAGTCCTCGACGGCGCTCTTAAAGTCGCTCTTCATCTCCCTTGCCTTGACCTTGACATCCTCCCTCATCAAGTTGTAGCACATGGCAACGAGGCCCATACCCAGCAGAAGGTAGATAAAATTGATAACCAGTTTAGTTTGGCTGCCACTCTTCGCTTCAATGATGTTCGCTCCAGGGACAAAGTCACCGATTCCAATCTTGCAAAGGGAAGTGACGCAAAAGTAGGCACTGTCCAGGTAATCCCAACCTTCCCACTCGCCAAACATGATGGCTCCGACGAGGATGTACCCGAAGATGACCCATAGGCAGGCTGCGGATGGGACTGTTATCCTCTGGCCATACTTCTTCTGTCCTGTGCACTCATAGAACCACCGGTATAGCCACCGGAAGCTCTGAGCCAGGACCTTGCCCATGTTGAGGAAGTAGAGAACATAAAGTGGTATGCCGATGACCGCGTACATGACCGTGGCGCCCTTGCCCCAGGGAGTGCGTGGAACCATGTTCCCATAGCCGATCATCGTGAAGATGGAGAGACAAAACATCAGAGCCGCTGGAAACGACCAGATCTCTTCCGGTGTCCTGGAGTTGTATCCCGCCTTCACTGCTGACACGAACTCTTGCTGGAACTGCTTAAGGAGGTTGGAGTATTACGTTTTTGAGAAACAAAAAGATAAAAGACAGAAACATGATTGTACCAAGTTTGTTCTATGAATACATAGAATCTTGTTGAAACAGTACATTATCTTTTTGCAATTCCTAATGTAATAATCATGTGTAAACTATTGTGTTAAGTTTGTTCCCGCGAGACAATATGTATCCATGAAATTTGAATAACTTTTATATCTGTTCGTTGCAAGTATTTGTTTCATTAAAATTTGTATGAATAACTGAGTTCATGCCCCAACCTCCTTGAGGATCCTGTCGGTCTCCAAGTGGAACGCCGTCTCGTTCAGTACATTGACCCGATTGTTGCCGGCGGTCTTCGTCCACAGTTCGGAGGCGCTCGAGTTCCTCACCCTGGCTACTTGTAGATGGAGCTTCATGTACGGATACTCCTCCTGGGTCTCGATCATAATGAAGCCGAAGGCACCGACGATCGCGTAGCCCACCACCAGGCCGCCCACGCCGACTTGGGTGCACATGAACGCAACCAGCTTGCGACAGCAGTCCTTCACCTGTTCTCGGGGATCGGCGCCGGACGCGCTCGACGAATCCCGACTTCGCAACGAGGACCGTATCGGCAGCCGCGCCATGTCGCGCACACAAATTCCTCGCTCGTCTTGGTCTATTTTTGGCGCCAAAACTTTAGTGGACAACACTTGTCAATGGACGTTCGGTCAAACCCGAAATCTTCCTCTCGAACTGCTGACCGTCGCTCTGGTCTCTGATAACGATGGCTATCAACCCGACGTTTCGGCGAAATGATTGCAACGAAACTGGACGACTGCGCGTTTGTGTACGTGCATTAATGGCTACTGGTTATAAATATCGTTAGAGGAAGATGGCGTGTCTTTGATAACTGATGGCATTTTCAGTTTTAAATAGAGGCTGCCGAGAAGTTGTTGCGATTCGAGCAATGAGACAGCGCTTCTGGATGAATCCGAAGAATTTTCGAATTAATGTTTTTCATTTTGAGTACCCGAGTTTAAATTGCTTCTACATTTCTGAGACTGAATCACATTTTGGATAGAAATTGTTAGGATCTGTGACAGTGAAATTTTTCAGAAACAAGACTCAATTCTTATAAGAATTTGGTGTTATAATAAACATTTGCAATTCATGGGTGTAGGAACTTGCGAACTTTAAGTTGCGGTTCCAATTTTTTGTCCACTGAACCAAAATCTTACCTAAAGATACTGTTGCATTGACCCGATCTGTCACAATTACCTTAACTGTTCCTACATGAAATCCTGAAAAATTGATCTCTTAGCTATTCTCATTTAGTTAACAGTATATAATAACTATTGAGCATCTGTAAATGAAGATATTTAATTCATCTTGCCATACATTTTTTTCGCCACATTGCATACAGAAAGAGAAAATATAATTGGTTAAATTTTAATTAAATTCTTAATCTTCTGAGAAGTAAACATTTTTATGGAAATAATTGTGTTAAAATATTGTGATCTGTTGTGATAAGATAACATTTGAAACGATATTTATCCCCTTAGTTAAATTTAAAAAAATGAGCCATACAAATGTCAACGTTTGCAAGTTTAATCAAGTTTTTAATAATGAGGTTTAAAAGATCACACACTTTTATAAATCTGAAGATAGAGATTTTTGCAAAAGAAAAAATTTTGATTCCCAATAAAAGGATTCTGATGTTGGCATATAAAAGGTGTCCCATTATTTTTAACCGAAAATTAAACAGATGGATGAAAATAAATAAGTGGAATATAAATGTATAATAGCAAATCTCCTATAAGAGATTTAGTATCAATGACGCACTGCGATGTGTTGGAGTTTCGCATATTTTTAGAAAGTTAGGATATTTTTATGAAAAAGGTATTTTCATATAAAAAGCGACACGAGTCAAAGATGAGGTGAACAGAATAAAAAATGAGATGAAAAAGAACAAAAAAAATTGTATACAAAACCTCAATAAAGGTCCAATTATAAATTGTATTAATAATTTGGTTTACCCTGACAATTATTTGTTATGGTTAGTTAATTGTGCGAGGACTCCGAATGAAAGAGTCCAATTGTACACTCGTTGGCGGCAAACCATTAATTTGATAAAATTGAAGTTTGGCAATCGACCAACTAATTATTGCTGGACGTTCTCATTTATTGGCGAATCTCAACTGGAAAATTGACTCTTAAATGGAGTTACGAATCTAAATTTTAATTTAAAAAAATAATAATTTAAAAAATTGTGCTCCTTTATGGTAATTTTTTTTTTATTCAAACTGAAACTAACATTATATTCAAACAAAATGAAAAAATGAAGCAATTATAACAGAGTTAATACTGAATTAAATTTGATGTTTCTTATGTTAACAGTGAGGATGTGGATATTGACATTCAGGATAATAGGGATGGTACAGTTGATGTGCTTTACTCAGTTGCCGATGCTGGTGAATACACACTCAACATCAAGTTTGGCGGTCAACCAATTCCTGATGGATTTTACACCTTTACGGTAAATGAATTTTATCATTGATCCTAACATTCTATGACTTAAACGAATCACAAATATTCTTTATCGTAATTATTAATTTACAAACAACAAAAAACAACATTTGAACATAATGAGCCTAATTAATAATTTAAACTAATGGCAAATGCAGCGTAACATTTTGTTATTTTTCTAATCATTTGTGCAATACTTTTATTTTCATACTCAAATTCATGTGAAGATGGGATGTCAATCGCCACTTTGAAAAGATTAGCCAAGTTTATAAAAACTGTTGTTTATTTTGGAACTCAAACTCTGGTTTTGTGACTGGTTGAAAATTTGCAAATAGAAAAGTTCCATTAAAGCCAAGAGTAAATGACCGTGAATAAGTTTAACAAAGTTTGAACGTAACAATTATGTATAAAAAAAATGTTAAAACGCAATAAATCTAGGTGAAATGCTCGGCAGTTTGTACTGCCATATCTTATATCAAAAGTCGACACAAGGCGACCTCAAACCGTTCTTAATAATAATTTGTCAAGAATACACATTAAATCATTCGTCGTTGAACAAGATTGCCTTTTATTTGGCAGAACGTGCATTTGTAGCTGGCGTTACACGAAACTGTTAATTACTCAGGGATGTGCTCGATGATTTCTCCTATATCTCAAGTGAAAAATCTGTGACAATTTTCATCGTTTCATGAAACGATGAAACATGCATCATTTTCGATCATTTTTATCACTTTCTTTGTTCAGTTATTTTAACTTTAATCAATATTTTTATTCTTTTTTTTTGTCAAAAATTAAAACTGCGCAAGTTTATTTTTTCAAAACGATATTTTGTATAATACATTTTTTATACAAAAATCATGTTTTACATCTTTTTATGTTATTTTTACAATTAAAGGGAGGCTGAAGTGAATTTCTAGCTTTATGACTCCAAAAATAAGGGTTGAATCATCCCTTATTTCAAAAACACAAATTCAAAATGTAACTAAAAAGTTGAGCGTTTAAAACATTTTTGATCTTTAATTTTTCCAACGAACGCAAGTATTATTAGAAGAATATTAATTTAGAACATATCAAGAGCAGCTTGAAGGGTAATTTAGAAATGAAAGAAAATTATTTTAATTGACATATGGGTTAAAAAGGGGGTCATTCATTCGTGTCTAGTCATTCACTGGTGCACTTATCCAAATTTGCATCAAGCGTAGCGAGCCACGTGCAAAAATGTCGTCGGAACAATTGGATTGATGTTAAAGCCGGGTTAATTCGTAATTTTCACCTTCTCAAGTCCGGTTGACGCGGGTAGGTGGGGAAGTGTGTCTAACTATAGAGGCAACACGAACAGGATATTGTCGCGTACCCTCCAGCGACACAGTTCACTCCGACGAGTCATCGAGCACGCGTCCGCCAATTTATAATTCAGGCCTTTATTGTTCAAAACACGTAAGTCGGCCGTCATTATCAATACCCAAAATTCTGACCAGTGACAAACTGTCCCCGCCTGGCGAGACTCATGCCAGCAACAGTGCCCCACCCCCGCAACCAAAAAAAAAACTCACTTTAATTGTGAGTCTGATGTTTATTATTAATGATCTCACTTCTCTCTCTCTTTCTCTCTCTCCCAATCTTGAATCTCCCACAGAAGCTCGGTCAGTGCATCTGATTCGCCTCATCTAGCCATTGCGACATGTTTCATCCCTGAGTTGACGTCAATTTTCAGTACCTCGTCTTCCCAAAGTAGTTACCATCCAAGTGAATCCGCTATCTGTGAACTTGTGTAATGTTCGATTCAGTTTTTCCATCGCAGTGACTTTTGAGTAAGTTTTTGCCCCCTTCGCATGAACAAAAAACAGGATCCCCCACATTCGTACCAGACGTTTCAATCAAAAAATTCATCTTTCAAATCCGAACAAATGAACAAATTATTTTTAGTTTATATATTTGCCTGGGAATTAGTTTATTGCTTCGTTTCTTTGTTTCTTTTTTAAAATTTTTTTATTTCTGTTTGTTCGTTTTTATTTTTTATTTTTTTTTGATTGTTTAATTGTTCAAAAGATGTATTTTTTATGATGTGCATTTTTGTAAAATGTATAGAAGAGACAATCCATAAAAGCTTTCAGTTCTCGGATATGTTTATTTTTGGGGTGTCCATTTCGTTTTGATAAATTCTTCATGTGACCTCGTTTTTCGCATGTTTGTGAAACACATCAACGCAGCACAAGAAACAATCAAAGTTAAGAGCAGAGAAACGATGATGAAAAATACATGGCCCCAACGTAAAATCTGGACCATTAAAATTGCGTTCGTGTAAACGCAAAAGTTGGTGTTTAAACTTCGTGTTTTGTTTGATTGTTATTTTTAGTTTTGAAAATCAATCGGGTTAATAAAAGGCTACAAGTTTTCTGTTGATTAATTAAGAAGTTGTTGCATTTAAGGAAACAAACTATAGTCTTGAACAAACAACCGAAAAATTTTCATATCAGGCGTATAACATTAAAAGATATCCTGACGTTAACTCTCAAATACGAAGTTGGCAAAATGGCAATGTGCAACCTCAGTATTGTATATATTTAAGATTAAGATTACAAATATGTGGAATTGTCGCCAACTTTTGCGTCAGATAAAACAACTCTAGATTGTACAATAATATTTTGCACGCGAATGATATATGAACGGATTAGCAGCGCTACTGAACCATTTGGACAATAAACTGTTTTCCAACAATTTAATTGGCTTTGATTAAATTTAAAGAAAAAAAAAAGTGAAAACATTTCAAAAATGTTTAACTCTTCATCTAAAAGCATTGACAAATTATTTTTTAATTCACATCAGAATATAAAGTTTTTTTTTTTTGAAGTTTTGAAAAATTAAACGATACAATTAAACAAATGTGAAACAAGCATAAAAGTTTACAAAAAAAAAGAATTAAATTTTTGTTTAATTACAACTTCCAAGTTGTAAAATCTGAGTTTTCGTCGGCAGATAATTTAAGTCCATCAGAACAGTAGACAAACGTGGAACCTACGCGAGAAGAGGTTTAAAAATTGTTAATAAAAGGGGGAATTATCGAAACACAATTGTTTTCCCGTCATCTGGCTCAGATTGCTGAATTAAAATTAGAAATGGAGTTTAGTTTGTCTGATCAAGCAGAATGTGTTGGCAGTGAAAACAGTTGCGTGCTGTCCGGCATTAAGTAGTGTACATTCGTATTTGAACTGACTGTTTTGTTAGAACTCAAATTGAATTATAACAAGTTGTTGTTACACTCTTATGAAATACAATGCTTACAATTCCAGAACAAACATCTCACCGGATTATATAAAAGATAACAAAAAACAAACAATTAAAATAATCAAAACAAAAATCTCGATTCTTTTTTAAGAAAGGCCATCGTAGTTTATTTTTAATAGTTCTGTTTTGTTATTTTATACATTAAATATTCATGATACTGAAAATAGTTTCATGTTTTTCAGGAGGAGATTTTCCATCTTAAAAAGAAAAATTTTTTTAAATAGAATAAAAATTAAAAATGAAAATATGAATAAATGAGACCAAATTGTATGAAGTGGTAAAAATGGTAGATTATAAATGAAAATAATTTCGATTGTATCGTTTACCACAGTATTGTTATATTAGAATGTAATAGAAATATTAATGGTTTTGTTACTGCTAAAGTGTCCGCAATGATGTTAACCGTCAAACGCAAATTTATTTCCATTCATCATTGTCCATCTGTCACGCGGCGTATTTCCAACGCTCAAATTGTTTTACGCCCATGGACCACACTCTTGAACTACGTCTCAAGCGTGACTTGAATGCGTGGCCGTATAAAAGCGCGTTCAACTTTTTCATCTCTCAAAACGTGCTTTTTACTCAAAACACAAACTTATAAATAATTTACTCTTGTTTATTCCCGTTTCACTTGACTTATTTCCAATTTTCATCCTCCAAAATTTGAACTCATAATGTTGAACTCCTAATGAACAATGATAAAAGCTTTGAAAAAATAAATAATACTAAGAAGAATATATATATATTTTTTTAATTTTAATTACATCGTTGAACTTTTAATTAATTTTTAAGACTTTTTGGGATGTGTTAAATAGAAACTTTTGAGAAGCTGGCGATAACTTTGCATTGTGAATTAATGGGGCGTAATACCAACAGTGTCGTAATGTAACATCAGAAAGTGCAAGCAGAGATTAGAACGTGACATTAAGAACGGTCAATTAACTAGTACATATTGTGTCAGACCTACGATCTTAAATTTAGTTTTTGGTTGAAAAATCATTAAACAAATTTTGTAATTACAATAAAGGAACAATTTTTGAAGGAACGAAAGAACTAAAAATTAATTTGAAGGCGTAAAGAAAAATGGTTGAAAAAAAAAACAAATTTTGAATGCATACAGTTCACAAAACTATGAATTACGACAGCTGCGCTTGTACGGGACAAGAAACGAACGTCGACGAATTCAGCTGAGCAATGAAAATTTGCGAAAATAGCAATCGTCGTTAGTTTGTGCCTGTGTATAATCTGATTTTATGTTGATGATGATCAGTTATAATGTTGACCAATGGCGCGGTTTTATTTATCGTTTTCTCTGTAAAACCTTGCTTGAAAATGAGCATAATGTAATTTAAATCATGTCGTTCTCATAGTTACAACACATTAATGAACATGAATTTTAATTAAACAAAATTGTTTGTTCGAAATTTTGTTTAATTATGGACTAATTTATGAAAGGAGTGAAAAACAATCGTTTCAAAAAGAAATTAAAATAAATTATATTCTAAACATTTCAGAATTAAATAATTGTTTGAATAATTTTACACAATTGATTGAGCAAATAATTTTTGTGTTTGCAGGCATCTGAAGAGTACAGAGAAACAAGCACTCACAAGACCCATCGAGCGAAGAAAACTAAACAGAGGAAAGAGCAGCATATTGTACAACAGCATAGTACAAGCATCCAAGAAAGCTCAACTGTTACCACTAAGAGAAGTACAAGCACACAGCAGGAAAAAACTTACAGTGTTGTTCGACTTAACGCCATCCCTTTGCCACAATCTACTGGTGGCACAGTGTCATGTGAGTTTACTGCACAGATGTACAACACTACTTTGTTAAGTACATCTTTGCATCCTTCTTCAATTTGCAATTCAGCGAAATTCAATCAGAAATGATTAACGAATAAAAATAAGTAAAACTATTTCTATTTTTTCAAATTTCATGTATGAGACTTTTTTTAGATTTATTCTGAGACTTTTCTGAAACGTTTTTCTTGTGCTTGATAAAAATAATGTAATCATATTTACAAAGTATGGAAAGCAAACGATTACAAACAAGAGGTAAACATAAGAAGCTCGTTGATTGGACATGTTATCTAAGTAGCATAACATAGTGATGGTGTTCGATTCGATGCTCGCAAGCTGGGTACAAGAACGATAGTGTCGGAAGCGACGTGGTATTAATATTAAGTGATTAAGTGGCTACGGATGCGCACTCTCGTTTGGCCCAAAAACTAAATATTCGCGGCAACCGAGAGAGTGATCCAGAAAAAGACCGCTTCCGTGTTCATTTGTACCATCTTTCAGCAATGTTCACTTGTCATAAGATTGTAATAGGCGCGCAGAGCACCAACGGCGGAAATAATTTATGTATTTCAGACGACTTGCATGTTTCCTGCCTTCCTCAACACCTTTTTTTTCTTACTACAACCTTTATTAGATTGTACAATATGAAAGTTAAACAAAACAATATTCAACGTTATTAAACCAAGTCAAATATATTAGCTTCATACAATTTACAAGTTTCATAAAAATTACAAGTTTATTTATTTGATAAAAAAAAAAAATTGAGAAAATCATTCAGCTGTTAATTACTAAGTAGCAACAATTTTGACTGTATTTCATTTGGCACCGGTCGACAGAGAAATTTGCGTTAAACAATTTACAGCAGTATAAAACAATTACCACTAGACATATCACAGCGTCCAAAGATGTTAATTTTCCGCCACAACTATTTTTAGTAATATAAAAGGTTATCAATTAATAATTTTTATCATTAATTCAAAATTGTTTGATTCAATTAATTGTGAAGTCAGTAAAATTTTAATTATTTTTATGTGTTTTTTTTACATTTTTAAAAAAAGTAATCAGTTGAGAATAAAGTGGTCGATTTGGGACGTATTGCTTCTAGTTACAAACAATTTGAAGGATTGAAAAATACCCAAAATGATTCATTGGCGACTAATCGAATGACCCGAATTCAAGAATATCTGTTGACCATTGAAATAATCATTTCTTTCAGAATTCACGCGCCAGTGTGACCATTTAATATGTTTCTCTTGGCTTGTGACACAGCCGCGATCTTCAGACGGAAAACTTTGTGCCACACGGGCAATCGAACGTAGATCTATTCGTAGATTATTATTTTTCATGCATCTCTGGGTCACTTTTTTGATGGCCGGATGTGCTAGAAAACAGGAAATTTTTTTCTCTTCCCTGTCCCCTCGCATCGTTTTCATACTTTATGAATAATAACTTTGGCAACAACATATTGCCATTCATTTAACATACATGTACAACGAAATAGCGGAACATCATCTGCCAGCAGCGAATTAATGTTTTTCGCCTCTTCGAATATTACTCAATTAATTTTGCGAACAATCTCCCCAACTGTGGAGGTTGAAATTTATTATCTCTTCTACTCTCCTTTTCGAAACAAATTTAGCCTGTAAATTTTGTTCTTCATATTTTGTCTTCAAAAATGTAATCCTCAAATTAAAAAAAAAAAATACACAAAATTGTATAAAAAATTGTATATTATGTTTATTTAATATGTTAGCAGGAAATATGAACAAAAATTAAAGAGGAAAAAAAGTTGGAAAGAAAATTGCATTAAAAAATGGATTGATTGTAACGAACATCTTCTTGCACCTGCCGAGTTTAATTTGGACAGGTAAGCGGCGCCCTTCTCCCGGCGTCCTTTGATCTCTGAAAAGATCGTCTTGGCGACTAATTCGTGCTCGCGTCACTTTTTGCGTGGCGTCTGCGCGTCGAAATGTGCCAAAACGACCCCCCAATATACACCATCGCAGGTCTCACTGGAAAACGAAACTTGTGGCTTGGGCATTGCGATTTCGTCCCCTCTCGCGTCTTGTCTCGCTCTCAGTCTCGCTGGATTCCAACTTTTATTTCTCACATTTTCATTCATCCCTAAACTGTTTTTCAATCGATGAAATACCGAGACAAGAACTGCCATGGAGAAATTCATCCAGTGAAGTTTTACAAGTTTAGTTCAAAAATTGACAATTGAAATTAGTCGAACTATAAAACTGAATCGCAAAAAAAAACGTAAAAACTGTTTTTTAATTCTTCATTTTCAAATTGATTGGCTGAGGTTTCGATTGGTGAAAGTTGAGATGTGGTAGGTGAAGGGAGAAATCAGTGTTGGTTCAATTGTGCGACGAATTTTGGTGACTCTTGTTCTGTGAAAAAAAAAGTACAGTGATCTTTGAGACTGGCTGCAATTTTGAGATATGGTTTTTGAACAGAGCTCTGCTCAGGAGTGGCAGGAGATCTCCACTTTTTACAAATCTTGTCTTAAGAGCTTCACTTACAGCGAAATAGACAGGCCAGCCTTTGGCCCCATTTGCTATGCCTACGAGGAACAGAAAGGAAAACCAGTCGAAGGGCTAGACTTTGTTCCAACGCATTTACAAAGTCTCTTCTACATTAATACAAGAAAAGGTTTTTTTTAAGTTGTACAAATACCAATCAGCTTTTCTACTTCCACTTTTTTAATGATTTGATATATTTTTTCCCGTTTTTTCTACAATCAAAACTTCGTTTGGACGTAAATTGAACTTTTGAAATGTTGCGAAAGAAAAGTTACCAAGTGGTCAGGTGTTTTTTTGTTTTGTTAGTAAAGAAAAGTTGGAATGTGAAATAAATAAATTAAGGAGATTACATAATGTTAATATTTGAACACTTTTTGTATGATTTATAATTGTCTATAAATATACTCGAGTCGTTTTTAATGTCTCATCTAAGAGTCGTTCTAGAATGCAAGATCGTGCTTTATTAACTTTTAATTCATCTCAAATTGTACCAAGCGCGCACACCTCGTCGACTCTCGAGACTATTTTTATAAATTTCAAATTACTTATCACAATGTTTGTCAGTGATTGATTATAATTATCAACCTCGCAGAAATATTCTGTACAAATTAAAACTACATAATTTATGATGCCCGAGTGTCTATTCGTGTAAATATTATCTTTACCCTACATCATAATTTATCGCTCCAAATTGTTATTTGTGAAAATAAGAAAAAATAAAAAAAATTGTCAAGATTGTTTGCCGAATTCCTCCGCAGTTAATCATTTGAACGGTGCCAATATAAAGAATTGATCAATATCTTAATATACACATCAGAGTAACTTAATACCTCGAGATTAAACAATCCGTATTTTCGGAACTGGAATTAATATCCCATGGCGAACTCTCTCCTCCATGCTTGCTAAAATCTATTTTTATGAACTTTGTCGAACAGTAAAAATGTACTTTGCTCGTCATTTTTTTATTTCTCATTTTTTTCCCCACAAGATAAATATCTAAGTTCCTTTCGTTCATCTCGGAAAATTGATTACTTGAATTTTTCATTGTCAAATGACATGTTTGGTTCAAAAATAATAACTAAGAAATGAACAATGAAACAAATCATTAAAACATAATTAAAACAATTAATTATTCTATATTTTACAGCTGAAGTTAAAATGCCAAGCGGAAACGTAGATAAACCAGTGATAGAAGACAATCATGATGGAACAGTTTCTATCAAGTACGAACCAAGGGAAGAGGGTCTGCACGAGCTCGCAGTGAAATTCAACGGCGAACATGTTCAAGGTAGAAACCATTTCAGAGTTTTCAATTTTTACACTTATTTTACTTATCTAATAATGTAGCTACAAAAATTCACTCAACAGCAACTGCATTTTCATTCATTTGCATTTTACAATTAATTAAATTTTGTCATTTACAGTTAAAAAAAAATATAACAAAATTCAGGATTGTTAATATTGTAATATTTTTTCATTTGTTTAATGAGAGTAGTGTTTATGACGTTCTTAATTACCTCCACAAAGGCTCTGACACTTGATTATCGCAACATCAGTGTAAAGATTTAATTGCTGACTCGAGGATGTAAGAACAGCTTAATTGTAAATTTAGCTTGAAGTTAAGTAAGTTGGTGTTAAAGTACCGCAATCAAGATCAAACGCTGGTGCGAACTTGTACAAAGATGTCAGTTACACGGGCGACATTAATAACGTTTAATTAGAATCTCAGAGTTTGGTTTGCGACTTTTCAGAAGCCACGGCGTGAATCGAGTCTCGTTCATTGATACTTTTGAATGTGAAAACCTCTGCCAGATCGCTATCAACCGGTTTTGCAACTTACAAAAACAAGACTGTCAAAAATGACCGGACTAAATTAAGACCCAGCTCTCGTGAAAGATTCTAAAATATATCCACGCGAATATCAGCTGTCAAACCTCATTTGACTTCACCCTAATTAATTAGAGTGCCAAAGTTGAAGTGTCCAAATATATATTTTGATCGCTTGAAAGTCAACGTTTCTCTTTGACTCATCTCGGTTCACGATTGAGTTTTGTAGATTAACAGAGCTGTTATATTTTGATTTATTTCTAAATCAACATGCACCAAATTTATCTCTTATTAAATCCCAGTTTTGAAATAATAAACAAAAATGTTTCAAAATGAAAAATGAGATATTAAGTTGAACGTTTTGTGATATTTTTGTTTTTTAGGTTCCCCGTACAAGTTCCATGTAGATTCCCTGGCAAGTGGTTATGTAACAGCGTACGGTCCAGGTTTGATTTATGGCGTGTGCGGTGAGCCGGCGAATTTCACCATCTCGACAAAAGGGGCTGGAGCAGGTGGCCTCTCGATGGCCGTGGAGGGGCCCAGCAAGGCCGAGATCTCCTGTCATGACAACAAAGACGGCACCGTATCAGTGTCATATTTGCCCACGGCACCTGGCGAATACAAAATTGCCGTCAAATTCGACGACAAACACATCAGGGGCAGCCCTTACAATGCCAAAATTACAGGTGCTTCTTATTTATAAGTCATATTTGTTGGCAAGTTTTATAATTAATTGATGTTTTTCTCGCGTTAAAATTGCGTCGTCTCGGTGAGATGAAACGTGTTAGGTAAAAGCAATTGCCCGGAACGAGATTTGGTATAACAATTTTTCAAGAAACAAATATTCAATTAACATTTTTCTTTGTCAACGTTCATATTCATAATTTTGTACAATTTTTTTCCCTCAAATTTGCCACGTTATTTGGCAATCGTTCAATTTCTTTTCTTGCAAATTGGATCTTCTTTACGAATTTTCTATACACAATTTATACATTTCCTTAGTAAATATCATTTTCTCAATGAATGCAAAAGTAAGAACAAAAAATTAAATTCATTTATATAAAAGAAAATCGATCTTGAAATGTTTGTTTGTCGGTACAGGTGAGGGTCGCAAGAGGAACCAGATCTCCGTTGGTTCGTCGAGCGAAGTGCAGCTGCCAGGGAAGGTGAGCGACCAGGACATCCGTTCGCTGAACGCCTCGATCACAGCGCCGAGTGGCCTGGAGGAGCCTTGTTTCTTGAAGAAGGTGGCAAGCGGCAACATCTGTGTGTCGTTCACGCCCCGCGAGTCCGGCGAGCACACGGTCGCTGTGAAGCGGATGGGCAAACACATAGCAAACTCGCCGTTCAAAATAGACGTCAAGGACCGGGAGGTCGGTGACGCGAAGAAGGTCAAGGTGACCGGCAAGGCGCTGAAGGAGGGCAAGACCCAGGTGGACAACACCTTCTCCATCGACACGAGGAACGCCGGCTTCGGCGGTCTCTCGCTCTCCATCGAGGGGCCCAGCAAGGCCGAGATCCAGTGCAAGGACAACGAGGACGGCACTCTGAACATCTCTTACAAGCCCACCGAGCCCGGCTACTACATCGTAAACTTGAAGTTCGCCGACCACCATGTCGAGGGTTCACCGTTTACTGTCAAGGTCAGCGGCGAGGGCAGCAACCGACAGAGGGAGAAGATCCAGAGACAGCGCGAGGCAGTGCCCATCACGGAAGTTGGGAGTCAGTGCAAGCTCACCTTCAAGATGCCCGGGATTACCTCGCTGGACCTCACGGCCACGGTCACGTCCCCCGGAGGGGTCACCGAGGACGCTGAGATCAAAGAGATCGAGGACGGACTTTACGCGGTGGCCTTCGTGCCGAAGGAACTGGGCGTGCACACGGTCTCGGTGCGCTATAAGGATCTGCACATTCCTGGCTCGCCCTTCCAGTTCACCGTCGGACCCCTCAGAGACGGAGGCGCCCACAGGGTGCACGCCGGGGGCCCCGGTCTGGAACATGGCGAGCAGGGCCAACCCTGCGAGTTCAACATCTGGACCAGGGAGGCAGGCGCTGGAACCCTCGCGGTGTCCGTCGAGGGACCGAGCAAGGCGCAGATAGACTTCAAGGACCGCAAGGATGGCAGCTGCTATGTCAGTTACGTCACCTCTGAACCTGGTGAGTCGGTGCTCCTGAAATAAGAAACGCTTGTGACTGACCTTCTACAAATTGTTTAAAAATACCTCGGTATTTTATTTACAAGTTGAATTTATTTGAGAAGATGCTGTATTTTTGAACTTGGGGTAATTCGTGACGAGATTTATGTGATTCTTTTTACAAACTTTGCAAGATCTGTCTTTGGAGGAAGAAGAAGTATTTTGTTCAGATAGATAATTTTGTATCTTATTTGACATTTATTTTTGATCAAAAATGGACGCTTTTGAACATATCCGAAGTAACAAGATTGGTGTTCAGTTGCCTTTTCCCCGTTTGTTTTAACTAATGTTACAACTTCAAATCATGCGGATGGAATTTTCATAGTCATACATCTCGACACGTCTTTGGCAAGCATACAGATGGACCAAGGCTACACTTAAGAATACAAACGATACACAATTGTCTTTGACGGGATGTACTTTAGTTGAATAAGAGTGTAAACATAAATATTCCCGAGCAACGTTCAATGTAAACTCGAAACTAATCTCTTTTTTTGTATCTTTTAATCAAATTTACAACATTTAACTTTGAATCACATTGTATTAAATTTTGCTTTTTTGATTCAGCTTTAAATTCAAATTTTGAAGGAACCAAATTTTTCGGTATGAAAAATTTTTTTTTTTCAGTGGAATGTTTCGACATTAAAAACGGTCGAATGAATCGGAATGTTGTTTAGAATCAATAAACCCGTCAACAAACAGTCATAATGAAAAGCCATAGTTGCATCGCAGAAGAGCGCTTGTTCCAGAAATACTGTGATCTATATTCGTGAAGGTGAATTCATATTCGCAGAACAGAGGTTTGGGTGTGCTTGTGATGTGTGGATGGACGCGATTATATTTGGGGCGTGCGAACGAGTGAACGAGTGAGGGTAATGCGGAGGACGATGAGAGAGAAAAAGATTGGTGCATCAGATGCGAGAAAAATTAGTGGTCGCGCGACCAATCTCGCACTCGGCTCGTGCAACTGTCTCGATGTTTATTTTTCTTAGCCACACTTCTGTTTGATCTTTCATTACATGCAGTCGTCGCTGCATCGCTATCAACCCCTCTTTTGAATGGTCCCTTGGATCAAAAACTTGATCTATTTTTGAGATCCTCGCCTTATCATTCGAGATGAACCATTTTACTAGTTCCACCCAGATTACACTTTCGGGTGATAATGACAACTTAAACGATGGTCAGTTACAAGGAATTAAAATTTAATTGAATTAAAATGAATAAATATATATATATATATAAAAAAAGCAATTTTAATTTCAATAAAATTCATTCTATCTTACAAACAAATTTTGACAATAATTTTTTTCATGTCATTTTGATTACTTTCAGGTGAATATCGTGTAGGAATCAAATTCAATGACCAGCATATCCCAGACTCACCGCACAGAGTTTATGTCTCACCGGCCATGGGAGACGCTCACAAATTGGAAGTCGCGCAGTTCCCAGAGACCGGCGTCCAGGTTGACAAACCGACGACCTTCCTTGTAAGAAAGAACGGAGCCAAGGGAAACCTCGATGGAAAGGTACAGGAGCCAGGTTTCGAACTGTCCCAAAACTAAAAAAATATACTAAGAGCATGAGACTGTGAAAACGCGCTTTAATTTTTGTTTTTTGTTTTTTTTTTTTTTTTTGTTTAATGAAGAAGATCAAAAATCCGAACGAAAAGATACACTTTTAGAGCAGGCTTATGAATTTGATATTGCGCAAAAAAAGGCTGAAAATAATTTTGCAAACTTACGAAACGTTTGTTAAAGTCGCGTGGGACGACAGTTGTCAGTTATAAAACATATCTGATTCGTCATAACGCACGCGTACAGCTTATCATTTCTAATTTAAATTCACAGAGTTGAGATTGCGAAGGAATGCTTCCGATCCATCATTTTGATGATCTTTCAGAAACGGCTTTATCAGAATCGACCTTACATTTTTGAATCTCAACATTCTAAAATCTAATTCTTGTATAAAAAAAATTGAGTCTTCCGAAATTCCAAACTCAAATAATTTGAATCGAATTTTTCACAAGACTATAATTTTTCATATTCAAAAATATTTTTCAAGATCATCTCACCAAGTGGAATCGAGGATGACTGTTTCATCCAATCCATCGACTCCGAGGAATACTCTGTGAGATTTATGCCACACGAAAACGGTGTTCACAATATTCACCTCAAGTACAACGGCGTGCACATAAACGGAAGTCCGTTCCGTGTGAAGGTAGGCAAAACGGACGCCGATCCAGCAGCCATCCATGCCTATGGCAACGGTCTCCAAGAGATCAAAACCGGCCAAAAAACTGATTTCATCATTGACACGTGCAACGCTGGCGTTGGCGCTCTTGGAGTTACTGTAGATGGGCCTAGCAAAGTCGCGATGGACTGTACAGAAGTTGAGGAAGGTTACAAAGTTAGGTACACACCTCTGGTACCTGGAGATTATTATGTCAGTATCAAGTACAATGGATACCATGTTGTTGGATCACCTTTCAAAGTACCTTGCACAGGTAAAAATTTATATGAATCTAAGCATGTTTCCTATAAATGTTTCTTTTCAATTTAAAAGATTGGAAAGAAATTGGAATGTATGATTAACATTTTTATTTAACTTAACAACAATTATCGAGGTACAATTTTTACATTATTTGATACTTCTTTTAGGTACTGATTTGGCAGAGAGAGGAGCCCAGGAAACAAGTTCAATTGTTGTTGAAACTGTCCAGAAATTCGCGAAGGCTGGTAAAAACGCCGGACCAGTTTTGCCGAAATTCAAATCCGACGCTAGCAAAGTTACCAGTAAAGGAATGGGACTGAAGAAGGCGTATTTGGGCAAACAGAATCAGTTCACTGTCAATGCCGGCGACGCTGGTAATTTCTTTTAGTTTTATCGCAAAGTATTAGCTTGTAAACTGAATTTGGAAAGTCTAAGAAAATGTAATTGTGTGTTAAAAATAAATGTGAAATAAAAATGGTGTTTGTCAATTTTCAGGCAACAACATCTTGTTTGTTGGAATGCACGGTCCAAAAGGTCCGTGCGAAGAAGTTTTCGTGAAACACGCTGGACGTAACAATTACAACGTAAGCTACATGGTACGCGAACGAGGGGAATACATTCTGCTAGTGAAATGGGGTGAGGATCACATCCCTGGATCGCCGTTCAAAGTTGAAGTTTAAAATCTATTCCGTTTCAATGTATCATTTTAATGAAATCGACCCATCTCATTAGACCAGTGTTTTTACGAAGATTGTTATCACGAGCATGTCATAATCAAGATGATATATTTATACTCCACGTAAAATAACAATGTCTGTGCGTGAATCTTCCTAGAAACGCCTCCATCGTACAATTTTAAAAACGGTCCTTAAATGTCGGTAGAAAATTTGTTCAAACAATCGTCCGGAAACAATCATGTCTAATTTTCAATGTTCTCTTTTGATTTGATGTTCAAATTTAAAAAAAATGTCATTTTAACTTTAAGAATTAATTATTATATTTATTATTTAAAAAATTTGTCCGCGATATATCATTTCGAAAGCATAAAGTTTAAGTGTATTTTTTTTATCATTAATTTGTAATTGAATTGTATACTGTAACTCCAGTTTTCGGATTTCGGATTTATGATAAAAAATTGTTTCCGTTTTGTAAATGCGGACAATTTTTCTTTTTACTTATGATAAATTTTGATGCATTCGAAATGACGTACCGAGTGTCTCTTTTGTTTATGATTATTGCAAGAAAATATTGTTAGCGTGTGTTGCAGTCTTTGTTAAAAAAAAAAATATGACCGAATTATTTAGATCGAATTGAATATTTGATCGAATAATTCATTTATTTTTACCATTCTTGCAATAACGATTTACCCTTTTTTTGTTTTTAAAATAAATATATTATTTTAAAGCAATCTCTTTGTTTTTACATTATTGCAAATGTCAACGAGTAACAAATCAAAAACGTGTAAGTAAACTAAAACAAGAAGAAAGCGAAGGCAAAAAAAAAATTGTACAATATTATAAATTTTGTCAATTTAAAATTACCGAAAGTGCCTTATTCCAACATAACGATTGCCATGCACCTATATCTCCGAACTTTTAAGATAAGGATTAAGGATGTTTGATGTTATTGACAATTAAAAATGAAAAGTGTATTAAGAAATCATTAATGTAACAATTTTTGTTAGATTGCTATAAATGTGAACAATATAAGTCACATAATTAGGAATTATCATCGTGCCATGAGAGAGTATATTAATCAACTGTTACAAAAAAAATATACACTCTTCAAACGACGAAATCAAAAATAGCTATAAAGTTGATATAAAGAAACGAAAAATCAAAATAAGCCGTCATTATATTGCGTTGTCAATTATTTGGAATAGAAATATATATATATTGTTTAAATGATATGAAATAAAACTAATATATTTATTTAAGTGAAAAAAAAACATTGTCTCCAGTTTTCATTTTACCTCTCCGAACAATTTCTCACAATTTCTTGCATTTTCTTTTTATTTCGATACGTTTCTAGAATGTTTACAGGTTTACCCTCGTAAATGCGTTATCCCAAATTCGGAGCCTCCCATTGTGACTCGAAATTCGGAAGATTATAAAATTGGTTACTCATTTAGATAAGACTTGTATTCATTCCACTAAAAGACAATAATACATCGACCCCGCCTGGACAGAGTGACTCTGAGTAAACAATGCGAATAATTGTGACCTTGGTGAAATTTTTTCGTCAGTATTTCCAAAACTTTCGTCAGGACAACAGCTCCAATACGGTGTGACAACATTTTCAGTTGTTCATTTGATTCATTTTGAAATCAAATTTTTTCCAAGATGTACAAGATCACTGAACAAAACGCGATGGACGAGCCCCTGGTGATCTGGTTTAAAAATTGTTGCAAGGATCCGAGAAGGATCAAAAGCCTGGAGCAGCTCCTACAGGAGGAGAACGTGAAGCACGTCTACAAGATCATCATCGGCGGACACGTGGAGGACTACAAGCCGGAAGACGAGGTCGTGGAGGCTGGCAAACACTACCTCGAGATCCTGCTGAATCAGATCTGCTCGTTCTACAGCACCTATCTGAACCAGACGGTGATCCAGCTCCCCAGCGTGGAAAGGATGATCAAAAATCCTCGGGACAATTTCGCCGACATTCATTTGTTCCTTCTACTGATACTCGGTTGTGCAACCCAGTGTCACGAAAAGTTTTGGTTCTATGAGAAGATCGCTCAACTCGAAACTGCCGACTTCTTTCGCACGATCGCCCATCTGAAGAAGTTGAGAGATCTGGTCCAGGAGAAAAAAGTCCAACCGGCCCGAACGTCGAGGTTCCTTCGGCACTTCAGCAAGTCTTTCAATTTCGGTAGCAAGCAAAATTTGTGGCTCTCGAGCAGCGCTAACCATCAGGAAACGGTTACGCATAGTGAGTCGCGAATGATTGATTGTAAAGACGAGTGTCCTTTCTCGCCTATCTATCAGATGAAGATCCAGAAGGACCAGATCAAACGTTCCGACACCGAGGAGAAGATGAAAAAACTCGAGTCGCAGGTGAAATGTCAGAATGATCTGATTGATACTCTGAAAAAAGAATATGAAACCAAGCTCAACAAACAGGGCTCAATCATTTCTCATTTCCAAAAGGAGAATAATTCAGGTGAGAAAATATGTACAATTTTTATCAGAGAAGTTAAGCTTTCATTTTAAAGCTTTTCTTATTCAGATTTAAAATGTTTTATTTAATTGAGATAATTGAGGTAAATAATACTATAATAGATACAAACTTTTTGATTTGATGATAATTTTTAGGAGCAATTGACGATTTTAAGTGGACCTTATTGGATGACAAATCAAAGCCAGAAGCTGAACTGCTGTACAAGATTGAGATGTACAACAGCCTGCTGAACGAAGTGGCAAAGGAATGGTCAAAAGAAGAGATCAAGTACAAGCAGCTGAGCGAGGAAATTACCAGGATTAAACGCCTGATACAATTTGACAATGCAAAGCCGGTTCCTCCGGCTCCTTCGTATCCGGAGGAGCCGGATACGAAAGATTTTAATCATAACAGTTCAATAAGATCTTTCAACGAGAGTGTGGACATCGAGGAGGAAACGAACTGTCTGAATGTCACCACTAATGTGCCACACTTGATTGAACTATTCGAGAACAAAAATTCCAATCATCATTGCAAGGTTTTGGAAATCAAAAATAAAATTTTTGCTACAAAAAATGAAACACTCGATGCGTCGATCTTGAGTGCTCCTGAAACAAATTGATGAAATAAAAGAGAAGCGATAAAGAAGACAAATATGAAATCTTAAATAAAAGACGACGCAATGCTTGAAGCAAGAAATATTTTAACCAAAATCGTATTTTATTAATCTTAATAAATTTTTTCAATTAATTTTATAATCAATTCACAGCGATCGCTTCCTTTAATTGTAAATTTCTATCATAAAATGCTTTTAAATTAAAATGAGAAATTGTATTTTCAGTCTCAACTAACGTAATTATTTAGTTCTGTAAATTATCAAGTTACTGAATTCGACGTTTTAATTTTGTATGATCTTATTTTGTGTAATCAATAAACGTCACAAAGAAAACAAGAATTCTATTTTTTTTAATTTAATGAACAATCCATATTATTTAATGTTTTACTAAACAAATTTTTAAATGGAGAAGAGCTTTAAAAAAATTATTAAAGAAACGTGCTTGTCATAAAATTGTTTATTCATTTGTAAAATAAAATTTTAAATCATTGGTATTTACAGCTTAGAATGTACATAATATTTACACATTCTGTTGATAAAAAAAGATATTCTTTCAATTCATCCATTTGTCATTCATTATAAAAATTTTGTTTCTTCGTTTGTTTCACCGGCGATATGTAAATTCCTCCCAAAACGTACAATTATTGTTCGCCAAAAAATGTACAAACAATAATCTCACACATGAAAATGATTAAAATTTTCAAACAATTTAGATTTTTTCAAATTAAATTACTTTTTAAAAAATTTGCAAAATTTATTTACATGATGCATCAGAATAAAAATTCAACTTTGTAAAAATGCCAATTCATTCACTTTGAGGATCAAAATATTTAGTATGGAGGAATTCACGCTGTCTTTATCTTAATGAGTTGAAATTCATTCCGTTAAAATTCAATTTGTTAAATTTTATAGTCATGGAATAACAGCGTTGAGTGATATCAACGCTACCGTAAAAGCTACAAATGGTGGCATCCACCACTGATGATAAATTATGACTTGTATCGATGCCAGGTAAAGAATGATCCAACTGACGACACACAAGATGTAAGCCAGAAATTGAGTGCGGAGTGTGATGACTGTTGGAATTTGAATGAGATTCATCATACTGCAGATTATTATAACGAGCCAACTGTACAGCAACACTGGGTCTTCTGAATCCAATTTTGTTGTTACACTAAAATACATCAAATCAATCAAATATAACAATTGAAATCAAGACTTGCATGTTAGATTCATAAGTCATGATGAAGAAATATAAAATTACCTGAAATTTTTGGCCCATACGAGAACCGAAGGTACTGCAGGCACAGCGGCAAAGCACAGCAATAAAAACACGATAAGATGGTTCAATATTTTGATCCTTGTATCTTCGTCGACATCGTCATCTTTCTTTGGTTTGAGAATTTTGAAATGTCTCATGGTAGAGAGCAGGAGCTCCTCCAGATAATCGTCGTACATGTGAGTCAACTTTAAGTAATACATAAAAACTGCGACGATCATGGCAAGTGCTCCACAGGTTGCGGGTATCAGAGAGAGGACAATCACAGTCGTGCAGATCGGCAACTGGTTAAGTCCGCCGATCAGCCACTCGGACCACGTCACCGAGAAAGTTATCGCCCTGGCCAGAAACCGGGATGCAAATTTATGTACGATCGATCCAAGGAAGATCACAGAGCAGCAGATCCCGATCGCCATCGCGTGTAAGAGAAACACCATTACACAACACTCCACGTGCACCTCCATGGCCGCACATGTTACGAAAACTGTTATCCCTATAGTGCTGAATCTGTCAGAGTCGATTTTCAAAGAGATTGACAGTATCAAGAGAGCTATGGAGATCTGGTAGAGGATTGGCCAACGATCGCGAACCAGGACTGACATCTGTTCGACCGTGCTAGCTTCTTTGACTTCAAATTCGTATTGACATGGCGTGTCAGTTGTCACTCGAAACCATACAGAATTATTCACCGGTGGTGAGGTTTTTTGAATTTTAAAGACTTTGGGGCCGTCATCACTGAAAGTAAATAAAAATAGTAGTTTTAGAACAAATTCAGTCGTACAAGATTTTTAAATTTACATAAGATGTATTTTGAATTTTAAGGGTACACAAAAGTGTACCTTTTAGTGAAAAACAAAAGTTTAGTAATCGTGGGGTTCCAAGATTCAATGAGCTCCACTAGAGCACTAGCAGGTTTCGCGTTACTATCACAGTTGACTTTTTTTAATTCCCAGCTGACTGCGTTCGGTGTCTTTGTTAAATTCACATAATGCCTCAGTTCACCTCGGTCGATTTGCACTAAAATCGACGACTTCATCCAAGGTAAGTGTCTGAGCAGAAAACTTGAATCGTAGAGCGAGGCGTTTGTTATTCTCGAACTATTCTGATGAAAGTCAAAGTTCAAAACGACTTCTCTTCTGTCCTCAGGTTCCATTCTGATGACAATGTGAGTTGAACCGAGTTTTTTCAATTCTCTCACATCCAAGTTCACTAGTTTTCTTAGCGCATATTTCATGTCAGCAAGTTGATGAGTTTTGTTTGTCAAATTCCAGCCCTCCTTACTGAAAATTGTTAACGAAATTTTAATGAAATGATTTTTCGTATTGTTTTTCATTCGGTTACTGAAATAAAAACTCACCATCTAGAAAAGTTATCTGTAGCTGACTTTGGGCTGCATGCAAAAATCCAGTCTTTCGTTTCAAGGTTCAAGGTGTTGATTATAATTGTGTCCAGTGTCTCTGGCAACGGGACGGTTAAGAAAACAGTCAGATCTTTTAGTTTTGGATCAGAGATTGAGCTGCCTCCCCACGTAAAGCTTCGGTCAATTTTATTCTCCAGCCAGGCTCCATTTTCAAAAACCATCTTCTCTCTATGAGGCATGTACTTTTTACCATAATATCTCTAAAAAAAAAATTGTATTCGAATTAATTTAATTCGTTATGGTTGAAAAAAAATTGAACGTTTTTAGAAACACGATTCTTAATCGTATACTAACATTGATTAAATGGTACGAAAAAATGTCCACATTTTTTGTAGGATTGTTGGTGATCTTTGGAGGTACGGTTGAAATTTGAACGCAATCGAACAGAGCCCGGATGATTGTCAGGATAAATTGTTTGCACCACAGGGTACAAAGATGATCAGTTGATGTCCAAACACCGGGTATGCTTGTTGACAGAGTGCTTATATTGGCATACTGGTCGATGGTTTGCGCTGCACCGACTAATGTATCTCTGTGCCCTCCGCCGATGGAAATAATTGTCACACCAGCGTCGGTTAGATTTGATTTCAGATTGTCCACTTGGTCATAAAAATCTGCAAACTTCTTGTCAAAGATTAACGCTGGCTTGTGCGGAGCTGCGATGGTTATTAAAATGTTTGCCGATGATGGTCCTACGGTTGGTACCAAAGAAATTGCTGCCTTGGCTATGATGCCTCCCTTAAAAATAAAAAATAAATTAAATCAAGTAAACATGTAAACGTTTTGTTTCAGTGAGTATACATTCTTTTTCAACCACTTTCAATGAATTACCAACCATCGAGTGACCGATTAAAACAACATTTTCGTACTTTCCATTGTACAAACTCAGGATTTTGTTAATGCAATGAGAAACATAAATCGTTTGATCCATCAATATACCTGAAATTAAAAAAAAACATAAAATTTCAAGATATGTGCTATTTGAATAACAACTTTTTCATTAATTAAAATTATTTTATTAATAGATTAGATTAATGCTTAATTTTATACTAACCAAGTTTAATTAGTTGTGAATGATTCTTAGTTACATAATATCTCTTTTTATAATTTGTTTTCTATTTGAAAGGGATTCAATAAAATAGTGCAAGAAAATGCAATTGAAGCACTGGTATCTTAATTAACACTAGTCGTTTATATAAGCAAGTTATGTATCGATTACCTTTACATGACATACATACAATTTTTTTCAATAAAACAAATTACAATTTGTTACAAATTATGCTTCTGATGTTTCATAATAGTTTTTAATTTACTAAAATTGTCAAAAAATAAGTTTCGAGTTTGGTAAACAATTGGACATTGCTCAGATTAGATATACAAGAACAAACATTTATAATCTTCAACAATGCTAATCTTCAGAAATGAAATCTGTACTAAACTCACCTCCATAGAGAGCCGAATAATCTTTCGCCAAAGATACCGTAAAATAATCAAAATGAAATTTAGTCTGATCGCTTATACTTTTTCTCAAACTTATAGATGCCAACGATCTCACTGAAAAAAAAGATTTATTTTTCGTTATTAAAACCTTAATTTTCAAAACTAAAAACAAAATCATATAAAACAATAAACAAAAGTACTTAAAACACTGTATGTTAACAAAATGTTTCATGTGAACCTTGTTCATGGGAACCTGCATTTCCAGGTATAAAAAGTACCGGGATGCCGGTAAATTTCATCTTTCTCAATCTTTTTGTAATAACCCCTTCGCCATAAGCGTACAAAGAATATCTCGGATATTTGTTTTCTATCCTTTCGTCCAGCATTACTCTCTGAAACAAACCAGACCACATTAATTATATTAATTGCAAAATGAAAACTGTACGATTGTTAATTGATTAATGAAATTGTAATAATTTTAATATGTTTGCTTACCACATACTGAGGGTACTCAAACATATAAGTCATCTCACAAGTATTCTCCTCATGATTTGTCAGATGATAAACAGCACCGAGCAGGTACATCAAAAATATAACAAACGATACAGCTAACAATATTACATAAAACAGGAACCAACGCATGAATCTCATCTTGACGACCAAACAGACAAGATCGAATATAAACAAAGTACACTTCAGCCAATTCAGGCTCGATGAACGTTAAATAAAATCAACGCCGACATCATCAGATCCACTACCATTTGTTGACATTTAGGTTGAAAATCTATCGGCGTTTCTGTCATAGCTGTCAAGCGTGCGCTGAGACTGGAGTCAGATTTATAATTTTACGAACAGTGACATCTGTGTTAGATCCGCAACATCTAAATTCACTCGAAGTCTTAGTTTGGCACTACTGAATCAAATTGACAGTCTCCGAAAGTGTCAAAAATTCACCTTCTTGGAACACCATTTGAACCAAAACAGCCCAAACCCTCTGATAATGACAGCATCAACTCATCTCCCTCTTTCAATTCCGCCAAAGTCATAAACAATGCAGTGACCTTGAAGCAGGTTAGCCGTCCTGTTGTTAAATCGCAAACAAACCCGGGAAGTAATTCTGAATGACTTTCAAAAAGATGAAAAAACAAATAGTTGCCAACAACTTTTTGTTCATAATTCTCAACATTCGCATCTTGCAATTATTTTATTGAAGATTAACATCTGTGACAAGTGGGGCAGAGAGAAAGAGAGAGAGCGAGAGAGAGGGAGTGTTCCGTCTGTGTGCTGGAAACTGAGAAACAGTTGGGACTGAGTGTTAAAATTATTTTGAAACAAACGCAATTGATTGTGAATCGGCGCAAGTCTGACGTGTCTGACGGTAGCGGAGTCACATGTGCTGGACAGGTGGCGCCAGCGTCGGTCCGCGCCGAGAGGGACATTTACGTTCTTGTTAACAAAGTCGGTAGTCAACAAATGGGCGTCACGAGAAAAGCGCGAGCTGAATTGTCGTCGTGGGATTGTGCGTGCAAGTGCGGAGCGTGCCGATGAACCCCGAGGTTGCGTCGAGGTAGCGACAAACCGTGTGTCTCAATTCAAATCCGCTCAGTGCTAGTCTCTTATTCTCTCAAACCCAATGTCTACGACGGTCGACTCTGAGTGCACTCAAGGCAACGTACGTATCCCGCCGGAACCGTCGAGAAGCGGCCAATTAATTGCGACACGTCATTGCAACTGCTTGTTGATGATGCAAAAAGAAGTCCAATCCCGTCGGTCGACGTCGCGCAGCATCCGCGAGGGGCCTGACCTTGACAAGACTCATTACAATTACCACAGCCAGCCACTTTCTAATTTGCGTGCCGCCGGGGCTATTACGAAACGTGATCGGCAGGAATTAGCTCCTTTTTTTTTGTCTTTTCACAAATACGTCACATTTGAGTTGTCCCCCTCCTCCCTCTCTCCCCATCCTCCCCTCCAACAATTTTCCCAATTGTTCGGACATTTATGTAAGCGACTGAGCGACAAGTTTGTTTTTTTTTTTTCTTTTTTTTTCCTTATCAGTTGTGTCTTAGTCGTATTTTTCTTCCCCGAGCTGGTTTGTTTGCTCTTTCGAGGCAGTTTGACGTTTGGAGCGAGGGGGAGGGGCGCTCGAATCGATGCAGTAGTCTGAGAGGGACTTTTATGAAATATCTCACGATGTGATCCGGATTCAAATTATTACAATTGTTACAAAACTGAATAATGCATATGGTGACCTCAAAAGTTTGACGTTAGGATGGATCAGGACGATTTTTTGATATGTATTTTGAGATGTGATGTCTTTTTTATTACTGTAATGATAGTTTCAATCAGCTTCAGACGACAAAATTTTGTTTGAATGATACTGAAATGGATTGTCATTTCCTGCTTCAGATGCACAATTTGTTGTCCGTGTGACGGAAATTGTTGAAAAAATGAAAACAAATCAAAAGAACTGGCAAAAAAAGTAAATTGAAAAAAAATAATGAATACAAAGTTTGGTCATCAATTAAAATTGATATGGCGGTTTGTGAAATGGCTGAAGATTATGCAAGTTTTTTCCCCACGGTTTTTTATACAAAGAAATGAGTTATTTATCATTGGCCGCGCGTTCAAATTTAAAAACTGATTAATAACGTCTCGGCTTTTTTGTTAGTTGCAAATTAATAAGAATAGATGTTTTTAGGATTGCAAAATGAGCAAAGCGGAGGAGCAACCGGGGCCGTCGAAACCATCCGACTCGACTGAGGAAAAAGACAAGGAAGATCGAACGTTTGAGTGCAACATTTGTCTCGACACGGCTAAAGATGCGGTCGTTAGCATGTGCGGCCACTTATTTTGGTTCGTATCGATACATAATAATTGTAACAAAAACTTTCTAAACATTATGTAAAATATAATGTATAAAACATTATATAAATTTTTGTCCACCTTCGGCTAACTAACTTTTATCTATTTTTGCCCCTCTCCTTTTCTCAATAAATCAACTTCTAATTTCTTTTTAATTGGTCGACTTTTTTTATTTTTTGTTTACATTGTCAACTTGAAATTTTCCTTAATCGGACAAAAGATGTGAACAATTGTTAGAAAAAAATCTTAAATTTATTGAACTTCATAAAAAAAAATAAACGTTTTGTTTCCGAGTTTGAATTAATTTTGCATTTTTTTTTTTCTAGTTGGCCCTGCTTACATCAATGGCTTGAGACTCGAGCCAGACGACAAGTCTGTCCTGTTTGCAAAGCAGCAATCAGCAAAGAAAAAGTTATTCCTTTGTATGGACGAGGAGCAACTACATATGAAGATCCTAGGTAAAAAATCCCAATCGAAGAATTTCAAATTCCTTTTTTATTCTCTCGATTTTACTTCCTAGTAAGAAAAACTATATTTTTACTTCTTAGAGGAGAAAAGCATAATTTTACTTTCTCGGAAAGTACTTCTCCTTTTTACTGATCAAAGATTAATACAAAATATTGAAATTCCATTTTGTTTCTCTTACCAAATGTTGTCTTTTTTTTAGAAATAATGTTCCACCACGTCCAGCCGGACAGCGATCAGAACACGAGGGACCCATGGGATTTCCCAGTTTCAATTTTGGGGAAGGAAATTTCCACATGTCCTTTGGAATAGGTGCTTTTCCCTTTGGCATCCTGACGTCAAACCTAAACATTGGCGAGCCTCGGCCAAATGCTGGTAATTGTACTTTGTTGAATAAAAGAAAAAGGGGAACTGTAAAAATAGCCCCAATCGATGGATACGATTTAGCTCTACACAAAACGCTACTATAAACGTTCTTTGCGATCAATTATTAATGACCAAGTTCAATCACTGAGAACCACGTGTATGAGTCAGTCTTTCTTATTTTTCCTCCCTCTTATCCCTTCTTCTCTGTTTTTGATTTTTCCTTACAAAATCGGCTTGTAATTGATGATTGTTAATGAACTGTTTGTGCTTTCAGCTCCCACAGGTTCGCCGCAGTACGAAGATGAGCAATTCCTCTCCAAGCTGTTTCTCTGGCTGGCGTTGATGTTTATAGTCTGGTTGTTTATGGCGTAACCGCGTTCCGCTCCCTGCTTTTTTATAAAACGGACGTTTATATTGGCTTCGAAAAATGTGTCGTTTTTTTTCCTGCGAGAAAAAAAAGAACAAAAAGGAAACCAATTTCACCAAATGAGCATAATTTCTGATTGACAGTTGACAAGTTGTACTCAAATTGTCTGTGACGGGTGCATTTTTCAGCGATCCCACTTTTTTGGTTTCAGTTATGCCATAGTTAGACATGATGTAATTAACGAAGTGGATAGATTGATCAAATCATCGGCCTGTGTTCGCGTTATTCTAAATATGATTGTTTGTAAATTATAAAATGCTCAACTATAGACTTGGTTCGTTTGCCGGATACGTCAGCGTTGACGAGGCTAGAGTGAGACGGGGGAAATGAGAACAGAGACGGGACACCAAGAATGAGAATCCAATTGAAAACAACCACGTTCGTGTAAAAATCAATATTACTGAATACAAAGTTTTGTTTTGCTTAACGTACGTAGTTATTTGCGACACACTGCCGATACTTGCAAAAAGGAAGTTGACGGCGCGAAGATGAAGTTATATTCAAAAAAGAAAGCAAGAAATTCATTGATGTCAGTTCTTGTTTTTTATGGTGGGAGCGAAGTTGTTATTAGAAGAGTTGTTGAAGACGTCTAGTGTATAAATTAGAGACGTGACGTTTTTTTATCTATCAACTATATTTCAAGTGATCAATAAAGTTGCATTTTGTTTTCAAATTTTAAATTTATAATTATTTTGTTTTTCTGATAGATCAGTTTGATCGCTTGAAAAAATAGAATCTTTTTTCTTGTTTTCAAAATCGTGTTTTTTATAGCAAATAAGTCTGAGTGTAAATAATGCTGTAATTACGCATCGTTTTGTATGCATGTAAATTTATTTTGACGCATGAGTCGAATCTGCTTCCAATTCATATGGTGATTCCAAAAATCGTCACAGTATCATACTTTACAAAAATAAAACAAAAAACAAAAAACAAATTGATTTGCATTTATAAACATAATTGGATATATCTTTTCGATCATATTTTGTAATTTTATCTCTTTATGATAAACAATTTTATCTTACCATTTTAGATCGGCGTATTTATCCATATGATAGTATCCAGTTCAGTTTATAATTCTTCGGAAAAATTAGATAAAAAGAAGTTCACTCGATATCTTCAACACCTATGCAATTAAAATTGTCTGCTATATTGGGATATGATAACAATTGTATATACAATTTCTTCTTTTCTTTGATCATAGACAATTTGAAACATATAAATGTATAATCATGTTCATATTTATGCGTCGGGCTGTTGTGGCGGACAGCCAGAGAAAACCACATTTTCAATTATACTTTCAAAGGGTTCGTTGATTAGTTGCAAATGAAACGACTGATTCATTTGCGTGTTATTTATCAGTTTCAAAACTGTTTCTCTTATATGATTCATACCTTTAAATGATAAGATTATAGGTATATTATTAGACTCACTGTATATATTTATTAATTTGTAAATTATATCTAATGTTATGTAACGCATTATGGAAAAAAAGAACGCAAAAATAAAGTGTAAAATCATAGTTTTGAACCTTTCGAAATCAGAATCACAAACTTGAACTGTGAAAAAAATTGTTTCCAATTTTTAATTGGATACTTTATATTAAGCGCATTATTCTGTCGTGTATGCGCATGGGTACGAACACATAAATATGTAAATAAATATGTGTCATGGTACACAGTCGCTTGCAATTCACACCCGTCCCCCCCCCCCCTTTTTTTGTCAAATCATGGTTTTCGTTTTTGAAAGAAACAATTTTTCGTAGCTATTTAAATAAGTTATATTTATATTACTTTGCTTTATCAAAGATGTTTTAATAAATGATGAATATAAAAAGAGATTACTCAGGTGAATGTACTTATTATCCACTTATTGAGTCATGTGCAAAAAAAAGCAGAAGTATGATTAGAGGTTGCCCTTTTCATATTGATACTTATTTCATAATTCATGTCGAGGAAGTGTTTTGTAATTGTTGCTCTCAGTTGCTATAGAATTTTGTTATTCATTTTTTTATCCATTCTTTCACTAAAATATTTGAATTAATTATTTCAACGTTTATTTAATGATTTGATTGCTTTTCTTTGTTTTCAATTTTGTTGATATCAATTTAAATAAGTTACTAGATAAATTTAACGAGTCTAAATCATGATTGGAACGACCATGAGTTTATTTTCATTGAAAGAGAGGAAGATGGTCGGATTAATATTTCATTTCCACAGTTTGTCGTTAACTGGGTGGATGGTTAATTATTGATTTCAGTTGTACATTCAAGTACTAGCTCTCTTATGTTAAAGGGTTTCTGAAATGTGGATGTATTTCTCTTTGAAATTTATACTTTTACAAACAATTTAATATCGTAAACGCAAAAATATCAACGCACAATTTTCCTTTAAGGAAACAAAGCAATGTTCTTTTCTTACTAGGTGAGTTACAAACATTTTACAAACACAAGGGAGGAAAGCACATTTTTACTCAAAAACAACTTCACACTTTCAGGGAGCAAAAGCCCTGTTTACTCCCACGGGAACAAACCAATCTTCGCTCCCTCGGGGGGAAAAAAGTTGTTACTCCCTCGGGATGCAAACTTTTTTTTCAATCAACTTGCTAAAAATTATGTCAAGTAATTAATGTTGCTATTGAAATTAATGATAAAAAAAAGTCTGGATGAAAAAATCAATAAACAATGAAATCTATGAGAGAAAAAATATATGTTGTAATGGCATTAGTGACTTTTGTAGAAGCCTCGTTGGCAAGCCTGGGACGAGTGTTTGATGAGTGTCAATGATGGACGATGCGATTGCGCGACCTGACTTGAATGATCGTGGCGCACATCGTTGTTGAACGTATAAGGTATAAGCAACAGAAAAGCAATCGTAAAAGGCGAGCGGAAGCTGACAAAAATCGGGCGTGCGGCTCGGCAGTGTGAATCAGCAGCCGCTTCGTCAGTGATCGGCCGGGCACGAGCTTGGCAGCATTGTATCAAATCGGAAAACCAAAGGATCATGCCTGACAGCGGTGCAGTCTACCAGCCCACGACCGTGGGCTATTCCTACGACGGGGCTCGCAACATCCCCGGTGTTGGGATCAGAACAGGCTTCACCAGGATCATGTCCAGACACAAACTCAGCACCAAAAAATGGTTCGAGTGGGTGCTTCTGTCTGTCGCGATTTGCTCCTTTGTCGCGGGCCTCACCATGATGCTTGCCAATGTTGTTTATGTCGATGTCGACAACGACGATGTCCTTAAGGTAATAAACTAAAATAAATAACAATTTAAAAAAAAAAAGAAAAAATTATTTCAGTTTTATATAGTTTTTAATGGTCTGTTTTCAGTATTTAATTTTATTTTTATCATCTTTAAATGTCAAAGTTGACACCGCGATGGGAGACGACTGAAATTTGATTCAAAATTGATTCAAACGATTGAAAATAAAACTGAAAGTTGTCATTCAATCGTTAAAAAATTATGACCATAGAGAAAATTTAACTTTCATATTTTTAATTAACCACGCACGTAATGATTTACCGTTACGTTTATGAGTGTACAAAAAAAAAACAACTTGTAGTGTCCCACAGCAAAACCACATAGAATTATATCACGAATCATAAACTTTCTATAGATTGTATTTTTAGTGTTTTAAAGTGTCTGGAATTGTTATTTTCATCAAGACCAATTGCTTTTTGTTTAGGAACAAAAGTGAACAAATTAGAGAATTTCTCCTTTTTTTTGAATCATCTAATTTAAGAAATTGATTCGTGTAGAAAGGTACGATAAATTTTGTTATATCAAAATTGTAATGTTCAAGAATTAAAAAAAAAGTAATAACAAATCAAAAAGTAGAAAACATAATGCGTCGAACGATTGTTAATTTTGGTAAACAGTTAACACAGTCACGGCATTGTTGCAAATCAATGTACCATGAATCACAGCGCATTGTTCATTTTTACTCATACAGGATGATAAACAAGAATATTCATCTAAATTTAGACCCTCCAAGATGGCACTTTCACTTTGACTGTTGATCAGATTAATGAGACCAATTATTTTCGCATTTTATCTAATATTTTTTATTGCAATTTTTGGCTCATTCAAAAGTGAGACAGATTTTTAATGTTTATTCATGAAACACATCGGTTATCCTGACTAATAAAGATAAGATACCAATCAACCGACTATTTTTTTTTTTTTTTATGATTACAAAAATTGCAAGTTTGAACATAAAATATTTCAAAAGTATGTTCAACAAAAAATGTGTTAAATAATGTTAATGTTAAAACTTTGATTTTTAGGATACAAAGCCAGAAAAAACATCTGAAACTGAAGTGGAGAAAAAGTCGGACGTACAGCATGTGAAGTCTATTGTCGCCGGGGCCTGCATTATGTTATTTGGCTCGGTACTCGGGATCATTTGGATCTGGTTGAAATGCTTCCATAGAAGAAAATCGCCAAGAGGAGGTTTAACTAATGGTAGTAGCGGCGGTCAGGTACGTACACTTTTTTGGCAGCTCATTCTTTTGGCGAACGGTACAGTGATTGACTTTTCAGCTCAGATTAGGCCAGCCATGATTTGTATCAACAATATAATCGGTGTCTCAAAATCAAATAAATTTTCAAACAAATTTAATTAAAATAAACAACAAAATAAGATCAGACATTATTTAAGGAGGGACTTTTATTTTTTAGGAATTATTTAAGGAATAAAATTACAAATCCCATATTAATAAAAAATATCTAAACGGATGAAATAAGATTCAAATTTACTTTAAGATTTATTTCATTTTGAGTCGCTTTTATGTACCAATTGTTTTCAATTGCATTTTCTGTATTTTTTATTTCAATTTTATAATTGAGTATTAAATTTTTAATTATTTTTTCGATTGATTTTCATTATAATTTGATTAATCTGAGTTTCTTATGTGATACTTTTGATTTCTTGTTCTTTTTTTTGTAATGTACTTCTTTAGTGAACATTATTTTTTTTTACAATTTTACATGATATAAAATAAACTGTATGAATGAAGTTATATCTATACAGATTCAGATTAATGTTGTGCAAGTTTCAATAAGTGTCACGCTGTCAATAACTGTATGGTTTCCCGCCTGCAACAGCTTTTCTGGTAAAGTTGAGTAATCAGAGTTGTCACATCTGTTATACACACTTCAATGCTTCAGTCTTCGCTTTAATTACATCTCATCACAGTTTTCATCTCATGTTTCTTCTATTATTTTCACTTAAACATGACTCACATAGTAGGATTCAATTTCATTCACGATTTGAGAAACAACAATAATTTAAAACAAAATATTATTTCATTTTGAAACTAAAATTCAAAAAAAAAAAAAAAAAAATTCTGACTAACAAATAAAATTGTTCAATTATGATTTGACATCACTAAAAATAGAAATCCAATCTCAAGAAGAATTTCCTTAAACTACAAATTTTATTTCTTTATTTCAAAAATCCATTTCTCAAGCTTTTTTTCCGACAACTTTGATTGAGCTTCTACTTCTCTATCTTGGCATCGCAATGTTGACAAAAAAAAACAAAATTAATGACAAATAAATAATCGCGTTGCAAACAAAAGATGTTGGGCGGTTTGAACCCATCGACTGACCTGCTGGTGGGTTCCTCTGCGCAGTACGGGCCAGTACTTACCGAGCTGCCGTCCGCGGCGAAGTTAAAGAACAGCGACATGCCGGCGATCCCGTTGTCGGACCAGGAGGAGGAGACTCACACCCTCATGCAGGACTCGGCGACACAAAACGTCGGGCCGCACACTATCGTCGACCGAATACCTGGCTAAACCACGCACAGCTTCAAAACTGCTTTCTACACCCGCGCAAAGACTGTTTCGACTCGTCCGACCGATCTCGTCATGTTCACGCAAAGGAGCTCCTAGCGATCTCCAACTGTTCTTTTTTTTATTAATCCAAGGCATTTCCGGTTCACTTCGCTAATTGAGAAACTGCAAACAGAGAAAACAAACGTGTTTGGACTTGTTTTTTGTACACTTTGCTGTAATCTTTGAAAGTCACGACTGTCACGCCATCTAGGCACTGACGAAAACTGTGTTTTTTTATGGAAAGAAAAGTATGGTTAACTTTTACAACACTGTTTTTTTAATTAATGACTTTTTGAAATTGCATTTTTTTGAAGTTAGATACAACTACGATAATTTCGAGATTAAATTCCACAGGAATAGTGTTGTAAAAGTTGACGAAATGTTGATATATTGTTTGTAAACATATTTCCAACAAATTATTAACCTCGGCATTTCTAGTCGATGCCGCTGGCAGTGCTGTAATCGCCAATTTTAACACAGCGTATTGTATTTAATGATTTGACCTTGAATGACGATGTTTTCGGTTTCTCTTTGTTTCTGTACTTAAATGGTTTACTTTAAGTTGCAGCGGCGACAATCAGCGAACAATCACTGAAACTGGCCTATTTTCAATTGTGATTCGACGGTTGTGCAGTTTTGTTTTTTTTTTTTCTATTTTATTTTTATTTTTTTTTTCACAATTGTGAGACTGCAACAAAGATTTCGCGCCAAAACTACTGTCAAACTGTAACCTGGCGTTCCAACAACGATTGTAAGGGCATAGTCGAAGGTCTGTTGGGATCAGCGGCGATTGAGAATCATCAATGATCTCAGCTGACTTGTCTCATGCACGCGATTCCCACCAGAATTTTCACAATTTAGCTCATAGAAATTGTACATTATATTCCGCCAATCATAGAAGAAACTATTAAACGAAAAAAAACAAAACAAATTTCACCTGTAACATACAATGTGTATATATATAAAATTACACACAACAAATTCGTAGAAAACAAAACTTCAAATCAGGATTAATTTTTTACAAACCAAAAAGAAAAATGAATTTTGATCTCAAGTTGAAATTTTCTCAATAATTTTCCTCTCTTTCTTCTGTTAAAGAATGTGTATTCAGTCGATTATAAACATACTCTAGCCTTTAGGACAAGAATTCAACCTGTACAATACGAGTGTATTAACTAACGCATTCCTCTAGTTAGAAATAAGCATGTATCTTTTACAATTTTTGCCATCCTGGTAAATGAAGATAAATCGTAGAAACAGTGTAGATAAACACCAATTAAAATCGCGCACTCAAATAATACAATTCAGTTCAGCCTGCCGGTACAGCGCCGCTGGTGGTGATTCGAAGATTACAACTTTCGCCACCAAGCGGCGTTGTTTGTGAAACTCAAGGCTGAGCTTTACGATTCATTTTCAATTACTGCGGGCAATTCTGGTTCGCAACTGAAACGGATTTTGAAACATTCAGGTTTCACCCCACTGTTGAAGTGATAAACACCGGTTTAGCATCTTTTTGATTTGTTATAGAGAAACTTTTTGCAGCTTTATTTACACTTTAGGTCTCACCTCTGGTTTACACATTTAACTTTTATTTTAATTTTTTGTGATTGTCATCTTGTAAGGATTTTCCAGATCACCAATTTTATGAGAATTAAAGATTAAAAACTATAAACCCATGACCGACATCAAGCGAAACGTTGTTGACCTGGAAAATCTTCAAACACCCTCAATTGTGATTTTGACACGACTCTCGCTGTTAAGTATTGTTTTATATCGTCCTTTCTCTGGTGACTTTTTTAGTTACTTTTTTTACAAAAAGTTCGATTTTGGCGTTGCATTGCACTTAGAAAAACAAAACCAATTCGAAAGTGCAGCTTTGTTGATTATTTTTATTTTACGAGTGCTGATTCGCGTACTGTTTGTTAAGAGAATAGTCGTTTATTTTTATTAGTTGTTGTTGTATTTTTTTATATATGAAAAAATGTTTTACTTTGTATACCCGGTGAAAATTGGTGAACAATGATTTATATAATTTGCGAGAAATCACGATGTACAATGAAATTTTTTGCCGAAAATATATAGAAACTATTCTTTAAAAGAAAAAAATTATCAAAGTTTATGAAATATATTGTCAAGTATTAATAAACGTAGGTTGTCAGTGTAATAATGGAAAGGCCAAATTTTGAAAATGTCAAGTTTAAGAGCATGTATTTTAATGAATGACTATTTTATATATTATGAGATATAACTTTAGAGCTCAAACATACTGCATCTCGCGCACATACACCGTTTTGCTATACTACATTATTTCAGACAAATAAATAAGAATGATATCATGACTGGTGTTGTCTTTCTTTATATGTTATTATATAAGTTTCAACCAACTTAACAACAAAATATTCGCCTTATAAAGTTTATTTTCCAACAATAAATCAAATTGACAAACTTAATAATCTGTAGATTTTTTAATTTTTATTTCCAAATTATGAATAATGCAGAATTTACCTTTGGTTGAATTGAAAGTACTAGCATGAGTTCTTCTCATTTATAAAACACAATTTTATCTAGGGGAATATTCAAAAACTAAACAATAAGGAATGAAGTTATATTTTTTTAGTTTAAAAACAAAATTCAACTTCTATTTTTAGTTGTATAATTTTTCATGAATAATTTGTCTGTAAAAATAATCTGAAAATTGTTTTTTTAAGTAATAATTTTTCAAATCTTCGCGCTTCTGCTGGATGGTGCTGATTTTCGTCTGGTGGAGTCATACTTATTTTTCCCCAAGTCAGATTTCCCCTAGCCAACTTCAGGTTTGTTATGACGCAACCAAATTTATTTAGATTTGGCAACGTTGGATGAAAAGACAGTGATAGCTGTGAGTCAGCGCTACTGGCATCACTTGCTCGCTGGCAGGCGCACTGTTATATTCCGACCAGGATATTACTTTTTTTATATACAGGGTGTCCCAAAAGTATGGAAACACTCGAATATCGGTAAAATTCTCGGTCCGTATGAAAAAACAAAAAAACAAGTGTCTAATATTTTTTCAAGAGCTACCATTGACACTAATGTTGACCCTGTCACCCCCCCCCCCCTCTGTGGGAGGGGTGGGGGGCAACTTAAAAAAGTTAAATAGAAATTCCAACTTTTTATTGCAGATTCGGGTTCCTTGCATCAAAATACGTAAGATTAGTTACAAGCGTTTTTTAAAATTATTGATAAAAAACGCTCAATTAAAATTTCTCAAAAAAAAAAAAAAATCGCAGATTTGCGCTACGGTTCGAGTAATTGATTTATGGGGAGAAAAATCACGCGTTTGATATTTTCGTTTGAAACGTTTATTTTGAACGATCATTTAATTGTCCTTTCCTTTTATACACAAGACAACCTTTGAATTTTGAAAAATTCACTAGACATTATGATGGATGTAACACGCACAGTGAACACCGACCCTGAACAGAGCAATTATTGTTAACTAATCGGCCTTTTTCAGTGCCAATTAAATCTCAAAAACAAAAATGTAATTAAATTATAAAATATTTTAATTTTTTAAATTGATTTTTGTTGGGGGGTTTGGGGGGGGGGGGCTTCGCTCCCCAACCCTCCACCGGGAGCTCCGCCCCATGGATTCCCTTCCCGGGTTTTCTTTGTACTGAGACACACTTGTTGCGAAAATTTTCGTAGGCAACACAGGAGGTTGAAGTAGGCATTTGGACTCGTGCAATTCCCTCGTCGGAAGTAGTCTACTTCTCTTCCTAGTTGCGTAATTTACTATTTCATCTTTACAGGCACTGGATCAAACAAAGACGAACGTGCATTTGATAATTTTTGGTTTTAACAAGATGGAGCACAAGTTCACTAAGCTTTAATTGTACGTGACTTGTTGAACAATATTTTTCCTGAAAGATGGATTGGTAGAAGAGGTACCATCGAATGACCAGCAAGATCACCTGATTTGACTCCGCTTGACTTTTTCTACTGGGGCTATTTAAAAAGCAAAGTGTACGAAACGAAACCTAACAACATTGACGAACAGAAGGAAAGAATTCGTAAAGTTTCGAACGAAATAACTCCTCAGATGTTGCAGAATCTTACGGATGAAGTTTATTTTCGGTTAGGTCAGTGTCAAGAAAAAGGGGATTATCAGTTCGAGTAGGAGGAAAATTAAACACTGAGAAACCAGTCAACACTTCTCTATCAAAAGCAGTCCGAAGGTGAGAGGCAAGGGGACTCATCATGCAGAAACAAGCACCTCAAACGTGAGTGGCAAGAGGACTCACGGAAATCAAGCCACCCTACTCTTTTTCACCCATTTGGGGGTGGAGGGAGAGGGTGGTGTTCTATTTCATTAAAGATAAATACCTTCACAAAGTTTTTTTAGTTCCCCGATTCGATGTTTTTTTTAAAAACACTGCAATAAAAAATAGGGCTTCCTATTTAACTTTTGTTGCCCCCCACCCCCCATCGGGGGGTGGGGTGAGGGGGTCAATATGGGTGTTGTTAAAAAAAGTTTGGAAAAAATTGGACACGTGTTTTTTCTTTTCCCCGATTAAATGTGTTCCTTCGAACTTATTCGATCGTTCCGGGACTTTTGGGACACTGTATAAATCGTATGGGGAACATTCAATTAATCTAATTAAGCGATCTGGCAAGAAGAATATGGAAATGGTGCGAACGCAAAAACTTGTGGATTTTCGTGTCATACACTCCGCACAAAAATAAACGGGCCACCTAAATTTTTCAAAAAAAGTGTAATTTTCAAACAGTCATAACTTTAACAATTTTCATCGAAAAAACATTTGACATTTTGTAGTTTTTTGTCAATAACTTCGAACGAATCTGTCCAAAAAAGGTCAATTTTTTTTCAAATTCAAGCTCGCAATCTCAGGAATTTGGATT
>JAQQRF010000025.1:0-219173 GCA_030523145.1 Trissolcus brochymenae
TAACCGACCCATTGTCGACGTCAACGCGTTTGCGAACGCCGTCTTATCTTAATATTATCATTTCATATATATAAACATTGAACTCGTAAATAAAAAGTTAATTATTTTTGATTGAGAAGACTAACCAGACGTTTGTGGCATGATATAAACATCTACAATTCATCCGGACGAGGCCCTTGTTATAATTGTAAAATCAAACGAACTTACCAAGTGAAGTTCGATTAAGATTATAACAAGGGCCTCGTCCGGATGAACAACCCGACCCGATTCATAAATAGATATCATCTATAATTCATCCCACCCTGGAAGCTGAAGCTGTACAGATGCTACAAGAAACTTTAAATAATGAGACATTCGACACAGGCGCGCACGGAGGCAGCGCCACCTACCGCCAAAGTTTTTCTTATTTGGTGGTATTTATTTGAACCTTGTTATGAAAACGTGCAAAGGCACTACTACAATTCATCCGGACGAGGCCCTTGTTATAATCTTAATCGAACTTCACTTGGTAAGTTCGTTTGATTTTACAACTATCACTAATAGAATCACTACTGTATTTTGTTTATTTTTGAAATTTTTAAATAAGTTAATTTGAACCTCAACATTGTAACATAATTATTAAAACATATTTTTAGTAATTAAATAATATCTGCTCTAGAAATTAATTTCAATTAAGTAAAATAAATTTGTTAAATCAATTGAATTGTTCATTGATTGTTGATTCTATAACCTGAATTGCTTGTGCCCGTTTACATAACCTTAAATCATGTATTATTTCTTCTGACTTGAAATTTCAATTGATAAATAGATGTCAATAGTCACCAAATATTGATGCCGATAGTTTTAGTTGATTTTCGATGTTTGATCCCGTGTTGCATGGTATACTATTTCATATCTTGTATTGATGCACAAAGTAACTTTTTGTGCACTAGTGCGCAAAATAGCTACTTTACGCACAGATAATTCTATCACGCATTATGAAAAATATCATTTGAAACACAGCGCACTTATATCAAAATATGTTAATATTTTATTTTTATCCCATAGGTTTGAGTACGAATTTGATACGGTCGGTAAGAACGAGTTCTTTATATTACAGTGTGACGAAAAACGCCATTTCCTTCCCAAAAGCGGATTTCAAAAAATTACATTTTCCTCTCACTCTTAATGCAAAAGTATGTTTTCACCATACGTTTTCAAAAAGTACGAATTTTTGATTCGGGGGTACTGTAGCAGTAATCAACGTCGAACTCATTAACCATCATTTCTATAATATGTATATATAAACTGGATTTTTCACAATCTTCTGGTACAATAGGGTCAATTAAAATTGAAAAATAGCTAATTACAAACAAAATAAACTCATACCAGAATTAGGAACAACTTGAAGTTGGTGGTTCATGTATTGTGAAAAGTCAGTAAGTACTAGGCAACAGTAGTCGAAATATGGGAGTAGCAAAGGTGAAACCAGTTGCTCCTGGAATTCGTAGGAAAGGTATGAGTTGCTCTGTTTGATTTGTATTAGGCTGAACCACACACGCCGGGAAATAGTATTAACCTGAGTTAATACTGATGTTATTATCAACCTGACTGGATAGCGAAAGTTGTGAATTTACGCCGCAGCAACCATAATTCAACCTGCTATCAATTTTTCAACCTGTTCCTTTGCTATTATCTTAAAACCTTACTATTATTTCTCCGGACATAACATTTATATTTCACATTGTTTTGCACTGTTGAAATATTTTGCTGTTTCTAATTCTTTTTTACATGCAAATTAACATAATTCAAGATTGTACTAATTAATTTACTAAAGTTCCGTTTCGACAGAACAAGCTTACTGTACTATGATGCACTGTACCATTCATTATGAACTGATGATTCATTGTATCCAAAAAAACGATGATATTATTCTTGAGCTCATGGTGTCCTCATGGCACCATAAACAAGATATTGAAATGAAAACGTGTTCTCGACTAAAAACATCAAGACGGAGTTCTCACATTTTCAACAATTTGGGAACCAACTTTTACCTAGTTAAATTAATGTTTTTCTTTATAACCGTCATGAATCATATTTATATAATATTTTTTAACCTCCACCCTCTTCTTAGGTAACTCACCTGCTTCCGTCGAATATTGTTAAAAATATGTAATTTAATAAATGATTAAATTAATAATAATGTAATGAATAATTGGACTGGCTAGCTCAGCATCTAACATCATTGACAAAATTCAAATAGACAGTGATTATTTTCCTTGAGTTCAGTGAAATTATCGAGAAATGAGATACCTTTTATTATTGTCGTTGCTTGCAATTTTTTCATTAGTTCTAGCCGAAAATTTGGAAGTCACAGCAAAGGTAATTTCTATTTATTTTCTTAATCTAATGAAATCATTCATGTTGACTAATTATTCTCGACAAAGTATTTATAGATTCATTTAATAAAAATGGAAAAGAATAATTTATTAGGTAAATTAACTTCCTGATACTTTATTGAATAAAGGACCAGAAACAAGAAGAGAATTAGTGCTCGAAACAGCTTTTTTCAAAACAAAAAATTATCGAGAAAATTTTTTATTTCGATATACTTTAAGTGGCAAAGTTGTTTGTTGTAATCGAAGAAACAAATTAGCCACTAAAATTATTTTGAAATTTCAATGTTTCTTGTAAATAATAATACTAAATTTTTTTATATTATATTTTTATTATTCAAGTAACGTTCTTTTCTGTATTATCAACTGTTGGTTGGTTGTGACCACAATACTGATCTCAGTCCTATGATCCATGTGATTCATTGACATCATGAATATAATATAATGAAGCCTATACAAAATATATGTATTTGACTGAAATTATTATAAGACGATCTTTTATTTTTTAAGGTTATTTTAGATATTGAAATTGAATTTTCAAGAAAAGGTAAAGGTAAAATTGAAATCGATCTTTATGGGAAGACGGTACCAAAAACTGTCAATAACTTTATCGAATTATGCAAGAAACCTGTTGGACAAGGTTACAAGGGCAGCATATTCCACCAAGTCCATCATAATTCTATGATTGTAGGTGGTGATTTCACTAAAGGGGATGGAACTGGAGGTGAAAATTTTCTTTATAACGTAAATTAAAATTATTGCATTTAAATAACTAGAATATCAATTGTATGTATAATAGTAGATTACTTCAAGAGTGAGATCGGTAGAGACTTTCTTTATTGAACGAGAATAACAATATGAGCAGAGCAAGTAATGCCCATTTTCACGAGTGGGATAGCTTCTACCAATCCCAGTAGTTCAATACAATACTTTTTCTTTAAAAGTATAAAAAGTAGACCCTTCTACCGTATATATAAAAAATCAATTTGTTAATTTATATATACTTATATAAGTATTTTCTTATAGGTTACAGCATTTATGGAAAATATTTTGAAGATGAGAACTTCGAGATAAAGCATGATCAACCTGGTATTGTGTCGATGGCTAATATTGGAAAAGATATGAACGGATCTATATTTTTCATCACTCTTGTAGAAAAACCCATGTGTGACGGTAAATTTGTTGCGTTTGGCAAAGTCGTCAAAGGAATGGTAAAGAACAAATTCTAAGAATTAAAAAAATGTATCTTTTTCAAAATTGTTCTTTTTTTTATACGCGAAAATAATAACAGACAATAAAAGAAGAAAATAATAATCAATGAATGTGATAATTTTAAGGATTTCATGAAGAAGAAGATTTCACCTGTGAAGACTAGTTACTATGCGAAACCAATGAACGACGTCATCATTACCAATTGCACTGTCGTTGAATACAGTTCTACCAAGTAAAAGCCAACTCAATTAACAAAACGTGATATATCTGGCTTACATTAATTATATATATCAATAACTAATTGCGCGCACTCGAGAAAAACCTATACAATTTTTATTACCAACCTTTATTGTATAATAATTTTTCTAAAATAACATTGATTAATCAACAAAAAATAAGTAGAATGAAAAAAAGATTCTTACATTTATAAAATTTATCTGTAAAAATTCAGATATGTGTTAAATTTGAGATTATACTTTGAATAAATAATTGTATTTTTAATTACTCACCCATCTCACATTATTTAACTTTACACTTATAACATCCGAACTTATCTTAAATTATCTCAAATCACGCTACACCATACGTCGCCAACCAACTCACACCACGTCACACACTACTACTTTAGACGGGGTTGTCTAAAGTAGTAGTGTGTGAGTTACCCACCAGCTTGATCACACCAAACTCCATACCACACCACAGAGCACCAATCTATCAACCACTGTCCCATCCCACACGTTATTAGCACCCTACAACACAAAAAACTGTACGTAAAAAAATGATGCAGTAATTTTTATTAGAATACCGAGGAATCTTGTGACAGAACTAACTTCTACATAATATTTCTACATAATTTGCACCGTTGACATCTCCACGAATCTTTTCGATCCTTCCAAAAAATGAAAAATCGTTTTGTTTATCTACACCCAGGTTTTGCTAAGCTAGTTATAAAGTGTGTTCCAGACCACGCTTACTTCTTATGCAATCGTTAGTATACGCTAATGTGGTACGGGTGCATGGTATGGAACTCCCTATATATGTTTGTTTTTAATTAATTAATTAATTTTGGTTTCGTATTTAAGTTAAAGACGCTGTAAAAAATCTGTTTGAAATTACTTTTACTCTACATAAAGTGCGAAGATATAACTTCACACGTTGAAGATAACACGTCGGGTTATGTTTGAAAAATATCGTTGAAAACATTAATTTGTTTTTTTTTTAAGTAAAAATATAAATTATTGTTTCCGTTATAATTAAATCGTAAGTTCTCGAATAAAATTCAATCACTTCGATTTTCTTATTTTACTTTACTCTGCGGACTCTATACACTGCGCAGACAAAAAAGTACCTATTAACTTTTTATTATTACAGATATTTTTATAGATCAAAAAGTGACATTTGTTGTTACAGAATAAGAAGACATTGGCCTGTTTCGGTTCTTCTTCTACACTTGTCTTGTATTGTTCTACAACAACTGTCGTGATAATGAACACGTTTGATTCTTCAGAAATAATCATCAGCATAAAAAGATGTTAAAATCTCTGCAAATTCACCATATTTCCGATAAAGGGGATGAAAAAACTCAAATCATCAGGATTCATTGGAAGCGACATTTTGCGTGAGGATAGTAATCTGATGATGTCGAGGGGTCTCTGTTGGCCGTCCAGAAAGCTCCTGTAATGCACAATGAAGTTGTACGTTTCCGGGCGATCACCTCGTACACCGAGTCGAGTGCTAGATTGCGGATCCGAACGGAATCCGTAGACAAGAGCGCATAGAGGGCGAGAGCATGAGCGGTGGCGGCGTCACGTTCGCTTTGTCGCGTTCCATGTCCGAATTGCAGTTCATAGGCCACTGCGGCCCTTCCTGCTTGTTTGTCATGCCTTTGATGTCCATCCCGTATCGGACAGAGACTTCAGAGGAACTGTTTGTTGTCGTTTATCGACCAGTCGAGCGTTGGATCGTGTTTTGGGATGCTTAAAATCCGCGGTCAAGGACCATAATCGGTTTTATGCTAAGTCGCCCAAGAATGATCGTTACTCGTTTTTTGTTCACTCTTACATTTTTCTATCTCAAAACCAATACGAGCAAAATATTTTTCACAGTTCATTATATTTTAGGGAGAAAAAATTTGCAGTTGGGCAAAGAAAAAAAAAAAAAACGAAGAGTAAATTAAATTTACTTTTTGTAAATTCAAGTATTCAGTTTTGAGTAGTTTATAGAAGATTTATTAAATTAAACCATTTAAATAAAAATTGTGTGAGATGCCAATGCATCATTGTCCGTATGTATTTCGAATGACATCTGCAATCATGATGAATAGACTTGAGTGAAATGAGACTTGGTAACATTATTTATGCAGAAATATTTTAATTCGAAGAATAAATAAAGAAAGTAATGATACATTAAGCAAGAAATGTTGCCGTACAAGCATTTGCTATACCGAATAAGAAAACAAAGAGATGCTCGCGAATGAAAGGGGGTTCTCGGGTAACCCTTTGAAAATGTGTGCGTACGCTGTTCGCAACGAACAATTACATTTTAATTAATATTTCCTAAGAGGCCGAAAAGCCCCATCGTCGAATTTATGATCGTTTTGTCCATTATTACGTAGAAGGGCCGACAGTGCGACTGAGAAGAAATAATCTTCCGAATCTCTTTCTACGATCCTATAACTTCCTCTTTACGACTCCCTCGCGCCGACTACCGATGTAATTATTATTGTTTGATTTACTGCAGTTGTTCTGATTGATCCGCAACATTCACTTCTTCTTTATTTTCAAATATGTTATATTGAGCAAAGAAGCTTTTTTTTCATCGCACATCAGTCGTTGGAGAAAATCAATATGAAAAAGTAACTTTTGTACACATTTTTTTAGTACACGTATTTAGAATGAAAATTACAGATGGAATGAGAATAATAATACCATTCGTGTAAACTAAAACTAAAACGAATAATCCTTAAATTATATTCTACACCTCGAATCTTGAGATTTAACGTAACCAGAACTTGAGGTGACATTCCGGCAAAAACCCGCCGTGGTAAAAGCAGAGTAACAAAAGAGACAAGACGAAGACGCGGAGCAAAATTCTCGGCTGCGTGGGACGCAAAGTCGAGTTAGCACGTACGGGGTGCCTCCAGGGCATCGCGTGGTCAAAGATTCTTCAGTCACTCTACCCTTGACTCGACCTCTTGCATCTTCTCTCAATTTCAGCCCCGCATCGGCGTCGTTCAGGTTCGCGCAAACTTCGAGTCATGGAAGACGAGAATGTCTTTGAGTTGCGGAAGGCATTTGCCAACAAGTCTTTGCAGAACCTATACCTTTCCCACAATCATAGCATGTTCCTAGTTAGCATATGTTGTATCAACTTGTTCAACGGGTTTCGAATTCCATTATAATTTTGCAAAAGTAGAAAAGTATATTAATTTAAATATTAATGTATACAAAAAAATTGATTATCAAGGACAAATAATGTCCTAAGTTAAAGAAATATTTGAAAAATTTATTAAAATTTTTATTTCTGTCCAGGCGAAAAAACAATAGGGGTAATTGGGGCATACTCAGATGAATTTGTTATTTTTGTGATTTTTAGTAATAATCAGGTAAGTGCTTTTATAATATTAAATTATAGTGAAACGAAATTTTAAAATATTTGTTCCAAAAGAATATGATTCAAAAATAAAAATAATAAAAAACATACCTGGTAATTACTAGAGGCCACAGATTAAAAAGAAATTAAAAATACTTCATAAAGATGAAATTAAATTAATTAAAAGATCAAAAAAAAAAAAAAAAAAAAAAAAAAAATATATTAAAAAAAAAAAAAAAAAAAAAAAAAAAAAAAAAAAAAAAAAAAAAAAAAAAAAAAAAAAAAAAAAAAAAAAAAAAAAAAAAAAAAAAAAAAAAAAAGTACAACTTGAGAAATTGTATTGCATTTATGTAATTCTGTATAATTGCAGAGAAAGCATGTTGTTCAAACGAGTAAGCATCATCGTACAGTGAAATACATGTAGCTCTTCTTTGAAGATGTCTCGGGCATGCCTGTGCATACGTTTCTCTGTGTAATCACAGGGACTGTCAACAATCAAACGACCGAGTCGCGAAAAATTCAAACTGACCCTCACGCCTTTAAATCTATATCGTCCAGGGTTTTATCGCACTTTATTACTGGCGATAAGTTAATTCATCATCAGTCGTCTCTGTCGTTCGCTGCGAAAAGGACTTATCGTAGTGCAGCGTCCAATCATTCCATTGCAGGCCAAGTTCAAAGGGGTTAATTTCGAGGGCTAATGTATTCACCCCTTTTTACTTGAACCCGAGAGATTTCGTATGTATTGCCAATTTTGCATGTATACTCAGCTCGTTTTCATGAATAAATTCATTTCGGATTCGTTTCAATCGTCCTTCGCACTTCATCAAGTGCTCTCGCTCATAGTCAAAAGTGACTCTAAGGTGGCGGGATCCGTCTATTTGTGTACTACTATTGACAATTGATCGTGATTCATTGATCTCAGACTATTGCAGATCTACAGAACCTCACTCGATCCAAAATTTAAAAACTAGGATCAGCGACAATTCGCTATCACATTTTGTCAATTGGCTGTAACGGTTCGATCAACGCTAGTTGATGAAGATAACAGAACATTTTCGTTTTTACATTTTCAGCAAATCCAATTTGTAAATAATAACAAATTTGCATTTGTGCGTTTGTGAAATATGGTATTTGGGCAACTGAAGCTTGCATATCCGCTAAAAATTGTGCTTTGTTTTTTCAACTGGCATTGATAGACAATTTTTTATTTGAATATAGATTACTCGTTACATGCAAGTTTTATTTTTTTTTTCTCTTTCTATCGCTTTGCAGGGCAATCCGTGTCAGATTGGAATACTGTGTACTCACGACTGTGAAATAACTGGTTATCGTGCATCACTCGTAACAATTATTCCACGTATATCTCTGAGCACAAGAATAGAAAAGCTGGAAAATCCTTAATCAAATCTAGTGGCGAAGGGATAACCGACATTGTTGAATGTCTCACGAAGTCATCCGCGGAAAGCTTTCGTTTGCCGTACGGATACCCTTCATAGGCGATGACGTGCACGATTCCCCTGCGGTGATAAATGGCACGCATCACCCCCGATTATATCCAATTCAGACAGGACAAAATTGACATGTACCATGAGAAATTCACAATCGACTAAAAAATTAATGCTACTGTGATTATAAGGCTTGAATCAAATTAAGATAAGATGTTGCAATAATCAATTCAAGCAAATGAAAAAAAAAATCTTTTTCTTTCTTTTGAAAAAAGGAAGAAAATTGATGGCACTTGACGTATTTTTAACAATTAAAATACATTGTTGGCCAGATGACGATCCGGAAGAAATGTAATTGCAAATTTTGCTACATATTTTTAAAATAAAGTTATCGACTCTAATAATGCGCTCTAGCAATAAATACATGATTGAAGCAACGTCCAAAATTTTTAATGACATCATAAAATTATCACAGCTGGAAGAATTAAGTCTTTAAGTTCACAATATGGAAGTAGAATCTCTAGAATTATTTCTCAACTAACTTCGGGTATGCTGCCCGAAAACTATCGGTCGGTAAAAAATTTCATTTATGTTCACTTTATAAAATAAATGGTAAAGCCACAATAATCAAATTGTTCCTTCACCTTTTTTGTAAGAAAGAATATCAGACAATTGCACAAATTGAATAGTTTACAGATTGAAGTTAAATTATATCTATGAAGAACAATGATTTTCGTTTATTTACTGAAAATTGAGAGATAAAATTATAGCAAGAATTACAATATGATGATTTTGTGTTAAGGTCGATTGCGAATTTTGGGATCATTTCAAGCTAACTCCTAAAAGTGTAAAAGCATTTGTGCAAAACAAGCTGAAAAGTCATAATGTGTTCGTATTAGAAAAAGTACGCTGTTTAACCCTTAGTTACTCAAATTCGTATTTTATATACAAGTATTTGTTTGATTTCAATTAGGTTTTTTGCAATCAATTGCCGTTTCAGATTACTCCTGATAATTAATATGTAAAATAATTGAATAGATGATTAAATAATTGCAATTTTTTTTTAAATGTGATGAGTAAGACATTTTCGATATTTTTCAAAACATCCAACGTAAAATTCATAGCACTTTATACGTTTTAACAACGAATGATGTCAATTAAAGTGAATAAAACTTTGTCACATACTTTTTATATCTGATTCATTTTAATTTATTCCTATTTTTTTCGATTTTCGAAATATGTACAACCTTGTTGCGGTATTTCTTGAAACCTTACTCCAATCTAATTTGGATTTCCGCATTGCCATGAACTCATTTCCGAGACAAGTCCAAAGCCCTTTGCGAAGGACCTGTCAAGAATCGGTTGGCAGATTTTGCCTTGTCGAAACTCTGTCGGTGAAACTTAGTCAATCTGCTTCAACTGTCCCCGCTACCCTTACTGCCGTCGTAAGATCTGAAAAGCGCCGACAGTGTATAACCACGCTACATCAACAGTTACACTAACAAAGATATGAAAATCTACCACTGCGTGACCTGTTCAATTAAACAATATAAAATTTTAATTCACATGATTCATTTTACATTAAATCAAAATCTATTATGCATCCAAATAATATAAATAACCATTTTCATAAGCCGTGACTGGAATCTCGCGTAAAATTTGCATATCATCCAAGGCGTTCCCAATCGACTAATTAACAGAAAACTCGGGAGCATGTGATTAATCATCGTCGGCGAACTCGAAACGTACAACGTATTCGAAATAACGCAACAGTCAGACCAACCCTGAATTCGTATACGAAATGCGTCGGAAACACTGCGTCTGTTTTAGGGTGAGATCAAGGACCAGCAGCATATCGAATTAGTCAGAAATTCCTCTTATTGGTCCCGCTTCGGAAATTGCTTTTTCACGCAACGTGTACTTTAGTTCAAGACATTTTTTATTAATTGGTGTCTTTGTTGGGGTTAAGTATGTATCTCTGATTATTATATACTGACTAAACCACTTTTTCCTCATCACGTTGATAACACCAATTTTTATTCTGTTCATTTTTTTAAGCTCGTGCGTGTCTACTTCACATACTACTTGCCCCTGAAAACGAGTAACCCGAACAACTTGGGAAGATTTACGAGGCGACCACTTGGATGTATGCTGCGATTTTCTCGCAAGGGTTAAGGCATCATTTTGTGTATTTCAATACGAACTCATCGCTATTGATTTATTGGCAAAGGGCGAAATACGAGGAAGAGATAAACGACACTCTGTGCCGGCGACTCAGCGTCGCTGGGAGCTGTGGTAACTCAACTCGTGATGGTTTTCTGCGAGCCCAATTTCGCAGCGATTACAGAAATCGTCTAATGCACAACGTGCTTAATGATTTCTCATTACAAGTTATAAATCTTGGCGCAAAGGCGCGGAGGCCCGGGTAGCCACCGTTCTCGGGAACGGTAATACAGCGCCCGGGGTCTGATTGCGAGGCTCCTGTTAAGCACGAGCAATGTATACATAAATAAATAAATAAATAAATTAAAGATATCCAGAGCGCAGACGGATGGATTGCCGCACAACCTCGGGCGATTGAGTTCAGGGCAAGAAAAAGAACGACTGTTTCAGAAATAAACCCTCGCATCGTCTGACGTTTCACTTGGCTTTAATTCTTTCCTCCCTCCCCTCCCCAATCTCGCTACTGTTACGCTAAATTTGAATTCAAAATAAACTTGCATTAATTTTTTCACCGATTTTTTTTTTCGTTTCAAACGTGAATCAACCAAGTAGAACTCTGCAAAAAGAGAGGATTTTTCTACGCGATTGCATTTTTATTTTCGTTGTTAGATTTTAGACTGCACACACTCTTTTGACCTGATTTCATTTATTTCCGTTACATTACATCCACTCGAGACAAAGGCTGAATTATACTGCCGCGTTAATACACACGCTTACCGGCGGCCGCGCGCATAATTATTGAAAAGTGGTCATCCTGTGCGCCATGTTTTGTAATTAACGCTAGCCTAGTGATTCAAATTTACACGAATAATAATCAGCTGTCGGAATTATTCATCGACAAAATTTTTGTCCGATGCGTTATCATTTGTAATTCTGATTAACTATTTATGGATAAGCACGGTTAATGCAAATTATTGGTTAATGCAATGAACACCGTCACTGCCCTGCGTAATTCTGTTTATTATATCAACCTGTGACTCTTCTTTCGCCGGCTGTTCTCACGGCCTATACAACGTTACGATCAAAAATTCATTTAAAAGCCCGTAATTGGGGGCTCGGCGACAAAATAGTTATTCGTACGCCTGTATATTCTTTCATGTATGCGTATAAATTTCAAGATATCAGCTTTTTTTTTGAAAATTGCGGCAATGCAAAAAAGCATTCCCTCAGGGAAACAAAAAGAAATATTAATATTCAGACAATGAAAATTTCGTCTTGAATAAAAAACGATGTTTGAAAATGTTTCACATAGAAGTACCAAAAGTAGAATTTTTGACAGAAATAGAAAAAAAATGTATTGAAATTCAGGCAAGTAATTCTTCCCGAGAAAAAAAAAATTTTAAAGAAAGTTTCAGAAAGATGTAAACGAGTATTGCTTAAGGGATGTTTATATGCTTATACATACTTCTTTTTATAGTATTTCCGTAATAGAAAAAAGGCTTTTAGGGTTACAGAAGAAAGGGCAGAAAGAGTGTGTTCGCCTGCGGGTTGCGGCGCGTTCTTCTTTCGTTCGCTTTTTCATTCGTTGCAACAGGAACCCTCCCCTGTCTCCCTTCATCATTATTCTGTCCGGCGAATTCTTAATCGGACCCATTATCTCCGCGCGATCATCATCTCGAAAACTAATTCGTATTTTTTACTCTGAAACCGAAAACTCATAAATCAAAGTTCCCGCAGGGTTCCTCGGTTTGGCTCCTTTAAACGTGTGTCAGTTTAAAGATTCGAATGGACGCAATTTTCTATGGAACTTTGTAATTATGGGTAGCCTGTCGGTGCAGCTAGAGCTGACTTGGACACGTTGACCATAAAAATTTTTGAGTTACACATTATATATGCGCAAAAAAATTGTTCCCGTCGAAGTCCCTATTCTCATTTCAATATTTCATTTCATTTCGTCCGCAACATTTTTTGCAGTGAAAGCACATTTTATTTCTCTCTCCGAATTGGAAAACGTTTTTTGAAATATATAAGAAAAGAGATCTATTTGGAGGGTGTTTTGTTGGCGTTCTGAGAAGCCAAAATAGCCTTTTAGCGAAAGGAATCACGAAAATTGTAACAACACAATAGAACTCGCATGAATTTGTAATTGCCACGATTATGGTAATTCCGTTGAGGTTTAATTTTGTTGCATGCAAATCAAGAAATGGTGGTCGGTCTTGCAATGTTCGACGCCATTTTACCGGCGGCTGCTGTGGCCATTTTGAATTCATTTGCCGCAATCAGGCGGTTTGTCGTTTTTCTTGTCTTCGAGTGTACTCTTCGATGCTGTTTGAACACACTCTCGCGCGCCCGCACGTGCGTGAGCTCTCCTTCGCGGATGAACAAAAATTGCCCGTACGTGGCGCATGCGAAGGTGCATGCACACCGCGCCGTTGCTGCTGTCCACCGTAATGCAATGCTGTAACATTTATTTTGCCCTTTCCCGCGCCATCCGACGCTGGAATATTTTAAACTTCGTCGCTCTCGTCTTTCCCCTCTTCCGCGCCTGGGAACATATAATTTGGCCGTGCTTAAAACTGTAACCTAACACGACTACTACACGCTTATGCACCTTACGACTACTATCGATCCAAGATGGCAACCGTATAAATTAGACGTGTACCGCTGATGTTTCGATGAGTACAAAGAAATCGTTTTAGATGCGAAACATTTTAACCTCACCGGGTGTGGGCAAAAAAATTGTCCGTCTTTTTTGCGCGCCCGGTTCGCTCGTGAAAGCTTTTTGCGAATCATCGATAACGTCACCACCGGATTGCAACCTATCGCTTCTGAATCGGTCCCGAAGTTGTTTGGAAATTAATCACAAATTACCTCGTGTAATTGATTTTCTTCTTCTCAACTGAATAAGAATTGATCCAAAACATCCAAATTTTTTGCATTGAATCATTCTTTTTTTTTCAACAACTATTTTAAATGAATTTTTCATTCATTTCAATATACAAACACAAACAATTGCACTATTATAAAAAAATTACTTCAACATTTGGGAACACCGTGAAATTTAAATGTTTACATAAAATTCGTATGAAGAATTTTAACGAATTGATGAAAAAAACGTAAAAATTCGCAAAGTACACCACACGTGCCCATTTAATCAATCATGCATTTTGATGACATTGGCAAAACACTCGACGGTATTGAGGTACCAAATTGCAGTATCAAAAAAATATGAATCTCGTTTGGAAACGAAATAACTGGAATCGTTGGGAACAGAATGAAAAGCAAAACATCAATTATTATGTTGTACAATTTGTGAGAGTTTTTTTTTTTATAGAGATTTGTTATTTTTAATCATTGGAATATAAATAAAACACATTCAATATCTTTTTTTTCATTTTTATGAAATAATTCTTTGATTGGTGTTTTTTTATTGTCCGCTTCAAATTATAATATGGATTTATTGCTTGCTCATCGATTACCGTGTCATCGTTCAAATTTAAATTTTCCACGACACATGTCCATTTTATCTGCTAATAGAACTCTTATTCGTGGATATATTTTGCATCCTCTGTCGCGTTGTCGGCAAATTTTAAATCATAATTTATATTCATTATAAAATTTTGACCCTTCTACAATTATCGATGAATTTGTTCTGGTTGTACTATCGGCTAAATACGTAAATGAAAAATCACTTTATTTGAAACAGCTACGCAATAGCGATCAACATTTAATAGGCACAGCAATTATGACAAAAAATACCTCATTGCATTATGCTTTTTCTTGCATCAGTGAATAACAATCTCCACATAATGCGATCGATTTTTCATAATTCGATATCTGCCTAATGCACATTCAATGCTATTTTTTCACGAATGAGGCAATTCGACGTAAACAAAACCTGTATAATCGCACCTACATAGAAACATGTTTTTTTTAATATCTCATTAAGAAACAATTAGACACTTTGTAAGTGCTTTTTTTTTTAAAAAAAAAAATATATATTCTTTTTTTATTTTGAGACGCTATTTCTACCTTCTGAACAAAAGTATCTTGAAAACAAAGCACTCGTTTCTATAGTGTTAAGTTTATATACAAATCAATCAAAAGCATAATTGAATAATCGATTTTGTTAATGCTTTTGAAAATTATTTTCCGTTGCGTGATAAAAATACCAAAGGAGCGATAAAAATTGGTTCTCAACTGTATGGTATTTTCGAACCGCTTAATAATTTTCTTGGGATGATCTTGAACGAAAGAATGTTACATGACTGACGTTATGAGGATATAACAAAGAGTATAAGGTAGCACGTGAAAAGTGGTTGACACGAAACGGTGTCTGTTGGTTGCGCGAGTGTTCGGAATGAAACGTGGATCGAGCGTTGCAGAGAGCGAGTGCATGGAGGAGGTAATAATCTGGTTATAACTTGAGAGATTAGCTTCGGATTCGATTACGAACGAGGTATCAAACCGTTAAACAGTCTCCGTGCTAATCAAAACCGAACCTCATTACAAGCGGACCCGGACTTTCGAGTGAAGAGATCAACCCCTATCCAGCATACGAGTGGCGCTCTCTGCGCGCGACTACACAGCAGTGGCATATAACCATCTTTTGCCAAACGACAATTATATTTCCCGTTGCAATCTCGCACACCGTTGCCTCTTCAGCGACAGTGATGAATTTCCAGAGATAAATATATTTTGATGGCTTAACTTCGTTGTCTAGTAGCGGAAGACTCTATCTATGAATCCCTTCAGCTATTTTCTTGATAGACATTTCGCCTTTTCATTGAGAAACGCCGTGTAAAATGTCAACGCCCTGGTAACGCTAATGTAACATTGCCTTTGCTTTGACAAAGAATCTAATGCAAAGCGAGGTAATGTAACTTTTCCGCAGAGAGAAAAGTCCAGATCGATATTATGCATTTCGTCTCAGCTTATATTTGCATTTCAATAACAATCAAAACAATTTGAAAAATTGCATCACTATAAAAACAATGTAAAATATGTTGCCATCACTTTTACCGGGCCGTTTTTATCAAAAATTTTGTGTAGAGATAACGGAAAATTAAAGTCAAGAACAGTTCTTTTTTTTTATTTCAGAATTACAAAATGTTCAACTGTTAAATATTGCATGACTTGGTAACCGGCCTAAAATTGTCTTTTTTTGTTTTTTTTTTTTTCAAAAACTAATAAAATATTAATAAAATTTTGTCACTAATCATTTCGAATGATTTCTATGGAAAGTTATTCTTTTATACTTTTTACAATATTCTTATGAGACGTGTTACGATTTTCATTTGGAGATTCTAGATCGTAGAAAAAAAGTAGCAACAATTTATTAATCATTTCTCGTAATCAATATGGCCGTTAAAATAAAGTTGTGTTCAAGAAATGGGTTTTGAATTTATGAACAGTATACCATTAAAACTAATTTATTATCGAATTGATTCAAATTGTGAGCAAAATGAACAAATATAAAAATAATTAATTTTTTATGAAGAATTGAAAGTTAGCAAATAATGAAAAATGAATGACTTGTTTACTTTGAAAAATAAATATGATAAAATTTGCATTAAACATTGCTAATCGTCATTGAATAGTGATCGTTTTTACTTTATCTGACATTATATTTATTTTTTATTCAATTTTAATATCAGATGCTCATAATTTATACAAAAATTTGTCATTAAAACAATAAAAATGAGTTTTATGTTTCTTCAAATATTTATTAATTAAAATAATATATTTTATAAATGTAAAAATAAAATGCTAATTTGTGATAATGAGAAAGTCATGGGTATAACATTTCGTAGCTAATTTAATTAATGCATTTTGATAAATATATTGCATTGAACAAAATCTTTGCAATCCATACTAGATGAACAAATATCATTTTAGTTGTTTTCTTTATAAAATCAGTTTAAAAATGAAAAAGTACCCCGTTTGACGATCCATAAAATATGTTCCTATGTGTCAAAAAGTGCAACAGAAATAATAAATCAATTAGTTGGTTACGATAAAAAGCTCATTCATAAACCTTTCTCAGTTAAAATGTTTTTGATTATTAAAAAAAAAACCTTTTTTATCACTTCCACATAACATGCGAGAGACATGCAAACTGGTGTTGTGCATTTGGCTATTATTTTTCTTTACAAACACTTTCAACGGATGGCTTATTGTTATTTCAGGAGTTATTAGTGTTGATGTAATTATTGCCGCTGCGTCGTTATACCCTGGTCACGGTCTCTTTCATCACAGGTACGGTGTAAGGTTGACGCGTATATTCATGTACTTGTCACGTACTTGTAAACATCTATGCATGTATCTCGTGCATACACTCGGGTGTTACAAAATTACAGAGCTAACCTTTTCTATCAAAGCGCAAATGATGATTAAAATTTTCACGCTGTAAATCATCTTGTTTCGGAAAGACGGTTTGTTCAACCCCTTACTCACAATTTTAAAGCTTTATCCTTTCAGACGAGTTTGTATCTCAGAATACATTGCAACTAAATACTACTTTCACAAATTTTAATTTTTCATGCAATTACATTTTCCATAAAGAACAAACTATTTGTTTACCCTCTCGTAATTTACGTACGTAAAAACTATCACTTTTTATTGTGAGTGAAAATTCATTTATGAATGACTAAGTTCAGATTTTTCCAGTTTTTACAAACACTAAAATTTCCAGTTGGTTAAATTTAGAATTAAGTTTTTTTTTAGTTTCTTTGTTTTGTTGTCGATTAATATAGTGTTTGAAGCAAGGTATCGCGTTAGATCTTGTTAATATATACACAGACAAGTAATCGGGTACAGAGTTGTAACTGCTGGAAGCAAAGCGAGTGAGCACTCGAGTGGCGTATTAGCTTCCTCCTCCTCTCTTGTAGCTCTTCTGCATCCGTTCATTCGCCCGTGTGTGCTGTCCGACGTGATAACAACATCATTGGATTCCCAAAACAAGCGGGCTTATCCCCGTAACTGGTGCGTCGTCATCGACGCAGGTATGCGTTCCCGATCTACGAGTAATGAAGCAATTTACAAGAGGACATCACTGATGCTATTTGGTCTTTTTTGATAATATTTTTTTGTCAAATTAAAAAACGCAATATTTGTAAAAAAATGGTTGACAAAAAAGTTTGTCTGTCCCGATGGTAAAATATCAGGTTCGGTTTGAAAGACCAATAAATTTCATTCTCGTCTGTCTGATTTTTGTTTTCTTAAAACCGATTAAGTTATATTCTTTTTTCTTACATCAAAGTGGCGCCAAAGCAGTTTAGCTGATTACGATGATTTTGTTGAAAAAGACGAAAGTGAAGTATTTAAGCCGAAATAAAATCGAAAGTTATTATATCCTTGTTTTGATATAACTGTTCCTGTCATTTTTGATTAAATTCAGATCACCTCCAGGCTGTGCGCCAATCTTCGACCCAAATATCGTTCGTTTTCGGAATCCCGAATATAAACAAGATTGGGCGAGTGAATTTCTCACGAAGTGTTGTATGTTCATTAATTTGACTTATTCGATCAAGCTACCTGGAATCGATTTTTGGCTTTTTGCGATACACATTCGAACCCTTCTCAAAACGATTTCCGACGCACACAAGATGTTCATCCCTACATATAAACCGTAAATAAATCAATTCAAACCACAATCATGCATGTGCAAAAAATTTTAAGTGTTCGTGATGAATTTGAGGGTTCGTTATTTTTTTTAATGATTTCTTTCCTTAATGTTTGGAGACAAAATTATTAGCAAAGAAAACATTTGAAGTGTTATTGAAATTACGTCTACGTCCAGCTGCGGGTTTTGCTTGTCTTCTTCACGTCACCTGTCGACACCCAGCGAAAAAATAATCGCAGGACATGAATTTTTATTACATGATAATGTTAAAGTATATCATACAATTTTTTCCCTTTTTTTCTCTCTCCTCCGGTACATAAAATTAGCGAATGATTATCCGTGTAATTTCAATTACGACGAAATATAAATATAACGCTCCAGCCTCGAAACTCCACGGAATGAATTATTTCTCTCGGCAATTGCTGATAATTATTTGTAGGGTTAAACGTGACAGTGATGTTTGGGATAATAGGGTCGTGGAGTAAATCAATAACGAATAATTGACGATAGTGATGGCTACATGACGACAGGTGAACATTATTTGTACGCACGAAAAAGAATTCGTTGGCTCACACCTTTGTCCTCTTGATTACCGTAGGATAAATTGTCGTGTTTTATGTATAGCTCGATGTCGTCGGCGCAATAAAGCCTCCGCTTTCAAAACGGAAACGATACGACGCCGGAAGGTGTCCGGCTACAAGAAAAGGCTTTCCTTCGTGGGGTGGCTGTTACATGGAAGGCGACTAAGTACTAGAAAACGTGCGCCGACAAACACACCGGAGGGTCACGGCTCGGATTTTATGTTCCGATGCTACGTGCGGGGTGGCGAATTGTGAATTAGACATCGTCATTGTTTTATGCTACACATGTAAGGTCGTAACGCGCGTCGCTTAATGAGCAATGGACATGCGAAATCGATATACCACCCCGCGTTTTGTGGCACCTGATATCAGTTATTAGCATTATTTGAGTTCACTCGCCGGGACAAAGTGATTAAATAATTTGCTAAGTTCAATCTCCTCATACTATCACGTTTGGGGCACAAAGTCACAGTGGTGATGGAGATTTGATTAGATAATTCTAATTTTTATTAGTAGAAAAAAATTAAAAAAAGAAAAAAAATCTTGAAATGAAAAAAAAAAAAAAAAAAAAAAAAATGTCAATCTTCAATCAACATCCGCTTAACAAAGACAAAAGACGGTCGTGACATAATTTGAATTCAAACCAAGCCGACAACATTTTAACGATTTTGTTGCATAAAAGTCGGTTTACAAGAACATTGCAGGCAAAAACGTTAATTTAAATTAGTCAACAAGAGACTAACTGAAGCGAGCACAGGTCTATATCGAGGGATGACGTGCTTTATCGCGCCTTACAGCGCTGAGCTGAAGAGCATCGTCCAATCGTATTGTGTCTTATTGGCGTCTATACCGTTGCGACTCATCCTATCACGTCAAATCCGGGGATGTTGCGGGAGCGGTGATGTTGGTGTTGTCGGTGTCACCGTTGTTGTCGTTTCTGGTGCGGCTTTCCCGAAGTAGCCGGGCGTGCACAACGCATAATGTCAACAACAATAGATTATGCTCTAACACAGAACGCCGGCGCGTATGCACTCTCACCTTCGCGTTACACTCTCCAGAGCCAACAGAACCTCACCCCATAGAATACGCCGAACTATCGACTGCAATGAGATTCCATTGTCTCGAGTAATTAATATTGATTACAATAGATGTTATACCTGGTCCGTGTCGCCACTCCAGGCGCGCTTATGGCTTGGCCGGCTTCATTCGTGGCTGCGTTATATTAGGATTTCCCGATCCTATAGTTTGTATGAGCGCCCGCAACGCACCCCTCAACGACTACGACGCCGCTGACGATGACACCGAGCTGTTGCTGGCTCGTTGCCGGCATCGTTATATTGTTGCCGATAACACCAACCGTACGTTTCCAAAACGCAACCTAGCGCAAGCGCCAGCTCCAACCACGCGGCTTATGTCTCCGTTACCAGACATGCAATTAAATATTACAATTATAGCAGCTGGACGCGTCGCACTTAATTATCCCGCAAACGGGTCACGTGTTGACTGACCACCTTATTGCTCTTCGAAAATTATTCTTCGACCCTTTTGAATAAACACTTTTTTTGTTTCGAAAAACGAAGAACCATGCAATTTATTAATTCTGTTCAATTTTGCTATTCTTTTCTTAGACTGACTTGTCTTTTAAATATAAAAACAAAAGATCGACAATTCCAATTCCAAAATTTTTTTAATCTTTTAAAAAACTTTGCACTTTTTTGAATTGAGAAAGTTGATCTTGAAGGGTTTAAAACAGCTTTCTCCAGGAATTGTTGGTATTGTCTTGGACTGAATTGGGTTTGATTTAAAAATAGAACTGAAATGATTGTGTGTCTACGGGGGTTACGCTTGACGAGACATAACGTTTTGCGTCGCACGGCGTTTGGCATGGTCGATCGAGCATGATCGGTCCACGCGACACGTTCGTGTGAAAGAAACTTTGGACGAATTAACGAGCTTGAAAAGAAGTTGGGATTCTTTGATACGCGCCGGCCGATAAAAAACAAAGCGACGCCATTCTTATTAAACGCCCAGCACTATTTTTAACATCACAGAAGCTATTCTTAATTAACTCGGCAATTACGACCTATTGCAAACGATCAAAGAAAATTATCTTGTAATAAAAATCCGCCATCAATTTCAGGATGTGATTTTCAACACGAAAAAGCAATTGAAAATGAATTTTAATTACGACTGCGAGTAATAAGGCATAATTTATAAAAAAAAGCCATAAAATTATGATTAACATTGTAATGACTTAACAAAACAAACGGAAAATGTTATTAAATGGAAATTTCAGGCAATTTTATGATGATGAAATGTATGTGGAAATAAAACTTGGATTCGAAGGACAGATATATATAGTAACAGGTGGTCAACAGGCTATACGAATTTCATGAGAATCAGATGCTCCGGAAATCCTGGCGGGTCAGAGAAATACTTGATGCACTTCGATTGATCTGGTCCAAACTACAGAGGTGCTTTTCGTTAACAATTTTAATACAATAGGTTACAGGATACTACCCTTATGCTAAGGTACGGATTCAAAAGATTTTACTACATTCGTCACCCGCATGTTTTCTTTTAATCGTTGGTGTTCCGATCTAATATCAAAATACTATCTACATCATAAGATGCTTACATAAATATTCAGAATCCAACATTTATTTATTTGAAAATAATTTATTATTTCTACAGTATGAAATGATTAATTCATTATCCGTGACAATGTTTTGTTCTCATTGGATCGCAAACTTACTTGACGACTGTGATTTAATTTGATTATGGCTATTGTTTTTGAACGAAAGTTTTAAACTGTTTCGAATAAGAATTTTGAAAGAGACAATTGAATTGACAATAGGTTAGTTCGAGTTTTGACGTTGATAGAAAGTTTGTAAAAGTTGTGAAGGAGAATTTATATTAACAAAGGATAAATCTTGAAGGTTGTAACGTAAGGATTCTAATATTAAGTTGAACAATAGTATATTTTGAACCGTAAGTATAATAACGTTTAAATTCAGTTTTTTCTGAAATTGAATCCAGGGACCTTTACTACTAAATTGATTGATGGGTTAAATTGATCCAACTCGAGACGAATTCGCTGAGCAACAATGGCTGACTTTGGTAATTTTTACTACAAACTTTTATTATTCTTACACACAGAAGATTATTTGAAGCAGTAAATTTTGAAACAGTAGACGGTTGTAATCGAAAATGGACAAAAAATTGGAGCAACTCCGAAGGTGGGGGAGGATCGCAGGCGAAGACAATTTGCATAGGCCGAGTCATGGTTTGATTCAAGACGGCCGACAAAGGTGAGTTTGCGGCGTTTTTCTCTCATTTGAATATCTTCATTAATATCTTGCAGTCGTGTCCGCGTGATTCAGTCCTCATAACAAGCGCAAAGCAGGCCGCATACATTACTCGACAACTTTTTGCCACCGTTTAGTCCTCCTCTTGGACAAATCAATCTTGATTGTAGTTGTATAACCGTGATTTAGATCGGTTTCTTGATCTCATTTGAGATCGTTCTTATCACGCATCATCTTTTCTCCGCAACAATTTATCCCGGGATGTTCTCAACGCTGAGCATATGTTTACAGCAAACTCGATTAATTCCTACTCTTGACGTTGATACGAAATGAGTAATTGGCTCTCTGCAGGTTGTTGTTATTAATTTAAACCATGAATAATAACGGCTGATAATTGGCTTATTCTTTTTCAATGTACTGCTCCAAAACATCCAGGATCTGCTAATCCACTTGTTTTTCTTCGGTTTCCACTCGGATGAAATTAGACCTTGCGGTTTGCAGTTACTGAATGTCATTAAGAACCTTTTAAACCACCCCTAAGACCCGCACCCATTAGAAGATCTCGCGAAAGGGCGAAGCGCGGACTTTTTTCTCTCTCTTTGAAGCCCTCCTTGATACTCCACTTAGTTGCCCACCTATTTTGCTCCTTATGCAGTTAGTTGTTTTTAAAACCTCATACGTGTCTCCGTGTTACCTCTCTCTTAAACTATTAACACCTTTTCTTAGGTGTTAATGGTGTACTAGGATCTTATTTAATGTATTCATTTAGCTTTTATGATTATGCAGCGAAAATATGTAAATTTCGATACAAAATTTAAGATCTTTTGAATATTTTTTAATTTTCATTTTGGGTTGATTATTATGTACAATTCTATTAAACAATAATCATAAAATGAAATTTTTTTCATTCAGGTTTATTTTGAGAATAAATAATTAACAAGCCTTTATAATTGAAAATAATTTGAAAATTATTTTGAATTTGACTTTATTCAATTTTCTTTTATTTCTTTACAAAAAAGTTCAAAAAGGGTTGGATATGCTCGTATCACTACACAGCTAAATGTAAATTATACGATCACTATCGCGGAGAGTAATTAGTACCTAGCATGATCTACAACATAAATATAAAATCTCAATTCGCTATAATCGATCTGAAAATATTTACTTTCAATCAATTCATATCATTAACTAATAATACCTCTGAATTGTAATTTCACCATTCAATCATACTAGATTAATATAAAAAAATACAATAAAAATGAAAATAAAAATATTATAATTATATACAATATTTAAAAAAAAAATTTTAAATAAAAAGTTAAAATAAAATAGTTTGAAAAAAAAATTCGAACTAAAAGTGTATTGTGTATTTTGACATGATTCGCGATAATCTTGATGCATATAATTTGGTCGTTTAGGAATTGATCAGAAGCCGACTGTAGTTTCACAAACGCGGCAACAATGCGAAACAACACGTATCAAAAGCAAAATCGACTTAATCGTTGTACTCTATATGCTAAATATGGCGTGTGTGTGATATCTCGCGAGTTATGGCCTGGTCACCGCCTTCGTCATGCGAGCGCTCAACCAAGTGAGCGAACAGACTGCGTATCGAATTACTTATCTTTTCCACTTGTCGAGGAGTGGCCAGCATAGACGGTTAAGTGAAATTAATCGCGAATCGAAGATCTCCGTAGATTGACCCAAAGTCGGTGCATTTGCGTTTCTAGTGAGAATAAACTTGTAATTTCTCTAGACCAGAGAATGTGCTATATGGTACATTCTGGTTTGATGTCTATCTCGCTGGTTTTCTTTGCGATATGCAAATATTTGCCTCTGATAAGGTTATTTTTGAATGATTGTCCAGAATGCAAATTAGTTGCGATTTGGTAATTAACTTATGACATTCATCCTCGAGATGTTTCAATGAGATTTTAACGAATAAAACAAATTTTTATATAAATTGCGTTTAAGAAATGGCTTCCATGTTTTTCAGTGTAACTTTGTTATTTTTAGAGTTAACGAGTTGAAACTGTTTTTTCCTCCAATGAAACAATAAAATAAATAAATTTGCAAGCAATAGAAATTCAGCATAGATGTTTTTTGAACAGAGGCCTTTGGGTTGAAAAACTTTTTTTATGTTGAACGTGCGTATATTAGAAGAATATCCCAATATCAATTTCGTTTGATTTTATATTTCGGCCAAAGGATGCAGTCGTTTAAATTTAAGACCACCCATTCTCGGATGGAAAAAATCGCAATGGAGTTTTTATTTTGAGGCATTTTGTTCAGCCGAATGTTGTGCGTTCTCATGAGAGGGATATAGATGTGTAGTTATGAAGGGAGGATCGTACGAGGAGCATCTCTACCCGAGGCCGAGTGCGGAGGTTGAGCTTTGGTCTGCAGTCTCTGGGTTCGGCCATGTAATAATCGCCCAAAATCATTAAACTAAACCGGGAATAATATTATATTGAGCTATACAGAGAGAGGGATTGGGCAGCATCGACACAAGAGCAAGCAAGACGGTGAATAAGAAGGCGCGCTGCTTCTGAGAACTAAGTAGATTCGAATTTCGATACGGATGATCAGGCTGAATACAAATTACTCATATGCCTCTCGTAATCACACGGTGGCTGCTCCGTGGTCCATAGAAAAATGCGCATCTCGTCTCAATCGTTTTACTTTTATTGCCTTGCCTCTTGCAGACGTTTCCCGAATTCATCCCAGACGCACCGCGCGACCGCGCGACCGACATCCACGTCCCGCCTAAACTTTCATTATTTCGTAATCGATGCAGATAATTTATGGGGATCGCGATAACACTCCGGCATGAGAAACGCGGATTAATGCCCCAGCCACATTAGCCGATACAGTAGGACCTTCAAGAATTCATCGGCGTCTCTTTTCTCTTTTTTTTTATTTTCATTTTTTTTAATTTTTGCAAACCCCAAAAAAACGGGCAAATTATGTCGGCCGAGGCAATTTAAATAACGTGTCCGCGTTCGAATTAACGTAATGATGTAAGTACCGATTTGCCGGTACAAAACGCGATCGATTTAAGAGAGTTCCGGCGGTGTGTGTCACAGCTGTTGTAATTCTGATGTCGATGCACTTTCATGTCATGTTCCATTTTAAACGACTTTTTTGGTTTAATGTTTTTATTTCATACATAATCACTCAAATTGTAGAAGATTTTACGTATAGGTTTTTGTTGTATTTTGTAAGTTGAAATATGATAAAAATGAGTACTTTTTGTTTTTCTCTAACTAAACATAACTTCTATGCTATTTTGCATAAACAATTTTGATTATTTAATTTATGGTCTAAAATTTTCAATTAAAAATTAATGTTTGAATTTAAACTATTTGAATTGATCCAAACTAAATTTTTGTGAGTTCAAAAATTCTATTCCTTCTATGTTTCATATGTTATATCAATTAATTTCATTTTTCCAATCAAAAAATTCATATCCGGTATTTTTTACGCCTGTATACAGAAATGGTGTATTCTATTTCTTCCAAATTTGGTAGGAGTAGGGAAGGACTCTGTTTAGTAACCATATTATTATAAAAGTATAAAGAAAGCTAAAAATGGTAATCTGAACCTTCAGTAAAAAAGTAGTTAAATCGTTCTTATAATAGTAGTTTGCAAGAGACATCAAAAATGAATACCATGTTCATAGACCTCGTTCAAAATTAAATTTAAATTAGTAACATTGTGAAATTAATCACTGTCATTTTTTCACGTGTTTTAAAATGAATAGTCATCATTCGTGACAAATTTTTGTCACATTTGTAGTTTTTTATAACACTTAAAAATTGATAAGGAAATGTTGTTCAGAAAGTGTTTCTTATTCGTTTATAATATACTCTTGAATGGTGATAAAAAAAATGTTCATTTTAATTAATATAATCAAATTAAATCCGATCGTTAAAAGAATTTAGTTGATACCGATCTGGATCAGGTGGATCTTATTACCAAATCCTAGTAATTATACGCCAAAAAATACCGATACCATCTTCGATGACACACGATTGCAATCAATTACATTCAATAACACGTCGTAGTGCTATTTGTGGAATGACGATGTGTTTGACTGGAACAGGATATATTAATGAGGATCAACTGTCTAATGATCTCATAATAAGCCTAAAATTAAATTCGCACGACAATTTAGGTATCATCCTTCAAGCCTAAATTACATTTCAAAAGCTAAGAGAAACATGCTAAAATTGATCAGCTCCAAATACTTCACAAAAATGGTACAGCAATTTTTTGAGAGAAAAAAGAAATGCACGGCGAGAGAGTGCATCAGTGGTTTTTTCTTCAGCTTCACAATTCCGAAACGTCCCTTTTTCATATTCAGATTCCTTTGGGTAAAAAGTTTTAGGAATGCCTTCGACAACAACAATTTGAATAAATTGTGGCTGAATGTATTCCACGTTAATGTGAAAGAGGTCATTTTGCCGAGAATGATTCTTGAAGAAGAAGATAAAAGGAAAGAAAAATGACTCGCCTGAAGAAACGAGCGTGTATTCGTAAAAACAGTCACGTAGCAAGATAAATACGCTTGTATATGTATATGAATATAAAGATGGCTCAGAGTTACGAGTCTTTCTCGCACTCTTTTCTTTTCTTCGTCTGCAAGTGGTCTTGAAAGGCGTGCCTCGAAAAGGCAAAGAAATCCAATCATAATTATTCCCGACGAATCGATCGCGGCTCACGATAGGATTGGCTTGGTCGGGCCCCCGGTCAGTGAGGCCCCGAGCTGCATCGGCGGGAGGGTGCAACACACTCGTAGTATAAATAATTAATAGTAGCCGTGAGCCGCGAACTCGGCCGACGAGTGTTTTGTGGTCGCGTAGGCTCCGCCCAGCAAAACACCAAGAGCCACTCCCTGGCCTTTCCAAAGTCCTGACCACAAATAGATGTACGCGCGCTGCAATACGTTCGCAAAAACACTGCGCTCCTCGATTTACCTCCGACCTTCGCGGCCCAAGTCATTCGCCGGAATGCAAGGACGCGATTTTGTTCGTCGCACGCGATTAAACTGCCTCTCGCAAAGAAAGTAAATCTTATTATGAGTTATGCGCCGATCCAGATATCCCTGGTTAAGATCAACCAGAGGACGTCGGCCGGTTTTAATTATAGTCATTTGTGCGAAACGCATTACATCCATCGCATCAATTCAATCGCGCGCATCGCCATCAGAAGCCCGCAAACACGAGCCTTTCTTTGGATTTATATTACCCCGACGAACTGGCTTTTGTAATTGTGCGATTATATTTTAATCGCTTTGTGTGTGATCTGGTTTTCTGTACGAAGTAAAGTTGGTGCAAGGATATCAATTTGTTTTTGATATATGAATTGAATTAGACCCTCTGGAATAAGTATAATATAAACTTTGCATACGAAAACATTCAAGGAAAAACTCAATTACTGAGACTTTGACTATTTTAATACTAGCTCAAATTATTTATTGGAACAATTGAAATGCTGCCCAACCCAGTATTAAATTTTCATTTTAAATTCATTTGTTGTAATTATAAATATTCAAACGTCAACTTTTATTATACAGTAAAAACTTGTGAGAATGTATATAAATTTATCTCATCGCAAGTATGTATATGTATATCAAGGAATCATGTCCATTCGTTTTAGTTGTTTGAAAACTTGAAAATTTCGCTTCGAACCTACATGATATAACTTTAGGATCTAAACCAATAATCCTAGTTGACATTTTTATTTATAAGAAAGATAATACATTAACTCATGAACGATGCTAGATAATCGTTTGACATACGATTCGCATTGAACTAGATCGTATATCAAAAGAAAATATAGCCTTGTTGAGGATCACGTAAAATTTCAAACTTATGATCGTAAAATGAATCCAACAGATTGAGTGTCCAAAACTTTGATAGGAATGTGATTTATTTTCAGTTCTGCATAAATACACGTACCTTAGCCAAGAATGAAAATTCATTTGCTTCGTTTTGTCAACCAGCTTGAATTTCGAAAAAAAGGAACAAAAATTTGCATTCCGTTCGTTGAGATCTTTTACGACCGATAAATATAAAATCTTGTATCCTTATATTGTACCGTTAAATGTTTTTCGTTTCTTATAAATATGGATGGGTGCATTTTGACTCAAATACTGAACTATTTATATGGTGAATTTAGCACAGGTTAATAACTATGATTATCTAATAACAGAAGAAGGAAAGAGGTTATTTAATGACCAACAATTAGCTGGTAAGGTCGGCCATTGGGATTTATAACAACTATTATATATGAACTGAAATAGATAATGGTTAATACCGATTTCGTTTCTGAATTCTGTTAACAACTCTTTTTCAAAAATTCATCAGCTTCTGATTTGAATACAATAACACAAAATTAAATTTAGGGTCGCTGAATGTCGGCGACGGTGAGAAGAATAATAAAAAAGAAAAGGTAATGAGTCGCGAAGAGTTGGCAGTCGTTGACAAAACGGATTACGCGTTAGAACGCGAAGACGACGGGGAAGACGATGGTCGGAAGAAGAAGAGTGCGAGGGGTAGAACGAAATAGGAATATTCCGATGCTGTCCAAACAACCCTTTCCTTAATCATTTAAGTGATTTGGTAAGCACTCGCCTTCTCACATCAAATCGCAGGGTAACTCTTGCGTAAACCGAGCCCGTTCTTGCAGCCCCGACTTATTCCGTGTCAGCTCTTAGCACCCGCCTCGCGAATAATGCCCTTTCTTCAAGGGTAACCCGACCAGTTACTTTCAAAACGATAATCCATGAAAGCCCATTAGTTATATATTATCAAACACCGTGCTGCCACCGTTATTGATTTTAATCTGCGAAAAGATGATTCTTGGATTAAAGGCCTTGTTATTATTATAATCTTGGGATGCATAAAGTATCCTCATTTATTCCATTATAAGTTTTTATTAACGGAATGACAGTGGAGCGTCATCAGAAATCCATTAAGAAAATTGTTCATCAGTTCAGTGACAATTTAAAAATTAAAATTGAAAGAATTTAATCAGACTATTTAAATAATCGATTTGAACGTTGAAGGTTAAGTCAAATTGTTTTTCTTTTCTATGAAAATATGTTCGTCTCGACCAACAAGAAAAATACGAATTTCAGAAATTATAACTTTCAACTGATGATCTGGCTCGATGGTGGTTAGGAAAAGCAAAAGTTCTTACGAATAGCCCGAGGCTTTTATCTGCACCCTAGCTGGAAGTGGACTGAATAATGGAATACAAGATATCAAACAAATGACAAAATATGTTTTACAAAATTTTGAACTTTCATTTCGAAGGAAGAGTGTACGCTCAATTACATTTTCCTATGTAAAATTCATAAAAGAGTACTGTAAAAAAGGTCAGTTCTATGCATTTTAAAAGAAAAACTATATGTAAATATAAAGTTTCGCTCGCATTTTCGTTTTATTTTTGTTTTAATTCTGCAGGTAATTTTTTATATTCATAAATAATCTGAAATTAAGTTTGAGTTTGTTTGCAATGGAAAAATAAAGAAACTTAAAAAAGATCTTGACAGAACTTGGCAGTTGAGTTACAATAACGTTTTCCAGATGTTCTGAAAGTGACTCTTAAGAAAGTTTTATTTTAAAACACTTTTTTGCAGTGTAATAAAAAATTGACACTTTCTTAAGATTAATAACACTTAGTTATTATCGCAAGGAATTTTAATAGTGTTAAAAGGTCAAGGTTAACAAAATTAAATTTGATAACAAAACCAGGCTTATAAAATGTCATATCTTCGTATGTGTCAGGCAAACTGTTCCGGTACGAGAAACGGACCTCTGCTTGCACTTCCCTCTTCTCATCTTCGTAGCGACTATCTTTCAAGCGTCAATAAATAAACCTTTCACTGTAATCACAGGTTCTTAGGTTACTCTGGAAAACTTTCGTAAAACCACCGTTCCTCCCGTATAGATTTTTAATCGACGAAATTAAAATCGAATATTACCGATTCTTTCATTGCAACAATTATTTTCTACAAGAAAAAAAAACAGTTTTCGCAATTTCTATAAAAGTTATAATAGTGTTTCATAGTGAAGTCTTTTTTTTCATCCGTCTGATTGAAGATTGTTTCACATTTTCAAGCCAAACACGACGTCTAAAATTTTATTTACGCTCGGGACAATGTTCAGAACGTATTTATTTTTGTAAGATCGCGCGATCCTCGTCGACTTCGTGACTCAGTATTTACTCAGCCATTTGTGCAAACCACTTTTTAGTGTACGCTTTGGTATCGATGTACCCCCTTCCAGGATACATAATTATAATATAATAAACTGTAACGATACGACCATGGCTCTTGGCCTTTGGACCGTGAGGCTGACTCCTCGCTCGAGGTCGAGGAGAAGGGAAGCGAAACTGTATTCGCAGATTCGCAAGTGGGAAATTCAAGAGAGATTGAGAGAGAGAAAGAGGGTGCGACAAAGACACACCGAAAGAACTGTTGAACTCTTCTATGAGAAATTCGCTATGACCTCGATGTCAGATGGTCGGCTTTATCACTGTCATCTCTTGACGTTGGTACTTTGCAGTCTTAATAAGTTTAATACCTGTCGTGTTCATTCTATTCGGAAAAAAATCATAATCCAAGGAATTGTACAGACATGATATCGCATGACAGATGTTCGAGTTTACGAAAACGTCTTCGCTAGAAAAATTGAATAGATTTGAAAAGTTTCTTATCAAGTTTGAAATACCAGTGTATCGCAACCCTCAATACACTGAACCTCCAAATTTACTAAAGATCACCAGAAGTTTGACATAAAAAATGAACATTAATTAAATCAATCATTAATTTATTAATTAATTTATTTATTTAAAAAAACAATTTCTGGTCACTTTTTACAGTTTCTTTATAACTCTTTTCAAACCAAACCAATTTTAGTCAAGAATTCGACAAAAAATATTGGTTAAAAAAACAGTTAGGATTGGCATAAGACCGGTGTAATGAAGGTTAAGGCCACCTGATCGGAAATGAATGATTGACCTGATTATGCATTGGTTCCAAATTAGGAATGTCGACTAGTTCACTTTAAGGGTGCAAAATCAAAATATCTTAACTTCTGTAAATAACTTTTGCGTTAAAAGGATTTTTTTCGAAATTTAAAGTTGATCAATGTTTAAAACTTTTACATTTTTCAATTTAATAAATCAGTTGATTTTTTGTTCCGAATGCACCTGGCAGGAATGTACGAAATAAATTTCACCTTTACAATATAGTTTGCTCTAATATTCCTGGAAATATTAGCTAGTTTCAATAATTTGTCGATGACTATTGGTTGCGTCCGAAATTTATAAGCTTCATGGAATACGGCTTCGGCACCATGAGATATATGGTATAATAATTCTCGATATCAGGTGCCTTTAATCACCTTAAATCCACAGTCCCGGCACACCCTACCTTCACTTAACTTCAGGGTTATCTTAATCTTTCGACAGCTGCCCAGCGCCTCCTCGAATCGTTACTTTTTCTACCCCTCTCGAACCTCTCGATCGGTTTCTCTATTTCGTTTCATAATATTCATAATTTCCAAAGCAAAATGGCTCTTATCCTTAGACCTGTACCACCGATTTGTTCCGATTCCAAGAGCCAAACAAACATGTACGTTATTTTCGCACTTTACGAACGAAAATGGATTTCGAAATTCATGAAAGCCGCATCGCCACTAAGTCAAGAGCTCGTTAGAAAACAACAGTCATATCAGTTCACTGTACACTCTGATATAAAGCGAATCCTTTTAACGGGTAGATGCAAAGGAAACGATAGCGATTCAAGCTTGTTAGCTCCTCCTGTAATTGCTTTCAGGTTTTCATCACCGGTTAATGTTTAACGTGATATCGTCTGTGATACATTATACAAACCGCGACTCACCTCATCGAAAAAGTCAGCGGTTATTCATTTAAGAAGAGATTAAAATGATTTGTTCAAATATTTCGTCATTTTGTGAGGAGTTGCAGCTGAAAATCGTTGATCGGGCAACAAAATTATTGTTTCACTTTTGTTTTGTCTTGTTTCAATTTCAAGACACAGGCAAAAGTGCATGATTGATGATGAAATTTTGAAATTGCACGAATCGATGTTGTCTCGCGGGACTGCTTAGCCCTGAAGCTCTTGAATCCACCCTCCACTTTGGATATCCAGCCACGCGTGATCCGATCGTTTTCCGTTGTCGTTTTGCCGACGAATATTGGAAAATAATGCACTTACATTCGTTCAGCCGGTGACTATTCTCTCGGGACATCGATTCAAAAGGGCGATCCTATATATTAAACGACTATTCAGCTAAATCTATGAAAATTAGGTATTTCGTCGGTTACCTAAATGGCATATCAATTTTGATAATATATTATAATGTGAAATATAATTGTACACGAATTTATTAATCATGCACCACCCATATAGAAATATTCAGTTGGACTTATGATGGTTTGACCTCGGTCAAACCAACGTCCCGACGTTTTTTCCAGCGTTAGGTCAACGTTGGTTTAACGTTGTTTACGACTCCTACTTGACGTCGTCATTCAGCGTTGCCTGTAAACAATTTTGACCGATGACTTACTCTCTAAATTCGAATAAGTGAAAATCACTCACCAAAAGTGAATGTGAACAACTATAGCGTTTGACATTTCTGCATGCGGGCAGTTGCGGTCACAAATATGTTACAATTATTAAGTTCATACAGAAAACAAAATCTTTCTCTGTTCATGTACGATAAATAAGTATTCAAATTGAATCTTACAAGCCTACACTTGACATAATAGACATCATTTATATAGGAATTTAATTAAAATTATTCATTCAGAAAAAAAAAATATTTTGAAAGACAGCAATTATTTTCGACGAAGCGTTACAAAAACGGCACAGTGTTCAAACTGTAAAATTGACGAGAAAAATGTGTGCCCATATTTCAACAGTTGCAAGAGTGGATCCCCTTTGTGACAATTTCATGGCGTTTAGTTGTGACAAGAGTGCGAGTCAGCCAAGCTGATGGAACAATAGCTGCGCGCAATGACCGCGTCCACTCGCAACGTTCAGTCCTTTTATTTTTCATCGGCAGCTAAAGTGTTATCGCGCAAATTAAATGACTCGCCGAGGCGACTGTTCGCGGTGTTTTCCGCTTTCCGCATTTCACGGGTAATAATAAAAAAAATTAATCAGTCAACGATTCAATTAATTTTTTTTTTTACTTCATACCAATCATAGCCTTTAATGAAAAAAAAAATATTGATAAAATTCATTGGTCTGAACAAACATTTGAAATCAATTTTTGTCCTTATTTTTAGAGCACGTGCCAGGAATGGAGTCATGGCAATATAAAAAAAATTTTCGTGTTGGACAATGAGATTAAGACGGCATTTAGTTGGGAGTCAGTTACGTTAAAAAAGAGGTATCTTCGATGTGTTAATTTTCGTACAGTAATGAAATAACCACAGAGAGGACGAATAAATGTAAGCATTAACTAATAACACGTCGTCGTTTGTATAGCGTCATGCGAACCTTTTATCTAGCCGGGCCAAAACCTGTCATTCGTCCGGCTACCTTCGGAGGGATTACACAAAGCATAAGTGGCAGCCACAACTGACAATAGAATTGGCGCATCTTGTCGAACCGCTATAGGTCTCGATTTGCATGTGCAATTAATTCAATTAGCCGTATTGCGCCAGGAATTCTGAATGTCCTTTCCGTTCTGCGCGAAATAATTAGACACGTATTCTGGGAATGAACTGCAAAAAATTGCTACTCCCCGATACATCATTTACATTGCAAAACATTCGTTTCTTAATTGTCCGAAGTGCATCTTGTTCCAACCGGGATACCCGCAGTTCATAATCACCTGTTATCGCGGCGGTATCAGCGCCAAGAAAAGGTGTATCTATTTTCACGGTTCTGAGATTAGCCGGAGATATTTTAACCATTAGTGGGTACAATGGTGTATGCTCAAACCATATATTGTGCACATGCTAATTCGCATTTGTTTTGATTTGAGCAAGCTTTTTTAATTATTTTTTTTTTAATTAAAAGAAGTTTATGATGTGAGAGTTTTCACGCGTGTTAGTTCTTCTCGAACCGTGATTAAAATTCAAACTGTAACTTATATCTTGTCGACATGAAAAGGAAATGTTGAAACTGTTCAAAAATATGGAAAAAAAATTAAATTTTCTCGAATTATATAACCTTTATGAGCAAATAAATCATTGAATCGTAAATTTGAAAATAAGACTTGCATTATGAGGGAATGCCAATTTCACGTAACCGAATCATAAATAAAAAAACGTCAATCGGTCTCTTCCGCGAAAATAAAATGCGAATAATATGCTTGTGTATATAGAGTTAAAAAAATACCGATTGCGTTTCACGGTTGATATGCACGAATTTATGAAACAAAACGTTTGATATTATAGAAAGCGCATAATTTCTCGCGATTTCTCAAGAAAGGATATATAAACGGTATTTTGAATTGAAACGCGGCCTCGCGAGAAAATATGTACCTGTGGTAATAAAGTCAACGTTACGAATGATCAATGTGAAATGTTCCACAAGCCAATAGTTTTCGCGAGCGCTGTTTTTCTAGGCTTTTTCATTGCCGTATCGCCGCTCAGCATCGCGGCAGATCTTTGCAATTGCGCTTTCCCCTTGTTGTGAGGCAATTACTCATGAATGTATTGTCTAGTTACAGGCCGATTGGAATTCCGCAATCGCCTCTGTGGTAAGGCATTGCGATGATGACGTCGGGACCATTGGTTGGTGTACGCTCAATTTTTGCACTTGTTTATAACACGCATTACGCGGTTTTACTGACGCTTCCAAGCCGGAGACATGAAAATTATCGTAATTATAATCATAAAATTAAATGTTCTTTACATTGCCACGCTATCGCAACCAGATTATTTTAGAATAATAGTCATATTCCGAAACCCATAAGAGGTATACTTTATTAGGATATTATATAGTACTGTTCAAATTACCTTCTAATAAAAAATTTCATATTCTAATCGTTCGATTAAGTGACCAAATGTTTGTTCATCTTATCGCATTAATACGTTGCACTGTTGACAATAAATTTTTGATCCAAAACTTTTTGCACTCTCTCAGTGTAAATTCCAGTTCAAATGCTGTTCAAAATGATTTTTAAATTGATCGAAATGAAATTTTTCTCGATTCAAAATAAATAGAGAGAAACTATAGGGAAAAAAATCATTTTTGTACGAATGAAGTTCAGTACGTAACGGTTATTTTTATTTCAACACCGCTGAGTGATGCAATATTTTCAACATTGTGCACGTTTCGAGCACGTTCATGCACAGACAAATAAAGATTGTACGCCATTTTGTTCAAAATAACTGAAGCCAAATTGTCCGTTCTTTTTGAATTTTTTAAATTTATATGTTTTTAAATTTGTATGTATAATTTCAAGATATATTATTTGATGAAAAGTATATTATCTTTGTTTTTATTTCCTAAATAAGCCGCAAAAATAAAATATTGTCATTCAAGATTAGAAACAAGTATATAGTTAATATTCACTCGAAGCAATGAAAAATTGATTGTAAATCATTGAATTATTAATTTTTTTAATGTCGATGACGATGACCCAGAGCGCCTCTAGACCTTGGCAAGGCGCTCAAACGTTGGGATGTTTCTTTGGGCGCCTCTGCCCTCTCTCCCTCTGTTTCTTTCTTTCTCTTCATTGGGTTGTGTATGGATCACGAAAAAGTCGTTACACGTAAGAATGTAGCAGCATCGCGCAGAACTTCGCGGCCAATGTTGTATAGAATATAACGATCAAAGGATGTGGTTGGCATTTAATCGAACTAGACGGAAAACTGACTTCCGTGAGAACCGTCGTTTTCTTCGGCGTCCCTTGTCCTCAGATATTGCACACAGTTTTTACAGTTATGACACGCGAAAAGATGATCGCCAGCCTCGATTTATCGAGCATAGTAGCCGCCATGCGATTATCCGTTTTTGCCGCGGCAAACAAAAATAATCGAAATTTTCGTGCGGGATAAATTGGAGTTTGAAAATGTCCGATGAAACAAAATTGTCGGCTGTGCCGAAGTTTTTTTTTTTAATGGAAGATGAGATCCCCGCCGTTTCAGTTTTTTCTATTACTCCGCTCACAATATTGATTTCAAGTTCAATGGTCAAACGAATAGCCACAAAGCCGCGCGCGGTGTGTCCAAGATATAAAATGTTCCATCAATATTCTAGCCAAACAGTTTGTGTATCGGCCACTTCGTAAATTCCGTCTCGAACGTCAACTTTTCAATAAAAACGCGCGGCCAAAACTGATTGCTTTCAGCTACCAATCTTACTGGCCGCTCAAATTTACATCTATTCGGTCAGACGGGTTCACACGACTTAACTCATCCGCACTTTTGAACGAGGGTGAGCCCTCTTAATAACACGCAAAAAAATACAAAAAGTATGAAAAAATAAAACCAAACAATACAAAAAAAGGTGTTTTGCTCTCCAAAATGCGTCTGGCAAGCAAAAAGACCATTTGTGGGTTCTGTGTAAAATCAGTTCCGAGAGATAGTTCTCTAATACGAATTCATGAATGCGCTGGCGTTTAGCCGCCATTAGAGGAAAGCATAATCAAGATGGCTTGATGGATAGTGGAAGGAAGGAAAATATTAGGCAGGAAGAAAGCTGAAAGACGGCGATAATCGGACGGACGGATGTCGGCGAGACCGAACAGCTGTAAATCAAACTGTGAAATTCCCTCGGACCTTTTCGAGTGTTGGGCCTGAGCAAGGTGTAATTACGTGGACCCGAATCTCTCCATTTCTCGCACATCCCGGCCTGCATCTCCTGATGCGATGCCGCTCTGTTGCTGCGTTCGTGGGCATTCGTACGTACCGGGTTTTGTACACACAACTTCACGCTTATATTTATCCTGCGATATATACTGAGGACCGAAGTAGGGAAAAATGAGCAGCGTTCTTCCACTTGTTTTCACCCGAATAGAACCGTAATGAGAGGGTCGCTAAACGGTTGTCGATAAAGCCTCGAAGGAAAGTTCCACTTCATCCTGATCATTTTTCTCGCTGTTTACATATAGGTCAGACCACCGTCACATTTTGCTTGTCTATAATTTTCTCTTCAGGGGTTTATTATTTCGATGTTTGTCTCGTTGATGTTATTTACGACGTTAATTTATGCCTCTAATCATAGAAATCAGTTAAACGGTGGTCTGACGCCCAAAACAAATCGAAATGTGATTCGCAGAAAAATCTCAACTGGTTGAAATTCTGAATTACACAGAGTTTTAATATAAGATATACACTTAAAGCTAAAAAAGAGAAACGAAGAAGCTCAAAAAACAGAATTACATGTTTGGTTCGTCATTACTGACCAGATAAAAATGCTTTTTTCCAGTTTTGTATTTTGTTAAGACGATGTTTGAATCATTAGTTTCGCGTGCATATTATTTGAATAAAACAGATTTCCATAAATATTTCGTATGCGGGGTTATTCGAAGTATAAGATTAATTCCCAGGAACAAGGCACGCATCGAAAACGCATAAGACGCTCCCTTCGGCCTAGCGTATTGCTAATCTGTTTAAATAACGAAACATCCCCCCGAGGGCGATGGGTACGGGAAACGTACAGCTACTACGTAGAGGGTAAACGAAAATCAATGCATATCTCGAGTGATTCTCCAGACGAGTTGCGTCTTGAAACAGAAGCGAAATCACAACGTCATCAGTCTCGCAGCAGCGGCGCCAAGACACCATCAATCATTTGTTTCGTTGATTAATTAAAACAATGATTCGTCAGCTTCGCATTGTTCGATTGCAAAAACTGCAGCCAAGGAGCCAGTTTTACGTCAAATCGAATTACCACCGAGCTATGAATTAATCGGACTGGATAATCACTTTTCAGAGAACGAAGATGAAAATAAACGAAGAATAATAAACAAAAGACCGATCAGGCTGTTGCGAAATCGGAAGCTGGAAAAACGAATCATCGAACCGCAAAAATACTTCTTCCAATGAAAATGACATGCAATAGCATCGTGCGCACCGTCACAATGTTTTTCCCCAGATTTCGATAAGCCTGAAATTTCTTACACGTGCACTCGGCCGTTAAGCCTATTTCACATGGACGGGCGACAATTATTTCACCGATGCATTTTGTTTTTGACTTCACCAATTAGCCAACGCGACTGAACATTGAAGGTGTCAATGTACAACTTATTGCACGTTTTACTGATTTCAAAAACTTTTGCAATGCAGCTTGCGAATAACAGGGGGAAAAAAGCTTATTGCGCTCGAACAACTCCAGTGTCGACAACATGAGCGGTTTATCTCATTTACTTTAGTTCAATCATTCTCAATTCCTTTTTTCTTTGAAGTTCTGTCGCACCAGTCAAAACAAAAACACGGGTCAACCTCAAACAATTTTTACATTTTAGCAAAATAACTTCAGGTTTTCGATAGTCAGTTTTAAAAATGTTTGCATTTTATTTTGCATTGCAATTTTTTGTATGTTAAGCATAGCTTTTGATCAAAAGTATTTGAAAATAATATCAGAAAAATATTATTTTTCTATTATATTTCTCAAAAAGTAAACCAGTTTCGTTTATCAGTAACCCTCTATAATTCGCGTAGTTAAAAATTATGTGAAAGATAATAACGAATCGCGATAATAATCGCGATATAGTTATTCACAAAATGAGTCTCGCGACGATTGTAAAGTCGTTTATGTTTTGAGATTATTTCAAAACGATAATGCAAAGTGTGGAAGAGACATTGCTTCGTCAAAATCGTCCCTCGGGGAATGGCAATCTCACTCGGGCTGGATTGATTTCCATTAAAGAATGAATCGCAGGTTGGTAGGTGCGGTAGAGGTGCCCGTCTACATGCGATTCTGTGGTGAGCCCCGCGATATGACGAGAAACAGCCTCGGCGATTCGTCTCGTCCGATCAGACACTTTGATTACCGGTTTCTTCTGCATACGAGAATTGCCACGGCCCCCACTTTGTAGCCGCAACAATTTATTTCTTCTTTGTCGTTTAAGTAATCTAGATTTTCTTGAAACCGCTGCATCATTTACGGACCTCGTGACGCGAGGCTGAGAGATGACGAAAATTATGCAAAATGAAATTTCAATATGCAAAGCATTTTTTTGTTTTCTTCTTCTTTTGTTTTATTTCAAAACGAACTAATAAAAATATCTCGTCAGTAGAAAGCTCATCTCTAAAACAGACAGCAAATCAAATTTAGAACATTTCATTTCGATTTGCATGTTGCAAGAGCGAATTTGAATGCGATTGTTTCGATTCAAAGATTATGACTGAGATTCATTTTTAATGATCATTATTATTAATGCGATGAAAAAAATGAGATGTTCCCTCCACAAATAATGTTTGAGAAGAATTCAAATCTGTGTACATAATTCGCGGAGGTCGGTTATGCTACAATGTTTCTGATGTGCCTGCCTCTCTCATCCATGGACTAATTACACATTACACATAACAAGTAAATTACAGCAGTCGTGTACATTTATTAATTCCACAATTAAATCCTGGATCACGAAGCGAATAAGAAAAACATTTTTTTTTTCATCTTATAACCACACGGCTCATTACAATGCACACTTTAAATTAAAATAAAATTTTATTCCATTACATCTTTTGATTTAATAAATAATAACTAAATGGATATAAAGAAACATGAAAAAAAAGCTCCATTAATATTTCTGACTTGCTGAGTTAATTTTCGGTTTAATTATTTTTGAGCGCCGAGCGGTGTTTAACGCAATTTGCAAAGAATTAAAGGTGCCTTTCGTTACGTTGATGAGGACGCGGTGTTTTTTCCACGGGCCCTTAACTTTGCTTATTAGATGCGGTGACATCTTGACGAACGGATCGGACGAAATAAAAGCCGTCGGAGAGAATAAAAATACACAATAAAATCCCCCGAGACACGCAGTAACTTCATTGAGGGGAACTTTTTCTTTTCGCCCTCATCTTGTTTTCTTTTTTCTTTGTTTGTGCGCCACCGCGCGACCAAAATAGAATCGCTATAATTAAAAACTCGCGCACAACACACTCTGACGTGTGTCGCAAAAAATGTACAAGTTTAGGTGTCCAGCTGACTTGCCAGTACGTCGAAAGTATATATCAGAGACTCATCTGCATCGATTAGTTTCTCGGTTCCATAAGCGCGGTCGTACACGTACCGCGCCCGTCAACACCAAATCTGAAATAACCCAAGAAACAAGAACGTAAAATAAATAATCCCAGGATTTACGTAGTATGACGTCATATATTAACGTAACAAAATGCATCCGATCAATCTTAAGATATAATGATGATGCGCGGTGTTTACGATCATCCTGATAAGAACTGAAATTGATAATGGAGGCGCAGATGTGTAATTGTTGACGTTTTATGGGTGTTACATAATAACAGCCACCCAAGTAGCCGAAAATATACCCCTAACCTTATTTCCCTAGTAAAAATAATCATATATTGTCCATATATTGACAATATATTAATAATAGATTGTCAATATATTAACAATATATGAATAATATATTGACCATATATTGACCGCATATATGTTTGCATATTTTATATTGTCAATTTAATATATTGTCAATATATATGTTTTATGTATGGACAATATATGATCTTTTTTACTAGGGTTTGTACACAAAATCAGCAATACAAATTTTGCAATCAATTTGTTTTCGCATTTCTTCTGTTGATTTGAGTTTTAATTTTTTCTATTTAAATCTAAAAATTTAAAATTTGGAATAGTGTTTTATTTCAACATTTTCTTACATTTTACAGATTTTATTCGCTGCAGTGTAAAGTTTTGATGAATAAAATAAACTCACTATTATAATTGTAATGAATGTGTTCTAAAAAAATGTAATACTTCGTTAAACATAGTTTATCGTAAAATTATAAACTTTTTTCATAACACATTACCTATAGTGAATATTTAATGGAAAATCTTCTTCAGCTTCTGATTATTTGTAAATATTTATAAGAAAAAAATTCCGATTATTTTTCGATAAAAGAATGAATGTTTTAATTAAAAAAAGGGCAGGGTATTTACGAAGAATCGGATATATTGGGCAGTTTTCTGATACCCAAGTACAACTGCATTTCATAAGCGGACGCATCAGCAGCACGGATGCAACAGCTGTAACAGATTCCTTTTGTTGGTTGAGAGCATGGTACAAAGTACTTTACACCGACGATATTAAACTCGAGCAATAATAATACAAATAAGTTTTCGCGCGGCGTGAAACAAACTTCATTACACAGACTTCGGAACAAATAATTAATCAACGCTCGAAATAAGAAAGTTGGGCAAAGCGCGATAAGGACGAAAAACGAATCAAAGATAAGGCGAATTAATTCAGGGCGCGCATTTTATGCCAAAGTGTGTTACAAATTGTTGCAATCGGGCAGGGGATGCTTTTTTATTGGACTCTCTCCCGAATTGTCGTATCTGCTATTTTGCCACGGCCCTGGATTACATTCGATAATTATGTAAATGCCGGAATAATTGTCGCCCGATGCGGGCCAAAAGTGGCGTCTCACAATTCGTTTATCTTTATGATTCGGCCGGAAGAAAAAAAAAGCCACGGGGGTGGCACGAGCAGTTTGACTCGATTGTTGCCGCCGCGGGGGTTCACGTTGGCTCGCGTTACCTTCGGTTTGGTTTGGGGTTAGCTCTGACACAAGGGGACCGCGACGTCAAACCCTTCATTTGCATGGAAACGTTCATTTTTTTCACAGTCACAAATATGCTGACAGAGCGACCCGCCAAGTCGTGTTTTACATTTTTACAGCGTCGTGTTGTGACGAACCGCCGAACAGGGGACTCAAACTTTAACGGCACAATTTCGTTTTGGAATTAGCGGATTACCAGTTCAACTTCGCCGCGTCTTGGATTTTTATGTACTTATCCTTCAAAAACTACGTGGCTTGCATGAATATATGTTCGCCGAGGGAAATTCGTTCACAGAATTCATCATTGCTATATGAAACTAAAAAATAATTTCGACATAAGGTACATTAATTGAAAATCGCTTATTATTATTTCTTAAAGAAAAAAAAAGAACCTTTTCCTGTTTATCTCCAGTTCTTAATGGTTGGTCATTGAAAAAAAAATTTTAAATTATGTTGAATAATTGAGTCTTTTTGATTGGTATACATTATTTTCAACGAAATAAACTGATCTTAATTTATTAAAACATTTTATGGAAAGGGTGGAGTAGTTGTTGACCAATGGGACTTCGTTGCGTGCCGTGACTCATTACGGCGAAGTCGAATGATACGGATACATTGTCGGCTTGCTTGTTTGTGCATAAAACTTTCATCTTTTCGGATTGTACAGTCACGTTTATTTCTTTTAACACGTGAGAAAGCTATATTCAAAATATTTCAGTTTTATAAGTTACACGTCTTTTATAATAACGATACTTAAGCCAAGTTTTCATTTTTTGAAAATTTTATTTTTTAACCACTTTGAGCAATGAATGAATATATTTTATTATGTTACTTAAATTTTATCATTACTTAGATTTGTTTGAAATATCAAATTATAAAAATTATGTAGTAATAAAGTATCAAATAAGATAACAGTAAAATTTATTAATTTTAACCTTTTCAATTTTTTTATCAAGTAAATTGTTTGAGTCGAGATAAAACAAAGAAAAGTATCGGTTATGAAACTAATCACAGGTCCTTGGAGAGTGTGAAAAGAATAGCAAAAATATCCAGCCCCTCCTGTACGCAACGCGTCCTACAAACGTGTATGATGAAAGCATCGGCGTTGATTTTACTTGAACTAAATGATATGCGAAATGAAACAACTTTCATCTGCTTTAAAAACTTGGAGTCAAATTTGAACGAATTAATTCATCAATGTATGCATACTGTTCAATTGTTTTATTCCAAACAAATTAATAACAATAATTAAAATTTATATGAAAGTAAATCAATACAAACTGAATGCAGTTTTCTGTTAGATTCATCGTTTATTCGTATTGATTGAGTTATTTCACAATTTAACCATTTCACGAAATAAATATTTTATTTGTATGGCATTTGTTTAATTAACTTTGAAATAATTGAACCATATTTTGCGCAAAAGGGAAATATAAATTTAATTCAACATCCAAGAAACAATTTCAATAATGCAAGCACTTGTGCATTGTAAATTTTTATTAATCGGCATATTGACATTATTATTCTGCTTTCAAATATTTCGACCAATTTTTTTTCTTTTATTTCAACATTCTGTAATTTTCAGGATCCATAAATTATTCCAAGGGAACTAAATGAATAAATGAATAAGGGTAAAATGTACACTGGTATACAATAACAACTATTTATTCATAGGTAATAATGCTGAATTACATGATTACACTTCATTTCTCATTATTAGTTTGCACAAATCGGTTCATAACTCGTCCACGCTACGGACCTCGACTATCGGCCCTGACTACTGCACACTTGTATAATCCTCCATCACATAACTTCAAGATCCAATCGATCGATCGGTGTATCGCTCGAGAAATCGTGGCGCTGATCGGGAGGTGTGAAAAAACAAAAATGAAAAGAAAAAAAGCACTCGAGATGAAGCGACAAACGACGCCCAGCTTTCGCCGACTCAACCCTATTTCAAATTAGAGACGCGACGTGCCTCGTCATGACATTTTCATATTTATTTACAATACTCTTGACCCACTGTTGGTTTTCCAGAGAGAGCTTAATACACATGGCACCTAAAACAAACGCGCACTTAAACTCGGAACTCAAAGTTGCACGCGTGGTCTGAAACGAGCGTTAGAAAAGTCGTTATAAAAATGCCAATCGGTCAACTCCTTACTGTCGCATCTCCAATGACGTTTACGCAATTATGTATAATATTTTTTTTTTCGTGTCTGAGTGTGTATGAGTACACGTGTAGGCGAATTGTGTGGCGATGGCAAATATGGTTCATCTATCGGTGGTTAAATTGTCGGTTCTACGTAAATATCTGTTCGAGAATAGACTTAGTCGGTACCTAAAACTATGATTATGTGAACTTTACAACACAAGAACCTTAATTAAAAGTCTTTGTACACGGATCGTAAATATATATTCATTCATGTTTGTATATTTATAGTATTTATATATACGTTTTACATGTATATGCCGCTCGCGTATCCCTCCGCATATATGATCATGAATTAGATCCCGGAAATAGAACGACACTGCGAGAAAAGAACTCTTTGTACAAACTCCTTCTGTTTGTGCGATCCATTTCATTGCACAGACAACAATTTTTCACAAAACATCCCATAATCGTAAAATTTACTAATTTTTTTTCCCAGCTGGGAACCTTTTTTTTCTTGGTATTTATCACATTTCACTGTAAATTTTACGACAAATTGTCACAGGTTTCAAGGATCAGTTCGGTAAAATTGTTCTTCGTGCTGACATCAGCCCTTTGCGTTTTTTTTTTTTTTTCATCTCTTCGTCACTTTGAACATCCCTTACAAATCACATTAAGAATCGACAGCAGAATGATTCGGAATGAGGATTATTTAATCATTATTACAATCGTGGCGCGTGGCGAGTGCCCACTGGTACACAAATTTCGTGGGCAGATTTTTGCGACGCGCGTCACACGCACATCGATAAGACTTATGACGTAAATAACTAATGCGTTTATACTTCGTTTATAAATAAAGTGGTAAATTCATGCTACGAGTCCTCCGTCGGTGTATGTTACAGTGGCCGCAAGAAAACCATGATCGGCGCGCGGTTGCACGTAAAAAGATCCCCATCCGGCTAATCGATCAACCGATTACGCTTTTTCCGTCGGTTTAATCGCCGTAACCCGCGCCGATCGTCTTCTTTTTCAATTGCAGTTACGAGCCCCGAAACGGCGCTTTTTTCCTCGGTCTATTTACACGTAGAGGCTAGGAAAAAAGGCGAGACGCAAAATCGTGATTTGAAATAAATAAAAACCGTGACACAGTTTGTACAAGTAATAAACAGATATGTACAATTTCGAGCAAACGAATAGCAAATGTCTCGGGGCTCGGATCGAACGACGCACCGTCCGATGGAAGCTGATTTTGTTTTGTAAAATCGGGTTCCATCGAGCAGTCTTCGATGATTATATAAATTCAATTAGTTACGCATCACTTAGAACATACAGTGTCTCGAAATTGTCACGCAACACTCTGATTAATTGATTGATATAAAGTTCCAAGTTGGTTTCCGCTACGTTGCGCGATCCCAAAATATACTTTGTACAAAAATCGATCACTGATTAAAAAATGTGTTTCACAGACAATCGAGATCGCTTAGACATAATTTACAAGTTTTACTCTCATCCCACTCATCGCTCCCACATCTAGCAACACGCATACTTGCTCAAAGAAAAAGTAAATAGGTTCAAGATAAGGCCCCGAACAGATGATCTTGACAGGCATCACATTTTAAGGACCTGATCTGGGCTCTATGTGAGTGTGCAATCAGGATATGACACTTCAGGGAAGACACTTTGAAACATGGCTTGCCTTTACAAGAACCGAGTCAAGATTTTGAAAATGTCTCATTTTCAGAAGGTCCGTCTTGATCGGAAAAATGTACGCCTCCATAGAGCCTTAGTCAGACCATTTGATCGCACCTGATCAAGCCTGATCAGAGTCCCGTATCTGTAACAAACTTACCTTTCCTACTAGGGCACTCAAACAGTCTTTTTATAAATATCTCTCTTGTCATGTTCTTATGCAGTACTAACTATTGTGTACTAAATTTTATTTGAATATTATTCGTACAGCTTCTGTGTTTTTTTTTCTCGAGCATTTATATCACGGTTTTATTTTTCGATTGCTTTGGAACAACTGCCTCCTTCCTTGCATCAACGAGGGATAAAAAAACAACAAAAGCATCAAAAATTTTACGCATTATAATAATTTTCAATCGACGTTTTTAATTTAAAAACGTCATTTCTTTCCTAGTAGACAATTTTCTTTGTTTTTTTAAATAAATAATAATTTGAGTTAAATAAATATTGACAGTGAACTTTGTGTTGTCGTACAAAGATCCATGCGTTAGGAACAATCGGATTGTGATATGTGTCAGCTCGATGAGTGTACCTGATTGATTTGCACCCAGGATAAGATCCGGCGCCACCGAAGTGTCAGAATCAAAATTGAAATATAAATATGTTGTCGAGCGTCTCTCGCTTTCGTCGAAGCCCGGAAGCAATTAATTTACAGCTCGCGATTATCGTATGTGGGTTGATTATGCATTATTAATTACTATTCACGCGACAGTGAGTTCGCTTCGATGCGATACACGTTCCTCGTCGGAGTGAGTTTATTTCACGTTTGAGCCCTCGTGAACCGCGGATCTCTAAGGATTTTGTTACGATGCGACCAAAACCTCGGTGTGCTCGTGAAACCGGTGGGTCAGCGCGTCAATAGCGTTCACCGCGCGTCCTCCAACTTCTTCTAGGTGGCGCTTGTAAACAATACTGAATTTTTGTAGTAACCAGTTCGTGATTCTGTAACAAAAATACATTATTCTGATTATTATTCAAGTTCATCCGGTGGCTTCTCATGATAAATTGTGAACAAAGCTATGGACGTTGAATTTGTTCCGAAGCATTCTTTTGATTTTCGCATTGCATGTCAAAAGTTAGTTCGATGGAATTATTATTAGCCGAGATTTTAATTAACAATTTTCACTAGGGTATTAAACACCGAAGTTACAATTATTAATTTAATTTGCGAATATAACATTGCAAAATTATAACACAAACTAAATGATCTAAAAAGGCGTCAGTGCTTGACTAAAGGTAATTGACTCATCCGGTTAAAATACCCGTTAACGTTTGATTTACATATTTTTCTATTTTGTTGGCAGCATTGTACACTGCAGCTGAATAATCAATTTCTGCCATTAACCATTGCGCCTCTTCAACTATCTAATTACTTCTCCATTTTGAAAAAAACATCCGACCCCTCTCCGCGCGAAAATGAAAGTTTAATTGGATTTGGCAAATCAATATTCTAAAGCAAAAAGAAATTTATAATCAAAAAAGAAAAAAGGGAAACAAAAGGAAATACTTTGCCTTGGGAGAAAAAAAAAAATTAATTGAGGTTCATCTCAATCAATCACACGAATAATCTCTGACGTCATAATGTTCCTGGGATAGTGCATCGAAAAGCATTGCGCCAATCGGGCCCGAACACAGACACAGTCGTGAATCTTTTTCAAAAGTTTTACTCGTTGGCCCTTGGAGGGCAAGATCGGCTTTCAAGTTGCAGCGATCTATCGAACGTCACTGCGAGATGAAGAGGAAACGTCAAGAGGCGTTCCCGGCTCCTAAGAGAAAGATATCTCGGGGCCCAGCGCGAGATCGCCCCCTCGAACTTTTTCAACTGGCATATTAATATCCGTTACTGCGGCCGCTGCACTCACACATCACGTGCAAATAAGAAGATGTTCGATTAAGCGTGCAGACAAGGACCAAGCCCAGAGAATGCGATGTCCGTTTTCGTCTGCAGTTCATTTGCGGCGCGCCCGCCGCTCACTAATTATCAGCTGCATGAGATAGGAATACTGTCGTGCAAATTGCTGAGCCGTAACGCGGAATATTCTTCAATTGATTACCTTTGAATCGCTTTCTATTATCTTCGTTTCATTATTTTCAAATCATTATGTTAGTTTCAAAGAGTGAGAGGGAAGAATGAGTGAGTGAGAGAGAGAGAAAGAAAAGAAAAGGGAGGCAAAGTTACTCCAGCTTTGGTTCGTCAAACATTTCTGCAAACAAAAAAAAGAGGTTCTCGTTAACTTCTGTTTTGGAATCAATGATAAACAAATATAAAAAAGGGAACCAAACAAATCAACTTCAAACGGACAAGACCAAAACAGAAATTAATTAAAAAAAAAAAAAGAAGAAGAACAATAAAATGAAGAGATCCCACACGATCTGTGAAAAGTTGTCTCAGGATGGATTGATTCAAGAATGTATAATTATGCGCAGCATATTTATCATCGTGGCAAAATTACAGCGATAAAAGCCGCGTGAAATAATGAACGGATTCGTATATAAAACGGCGCTATAATTAAATCGCTCGATTGTGTGCGACAATTGATCCGAATAGAAATTTGATCAGCGATCATAATACGAGTGGCATGACTGTGGGGAATAATAGTGCACTTGTGCCGAAGGTGAAGCGTCTCCGATGAAGCAGCGGGAGAAACAAAACTCATCACGAAACGAGAAGAAAAGGAGGACCTTAAATAAAAGAGGCACAGGCGACGAGAACGAGTGGGTCGTCATGCATACGTGAATCAAGAATGAAACCAGTCAAGTCATCCTCAGCCGTTCTCGTTTGGGCTCTCCATCTCTTAAGATCCGCCGCCTGTCGACTTTTTATCGAAATGTCGTTTATGATTGAACGAAACTACACTAATAGCCTCGTGCTCTCAAATATCGCTTCTCTGGTTTCAGATCCTTCTATCCCTAGTGCGGAAAAATATCTCGCTGTTATAATATCAGAGCGTTTTCAAATATCCAGTCAGTATATGAGTGAGGAGTTTTTATCGTTAAAAAATTGAAAAAAAGCAGAATTGATAAAAGAAAAATAAAGGAATGTCGTGAACAAATACTAATTGTTTTTGTTTGTGTAAAAAAACTGAAAGTACAAAACAGTGGAAAGGTTTTTGTGACGGAAAACCATCGTAAAATATAACTTGAAATTTGTGCCGCGCGCAATTTGTCTGCCGAAAAAGACGATTATTTACAATATCAGCCAAGCAGCATGATAAGTAAGAAGTCGGCAGGCACAGTGAGATCACGTTGGTTCGATGGTTTTTTATTTGCCGAAAGTTTTGGTCCGGCGGAACAAGTTGGCACGGCCCAAGTTTCACATTTGTTACCAAAACTGCTGACGTTCGTGCAAGAAATCCGTCAGACACAATTCATCCGAGTTCTCCCCCGTCTTGAGACGAGAAGAGTTTATAATTAAAGATCGAAGTTTATGTTGCACCGTGTATGAGCAGCCGCAAACCAGTTTGTCGTGGCGCGATGCTTAACCCAGGTGGATGTGCTCCTAATTTAATAGGAAGGAACTTTTAGCCAAGTATTCACAGCAGTTATCGCGCTTTTTCCAACCAAAACTTCAACTGTTGAAAATGGCAAAAACATTCTCAGAGCAAGAGATCTCTCCCCCAACCGTCAGAAGATTCAATTCATCGACGCGCTGTGTAAAAGAAATGATTTTGTTGATGTCCTGGATGAAGTTTTTTTTTTCATTTACACCTTTTTTCATATTTGAATTCGAATATCAATGTTTTAGTTTCACATCCTCTAAATCTGAATAAACGAAAATTTCACTTTCCCAAAAAGTGGACGACTTCAAAATGAGTCCAGAGTTGTTCACTCTTTGTAAAAACTGAAATTTTCGTTTATTCAAATTTAAGGAACATGAAACCTACCTTGGAGGGGTGATTTTACTTGGTCTCTGTCAGCAGCCGGGTGCTGGCGCGACTTTCTTTCCGGTTCGAATTCCGCTAGAGATTCTGCAACAGAAAGGAAAATTGTTGTTTCAATAAATTAAATTTTCCAGGATACAGAGAAGAGATCTGTGTTCTTTCGGGTGAGAACAAATTTGTGCAAAGTTTTGGGCGTGAATTACGCGAACAACGCGGATGTGTCTTTCGATTAGAAATAATGTCTGTGTGTCGCACGAGTATCTTGAGCAGTTAAATTGTCATTTGGGTATCAAAGGGACGGAACACTCGACGCGTGGATAAGGGCGCGAAAGGTAATTTGGCTCAGTGAAACGCAAACATCAGAAACGGGCGTGTGAGAACGGCTGACGAATGCACGAATCTCACACCGACGCACCGCGTAACAGCCCTTAGCTATTGTTGCTCAAAGCATAATGGAATCTCGGTCCCGTCTACGCTTAGAAACACGCTCGTTTCTCCAAGCTCTGCCAGTTAATCGAGGCTTAATGGCCTCGCAATTGGATTTTACCATTGCTCTTTGCCTAAGGAGGTAGTAACATTTCACGCTCCTCGATCAGATATCTGTCCAGCACCCCTCGATTTCATACAGTCGCAACGTTTAGTTGCTTAAATTTGTGTTTCTCTAATATCGTTGCATTTCCATATTCAAGGCTGTTACGGTTCAAACAATCGAATGATGTTTTCATAGTGCGTATTTTTGATTTAAAAATAAAATGATGGTTAAACAAAAAAATTAAATTAAATATCCCCAAGTTGTTCTCTCCGTTGTACAATTAGAAAACACTTGCTGTTAATGACCCGAGACAACGTGCGAGGATTTTAATTCGCAGAGCAATAACTCATCACTCAATTAATTTTCATTCAACACGATCCTGATAATTCTTCTTCACAACAATAATAATGTCTTTGGTTGGTCGAGCGCGTCTACAAGCGTAATCCTGATTTCGGTGTTGGGTCTTGGAAGCCGATTTCCGGCACAATAAGAGGGTATCCGAGTGTGCAACCGGTTAATTCAAAGCAGTGTCATTAAAGGAACATTTTCCAGTTTTCGCCCTTCTAATCCTTGCGGAATTCAGTGAGCAAACCCGCGTGTTCTCCTGTCGTTCACGCCTGCCTTCGTCGTATATCTCGCTCGTCCTTTTAAACTCCCTTTTGCTTTGCACGGGGTTGCTCCATCTCTACTAATTACCGCTCCGTTTTATCCTTCGCGGTGCTTTCACGCACTACCGAGTTAGAATCCTGCTGACACCTCACCGTTTCCGACAGTAACAGGTGAGATCCCAAAACGTTTACACCATCAAGATTTTAACTTTCAAGACTACAAAAAAAAAAAAAAGAACGAAAAAAGGAAACTGCTCTCACACTTTTAAAAGCAGCTTTATTAGTAACTTTGCTTTGTTCAACTGAAAATATTATTGCAACTGAATCCCATCAGGACATCGAAAAACAAACAAGATGAATGGAAAGTGACGAATCATGACGAAATTCAATCTGAAACTTGACATTTCATTTAGACAATTTTTGATGATGAAGACGTCGATCTGATTTTAATTTCATATCCAACTCGCGAGAATCGAATTCTCATCATGCTTTGTTGATTCGATCTCCACCACTCGATCCACGCAATCAGACAAGTGCGGCCGAATGAGACGACTAATAGTTTCGCTACCGTCTTACACGACCCGGCGAGAATTGCACAATGAAAAACCATTTGAAACCGGTTCGGCTACTAAATGCTTGTTACTGCAACGACTGCACCGATCGCAATTTCGATCAGGCCTGGCGCTATGACGATGCGATTATTCGTACAGGTAATTAACTTGGACGCAATATGTGTCGGCCCGGAACGAAAAGCAGAAGAAAGAACCCTTTTTAACAGCTTACACTAACGGCTTGGTTGTTTTCAGAGCTGGCTCGGTCGGTCATGAAATGTGTATTTACCGAAAGTGACTCTGCCGATGAAAATCCGTTTGATCAGGTTCATTATTAAAAAAAGTTATCCTATATTTATGATATTTTCGAAGGACGAAGACAGAAGTAATATATATGATTGTAACAACCTTGTTATATGCAATGAAAAATAAGTTACAAATGTTGATTCAAAAATCATTAATAATTCAATTTTTGATCTAATGCTGCATTCATTTCAAACATTTTGAAGGTTTTTATTCTTTTTCTTGTCAATTTCATTTGATCAATCATTTTTCTAAAAATAACCCACAACAGCAACAATAATTTCGTTCCATTTTCTGTTCCCTAACTTCATTATGTCCTCCGGATCTGGCGATCTACATCCGTGTTGTCCGGGAAATCTGCATACACCTAAAACTTCCCTTTTATGATGCACAAGGCGATGAATAATATACGTGGACGCCCACATACATACCTACATTGTTTTTGTGTTGGGTTACTGAATCAAGTGAGTGTGTACCGAGCGCAACACTGCAGCGTATTTGTGGCTCGCAAACACATGCCTGACAAACGTGTTGGCATCACGCACGTGCGTACAACGGCGTTATTACGCGCAAGACAATAACCTCGCAAGAGTGATAAAGCGTAACGCGTGCGTACCAGCAATATTCTACCCGCGGAAGCCCAGGTAGTCGACGTCACCCCCCACCTCCCAGGAATCTTCTTATATACACCGACATCACATCGGCAATATATCCATGAAACACAACATGCTTTTCCGCAGAATGAACGCGTTCTCGTTTGTGCACTGAAAAAAGGGCGATTTTCGCGAGGGATGTTTGTCTTGGTTTTTTCACAGTTATGCATGCAAAGTGACGATGAGGGTCTCGGTATGGTAGATGCTATGATTTTTCGCAGATCATCTCCTCGTTTTTTGCCGTTTATTTTTAGTCAAAGTAGAAAATATTAATTGAAAAATTATATTTTTGTGAATGAACATTTATTGAACAATGTTGCAAACATTAAATTGCAAAATTAAATTGAAAAAGAAAATTGCAGCTATTTTTTATTTTCATCTTTAGAAGACTTAATTCGTTGTGGAACAAGTTTGTGACAAACGCTAAAACGTCTTGTTCACAATATTGTTCCCTTTTAGACGTCTTACATCACATTTCTTGGTAATAGTCTTATAATGATAATCCAATTTAAACGAGCGCGTATATCTAACACGTATCACGCTCCCTCTATTGCATTACCGAAAGAACTCCCCCAGTGATTTGTTTCGCGAAAGCAAGAAACATTTGAAGAAAGAACTCCGAGGCCGAAACGAAGAAGCGTCGCCTGTAGAAATTTGAAATTAAAAGATTGCTGCGGCGCGACGTACTCGTTTCCCTTTTGCTTTTTGTGTCCCCGCTTCCGTACCTTTCCGATTCATACAATTTCACGCTCGGCTTGATTCTTGAGCGCGCACTCACTGTTTTACATAAAGATCAGAACATTAAAAACGCACACTAAAGTTGCCGTCGCAGACGCTCTTTTTTCGCCCCGACCCTTTTCGGCTACCAATTATACCGTTCGTATTCGATATCATACTGAAATTGCCTTTTCTTCGGCGCTGCAAAAAGGCTTTCGTTCAGTTCGCATTTGCTCAGTCTTTTTATATCAAAGTAGCAGTTTTTATCTGACCTTTTATGAAGTTTATTTTTTTAATTTCAAAAGTAGAAAAAAATTGTCTGAGAATTTTTTGGTGAAAAAGTCTGATGGTTTTTAATTTTTTGAAGAATCGTAAAAAGGGATGAAAAAAAAATGAGCCAACTCACAGTCACGTGTCATTTTTTTCTTATGCCGCACCCGAGATAATGCTGAGAGAAGGTTTCATCTGCCTATAGTTTTTCTAAATAACCACGTGAATTCCTAAGCGTTCGTTGAACACGGTAGTTCTTCGAAATGAGGTGAAACAATCATCAGCTATACTACCCATGTAGAAATTTACATCTGGCCCAACGTTGTAAAAGTTTTTCCACAAGTTTTAATTGTTAAAAAACGTAAAAAACGTTAAATACTATAAAAACACAAGAACTTGGCTACCAAGCCAGGGAAAACCTCGAAGGTGACAACCAATTTATTTTAGATTCAAGTTGAAACTGAACTGTCGTTGTCCAAGAAACAAAGATCTGCAGTCAGTTCAGCACCAAATTGGGGGTAAATTTTCTAAGGAAATTCCTATCTAACTAAATCGAAAAACAAGTATAAAAATTGAAAGGAAATGCCACTTGAGATTGAGCGTCATAAAACCCTCGTGGCGACAGCGCTAGGCATATTATACTTGTTCAAGAGTCGAAACATGATTCTAAAACTTATAAAAAAGTTTAGAAAAATATAATCATATTTTAAAAACTATACAAGCAGAAAAACATCAGGTTTAAATGGGTTTTCGTGCACGTCGTCTGTTGATCACGTGAAATTGCACAATTTAAAATATTAAAATTTCGAATTAAACGTATGAATTAAATTATTAAACATTGTAATTTAAACAATAAAATTGTCAGAATCTGTTAACCATTATTAAACTTTGAAAAGTTTACGTGATTAACTAAGATTAAATGATTATCTCGACGAGTGTGCTCGGGGTGTCGCTTTTTTTTCTACAAAAAATACGGTTGTGTAAAAGAAGTGCTCATCAACGAATTAAATTGACACGTTGAAATGCACTGGCAATAAATTCAGATCGAATTAATGAAAGAACGCGTCTGAGGCACGATACGGAATACCTGTATTTAAGTAAAGCATGAAAGTAGCTGCCAATCATTGGTGGTCAGAGCTTTATACAAAGTTGCATGCGGCCACAATGTAATTAAATGAGAGCACAAAGCCATATTTATATATGCGCGGCACGATACGTGCGTCTTTTGTTATGAAGTTTGCGGGGAGCTTGCGCGCAAAAAAAAAAATTTGCCGTCTATCTTCCGACACCTCGCTGCCATAGACGCGCGATCTTTTAAATTTCCAAGTGCTTTGGAAGAACATCAGACCCGTCCGTCAAATATCAACTCTGAGAATGATTGCAACACCTATTTTGTTTTTCTATCGCGTTTTTCATCATCGTTAAAAATAAAAAGAACAAAATATTATTCGCATTCAAAGGTTATGCATATGAAGAAATTTTGTGATCAAAAAACTATTGCTCTTTATATCAAAAAACTACCCAATAACTTTTCCTTTGAAATTCTATAACTCAAACAAAGTTTTATCAATAGGATATACAATTTGGAACTTTTTTAACGATCAATTAACTTTTGCAATCTGAAATGCTTCGTAATAAAAAAAAATGCCTCGCTTCATCGAGTGATCCCGTAAAAAATTAAACCACTCGAAACCGTCTCATAAATTAACCGCAAGCCGTAAGAAATGACAAAGTTGGTCTATCGCGAGCAATTTCCTCCTTTCTTTCAGACTTCTTCATTGCTAATAAACATGAGCGAAGTTAGGAAACGAAAAGCAGAGAAAGACCTTACGAGCGTCGCGAAATTATTACATATAGTCTGAATATTAAAGTGCAGCAGAGTGCTTCGTCGTACTTGGCTTAGGACGACATCAGGGGGCAGGCGTACAAAGCAGCAGGGGCGAGGGGTGCGCGCTCGGGAACGAGCATGGATTGAACATGAAGACGACGACTAACGCCACCGGGAGCCGCCGGGGAAATTACGGTTCCTTCCTCGTTGCGAGAGATATGCATAAACTCGACATCGCGCACACACACACTCACACACAAAGTCGCACACTCTAGCCAAGAGCATGCATCGAGATTGATGCGCGATTAACCTTGTAAGGACAGGATCTATTTTGTGTTTCCTAATGTTTTTCCGTAAAACTTGTTCTTTTTCAACATTGCTGTTCAAAGTAAAAAAATTTGTATTTTATCCATAATTATAAAAAAAAATAAACATAGTATGTTGTTTCAAAATTTAGATTTTTTGTTTAAATTTGATAAAATTTAGAATTTAAATGCCACAGTTTTGTGTTTCCTTTGAAAATATTAAAAAAGAAACGACTTATTCCTAATTCCCGAAGATGTGACTGGTAGAGAAACAAATGTCTGTATATAATGTTAGACATCCAGGCAAATAAAAAGACGTGTAAATTCGCGGGCCATATTGTTGAATTTTTAGGGCTGCTCAAAATGCTGCTGCAGAATGTATGAAGGAGGCGAGCGCTGGATTCGCGTTGTTTATTGCAAATGGATTTGTCGTCACGACGCCCGAGTGACTCTGCGTCGTGCTATAAAGTGTCTCGTGTTTTCTCGTCAAAGTTCTTAATGGTCTTGATTCAGCTTTAAAAATGAATCTGTATCAAATTTACCCCAAAAGTGGATCCACTTTTTTTAACCCCGCCGCGCTATCTGCAAATTGATAAATCGCTAAAATCTTTTCTCATGTGAAAATGGCACTTGGCATCTGCTCAGAGCCGCGTGAAGCTAAAACCGGATTAAAAAGAGTAGAAAATTTATCCTCAACCCGTATTCAGCTGTGCGAAATATAGGATAACCATTGATACAACATACGATCCAGAGCAACCCTATACACCGTTGTGTGTGTGTGTGTTTTTTTTTTTTTTTTCATTTTGGCCGCATCGAAAAATTGAGTTAGCTCTAATACATCGACAGGATTATCTTTTAGAAGGGCTCGCGGCTAATTTCGTTTCGTGTCCGGTCAAATGATCAAAATTAGTGCACCGGTCGAATGCATCGATGCCGTCATTAGGCCATTATATTTATAGTAGTACGAATTTTGGGAGGTTGTTGTAAATATAGGTCTGATAGCAATTGTCTTATAAAATGAAAACAACCAAATTTTACATAAAAAAGTAAACGATATTTAGAACTGTTCGAACGAAAGTATTAAAAAAAAAAAAAAAAAAAAAACAATTAAATTGTCACTTGACATCAGGTTGATTTTGAAAAACTAGTATCAAAATAAAGATTTTTGAAGGTTTTAACCACCGTATGATTGTGTTTCAATTTCATTTCAGTTTCATTTCAACTTTCAATTAAAAAACTCAAGTAAAAGATACAACATACCTATATTTCTACTATACTGTTACGCTTTCGGTTTAAAAGTACTTTTAATTTACTTTTGAAATTCAGGGTTATGCAAATAATTTACATAAAATGTTTGCATATTTAACTGCTCTACATTTTTGGTAATTAAATTGATCGAAAGTTAGAATAAATTTGAAACCGAAATTATCACAAATTCGAACACTATAGCACAAACTCTGGTACATTGTCTTGATGATGTTCTTTTAAAACGTACCTTGATAATTTTGCCAAAACGCGGAAGCATGAGTTCCGATGAGGTCCAATCCACTGTAACCCCAGCCGGGTTTCTCGGGCGTTGCGGGTGGTTGGGGCGCACGTCCCACAGGCGTTTCCCGGTACTGGTTGGACTGTTGCTGTTTCTGCTGCTGTTCGGAACGATTTTGTGATTGCTGCTGCGACTGAATCGAGCCAGAGGAATTAGTTTGCGAGGACGGCGTTTGCTGCTGCGGAGTCTGCGAGTGTACCGAGTTCTCCTCCGCCGAGTCGACACTCGTTCGGCCCTCGACAGTGACGTTCTCTGCGAAAACAAATTTCATTTCGTTTGGTTAATTAAAATTTCAAATCATCGAATTATTACTCATCGGATTTCAGGGGTCCGCTCTCTGTTTGACTAGGGTACGAATCTAATCTCACTTGCGTTCGTTTACATTAGCGCGCAGTCGATCAATGAATTTCAAGGATGAATTTCTTACGTTTGTACTCTGTCTTTTCCCCAGCTTGAAATTAATATCGCGACTCTCTGGGGCTGACAAGGTTAATCAGCGGGAGCGGCGGCGAAAATGGCAAGGAAGCACGAAATGTTATATCGGAATAAGAGATTTCACTTAAAGGGTTTCGTGTTTGAGTTTTGGTAGTGACAGGGAGGGTGGGCTTTCTTGCTCGCGGAGTTCGGGAAAGGTAAGCAAACGAGTGTACAACTTGAAAAGATGGCTTATTTAGCAGATAATGAATAAACCGATTCTTAGCAATGAAACAAATCTTACCCGTTATCGCCCGCACTTGTTCCGAGGTGGCGCCCGTGGCCTTGAGGGCCTCTTCCAGTTGGTTTCGCCTCTTGATCTCCAGGTCAAGCTGGTCCTGTAATCGCTTCCTGACCCTCTTTTCTTTTTTCAATCGCTTCTGATAGGCCACTGCAAACAAAAAAACAAAGCCACGCTGATTAGATCGGGTTACGTCACGTCATCCAGAAAGACCGGTTCAGCATGGCAGTGAAAAGCTGACGCGCGCTTTGATCGTTATTAAGTTGGCCAATTTTTTTCCCCCGGGTGGTACGATCTCTGCGAGCATCCTCACATGCCACAGGGGGCAAACTACAATGTTCGCCAATCGCGCCTCCGAACAAGGCTACCGTAACTGTGCGCTGTGTTCCTCTTAACGGCTTATTGACAGACTCAATTTTACGCTGGTTATTAAACTTTATGACTTGACGTAAAGTCATGAATTATATATGATTCTGAATGCCTAATTGTTAACATTCGTTGCGGCTGAAATTGAAATGAAATTCAAACTCATGTTCAAGATCATGTTTTTTTGCTGTCAAATAAAATTAAGATATCGGTACTTGCATGGAAAAACATAGAAAAATTACTGATAAATAGATAATTAATGAATAATTGAAAATTAAAAAAAAAGAAATTGAGGGTTAATTTCTACGATGGTATTTTTTTTTAATTTTCTTGGTTTTTACGTGCGAGTACAGAAATAAGTAACAGCAGTTTACTGTCTTAACAGCCCAACTAACCAACTGGTTCACAGATTTATTATACACTTTTTGCTCGTAAAGCTATTTAGTTCTAATACGTTCACTTGATTTCTGTTAAGCGATTTCTCGGTAATCGTGGTTGAAATACGCACATGACTGCATTCCGTCGATTTCTTTTGCCACAGATGTTTTTTTTTTTTGTTCAATCGTTCGTGGTTTTTTTGGCTGCGTTTCTTACTCTCGAGTGGTAATTATACGATTCGATCGGAGTCATCGCGCAGCAAAAAGTCGCATGGAATTGTTAGTAAATAGATCAAGATACAGAAACATGCTCGAGACGAACATAGAAAACGGATATCAAACTAATGTTACCTCAGCCTGAACATTCCCATTTACATAGACATCAAGTGCTAGAACGTTATTCTCATTGGTTGTTATCGCTATAAACTGTATATACTTTCAACGAGTCCGTGCATATCGTTAATTACAACGGATTATTGAAATCAGAAAACTCTCTGCAACATTGCAGAGCGCACTATTGGAGAATGCAGGAATATTCTATTATATTCAAGCACGGTTTGTTTCCAAACCACTGATTGAGTTACAATGTTTTCAGACAGACGAATTTGTTTAAAGAGGAATTTAATGTAAAATCGTTAATTTTAAATGAAATTGTATATTTTAAATTTTATAAAAGCCTCATTATGTGTAGATGATGATATGATGTTAATTTTTTTTTTTTTAATCAACCTTTCTTTACAATAACAATTTTAATACAGCCATTTTTAAATATTTTTCAAATGTGCTTCCAACGGTTTAGTTTTGATTTTTTAATACAAAACATTCGTTTTACATCTTTGAGACGGAATCTTAATTTTTTTTTCTATTGCTGAATGAGAATTTCCTTGAAATGAGAAAACATTTTCTTCTGATAAGGATATGCTTTTGAAAAATCGTATCCAATTTTGTTGATTGTGGAAGAAGAAAATTTGTTAAATAAACAATTTCGTTGAAAGGTTATACTTGTTAATAAAGAGATGGTTTGAAAAGGGAATGAAAACGTTAGACTGCGGTGTGTCCACGGATGTTACATTGGGGCGCTGGCTGTTTGTTGCGAGAGAAGCTATACATCGCGTTGTGTATGTGTAACAGGAGGTTAACATCGTCGTAGTCCCGCAGACGACGCCTACGGCGACGTAGCACCTACGCCTCGCTACCGTCTCCTGTCAGAGGGAAGAGGTAATCTTAAACCGTACGTGTACGTTGCTACTGTGTTATGTGCGCTCGCATCTCTCGTTCGTCGATGAAGCATTAAAAGCGAGTTATTCCGTCAAGGCACTTGAAGAATGTTGCCCGTGATTTTTTTTGACAAAAGTTGCGTGGCAAGTGAACCTTGAGACAGAGTTAGAGAACTGTCAGTGTTAAACAATCCGATTTGGGATTTCAGGCCCTCTCACACAAGACTCCGCGATTCATTATGAAAATTACGCGAAACTGCGCCCGGAGCTATCATTAACTCAATTAATTCAATGGCAAATTGTACGCCTTCAATAACGCAATTATGAAACGTGGATGAAATTAATTTAAAAGACTACTATTTTCTCTGTACGGCGACCCTTGGCAAAATTAATTCTAATTGCAACGAAACAAGGCGCGCACCGTGTTTCGCTATAAAAATTTTCTCTCGTCTGGTTTGCGCTCAGAAACGGCCATCAGGACCCTCGAGGAGTTTTGAAAATGATGCCGGGGGATTGATTCCAGCAGACGAGTCTCAGACAACGCAAGCCCAGGACATTTCGCTAAATGCCGCGGTGGCTCGGGTGTCCTCGCTGTTCGCGTACCAAGTTGATTTCGCACAAATGCACGTACACGGCGCTCGAAGTCGGAGTTGAAGGAGGGTAGGTCGTACGGAATGGCAGGAGAGGGAGGGCCGCGAGCACGGCATTATGATGCAAAGATGGCGCAGTTGCAGCACCCTAGAATTAGTCCGAGCACTCGCCATTGGCCGCTCGGCAAACCACTCCTTCGGTAACAACCGACTGCATACGCCGCATACTAAAGGATACACGCGAACTGGATAAGAATTGCCGGCTCGCACCTCCGGCCCTGAAGCAGTCTCATCTCACGCCACTCGAACGAATGCGATAATTTCGTCATGCGTTCTGCTTCCTTGCCTCAACGATCTGGTAAAAACGATACGTTAAAAATCACTGCAGTTATCCAACTACGACAGTTAGGCCGATGAGTTCGGATAGATGAGATTCGAAATCAGATTTTGGAGAAGGAACACAACAAAAACAACTCCTCCCTTTGAATTGAACCAGAGTTTGATATTTGTTTAATTGTATAGTAACTGAATGATTGTTTTAGATCAAAATTGTAATCAGGTTGTTCATTCATTTGATTTGATATGTTTTGAATCATTAGTGCTCAGCATATTGGTTCAAGATTTGTATCTTCCGGGTGATAGATTGTGATTTTTCCTGGTGGACTGGGAAGGAAAGAAAAATTTTGCAAAAGTCAAAATGAGTCAAGTGTATGATGACAAAGATCGGTCCATTAGATATAATGTAGTCAACAGAGAGATGCCCTGCATCGGTCACGTCAAAATCTATCAGCAACCGCTGTGCGCTCAGTCAGAAATTCAAGACCACTTCTGGTGTGGACTCCCCACGTTGCAGGGTCACCCAGGACAGATCAGCCGATGTGAAATATCGTTAGCAGCTGATTGGTCAAGGCAAATTTGTTGGAAATTGATTTGTTATTTGCAGAGCAATGTTGTTTTGGTGTAACATGGTAGGTCATGGTATGAAATCAGGCGATCAATTAACGGCATCGCTCTCAGTTAATAGGTATGGTTTGAGTGGCTGCTTCTATCATATTTGTGTTAAAATATTTTAATGTCTACCGAGCCTAGTTTTAAAACGAAATTATCGTCAGTCTGTAATTGAAATCAGACTGACAAACATTTTGATCGATCGTACATTTCCATCGTCATTTGGAACGTTAAAATCTAATTGATCAGAATCAACAACAAGTTCAATTAGCATCTCAAGGTGTTGAGGTTTTGCTCAGAGCTCGACGGCAATTAGTGATCTTTAAGTCCGAGAGTCGAATCTTGGCAAAGTGATTTTGGAACAACGGATAATGGATATCTTCCGCAGCAAACAATCAAAGTCCGTAGGGGATGATTGAATTAGTGAATTCAGTTAAGGAAGGTCCGTTCGAAACTAATATAGACTCGTCGATGGGTCGAAGCCAGCGCCCGAGAGTCGTAGACTCTCAGACAGAAAACAGGGCGTCGGTTCGCAGCGCAGCAATATGATTTACATTTTGCGGCTATATTGACCATTTTCGCCACCTGCAGCAACCGTTCCACGAGGCATGCCGCAGGCGATGTTGAGTCGCGGATGACCGTGTTTCTTAAGAAAAATTAATAACTTGCAGACGACTCGAAATTATCTTTTTTTTTATCTTCCCGTCTCTTTCTTTCTTGCTCACCAAAGAGAAGGAAACCTGGAAGAAGATCAAGCTGGCGCAGAGACGAAAGTGCGTGTAAATTTCATCGAGGGCAAAATTTTGCATCGGCTTTTTTTGTATAACCGATGCGATTTGAAGTAAATAACGTTTGGTCGATTCGTTATTCGAAAAGTATAAGTATCTGGGCGAGAGCATACAAGTTTGGGCAGTTTTGTTGGGTCGAACGACATTAGGCAGACCTTTAAGACGTCATGGTGATCTCGCGCTAAGTGCGTCATTACGATTCATAGCCTGCGGCCAAACTGTGGCGAGATGGTCCCTAATCTAGCGTGGCAACCCCGCGCTCAGAATCGTTATTTCGCGTTAGAGGGGTCATTAGACTAGGCATCTAGCATAGAACCAGAGCCGACGCGACGTCAACACGCGTCTCTCCGACGGACGGACAGCAGCATCTGTGCAGGTCGCCCAATATCCATACAAAGCTGTCTGCTGAATAATATTACACTTAACCCGTACCACTTGGATGATTATAGTTGGAGGAACGTCGATAGTAGTTAGAGCGTACATCCTGTGCAAATGCTAATTCCTTGGGCGTTTTGCACGATAGCTAACGTGTAAACGTTCTTTTTCTCATCGACAGCGCGTCCTTAACTGAACCGGTGTATCAAAAGCCCTCTTCTGCTGGGGGCTGATGATGCAACTCGATAACGCCATCTTTAATTAAGTCGGATTGTCCGATTGTTTACGTTCGTGTCAGACGTCATATATTTTCGTTCAAGATCTTTCCTGGTGGTACAAAAACGATCGTTTTCATAAATTGCTTCATTACCACACATTTTCCTGTCAGAACTCAACGATCTTAAGTACTGGGAATCGTACTTGCAAAACATCTCGAGAATTTCAAATGTTTTGCCATTTTTATAGATAATTATAGTTTAAAATTTTATACACACACACACACACACTGAAACGCACTTGCGGTTGGTTGGAAACTGTCGAACGAAAATTTTGACGGAAGACAAAATGTGTGTGGTCGTAAATTGTTTTTTGCCTCGAGTACAAAAGATTGTGAATCGGTAATTTCGTCCGCATACACGAAAAGTCCTTTTTCACGCTTTGCCAGACTTCTTTTCCGACGCATGGAAATGGAAACGATCAGTTATCGGAATCTAGTTTGCAAGTGGAAACATCCCAGGAGGGGTCAACAGCACTTGTTCCTCGTATCTCAGAAGCAGCGTCAACCGTCTTTTGATATAAACTCAAAAGCTTTCTCGGTTTTGCGTATTATTCTTACATCCATCTTGTCATATTTGGCATCCAGTCAGGAATTTGCAGCCGATTTTCTTTTCTTCGACGGGAGTCAAGTGCGCCCCAGGGCGATGTTTCGTTTTATTTTCAAACCCATACAATCCCGCCCACTCAGCCGAGGATAAATAGACGAAATTTTTCTTGCTTTATTATTTTTCGCTTGCACTCACTTTACGTATCGAATCGTATTTTTTTTTCATCCCGACGTGACAGAATTTTAATGCGTTCACTCGACACTTGATTCAACGGATTAAATGTTTCGTGCGGGCTGTCGCTTGTGTGGTCCATTTAAACCGGAAGAGGAAGATCTGTCCCCGGTGCAGATTTGCGGTGCTTGAATTACGCATCGGTGAAGTAATATGAAAATATTTACCCTCTGAATGACCGTAGGTCATCCGAAACCTCACCCGATCTAGTTACTTCGATACCCGTTGCACTCGAGGGATAGCTCAACATTGCACAAAATCTTTAACAGCTTCGGTTTCACGATTTTTGCACACAGCCACACTTTTTCTATCTATAATTAATTCCTCCGATTTACTCATCGCTCTTATCAATTTTATCGTTTATTATAATGCAGTCATTGTAACTGTAAAGTGGCGTCGATAAAAAAACATATTCGACGCCCTTATCTCGGCTGTCAGGAATGATAATGTGGATTATTGCTGTTTGCCAATTTTCGTTTATGTGCGAAAAGTCGCTAAAGAGGAACGGGGGAATCGGTATCTGTGCACGTTCCTTTATCGTCGACTTCTTCTGTACAGAGCGCGTGTTTTATTACCCGAAAACCGACAGATATCAGGATTATGTGCCTCGTCAGGAGAACGTTGAAATGATGAGGGTGAACCGCGGCTATTTTTCTTTTCATTTTTCTTTCAATTTTTGTTTCTTTTCCAGATTTTTAGTTTTTTTTTTATTTTGGTGACAATCTGTAAATAAAATATCATCAAAAAATAACTAAATGTTGCGGTTTTAATGAGTTTTCTGAATTTTCATTAGCCGGACAACTTTGGACAACGTCTACGAAGTATCAAAGCATTATATCGATTGGTTTGCTATTCATACAAAAGTTATGCATATATATTACGCGATATGGACATATAATGTTTATTCAGCTAAAAGCCACGACGTATCCCCTAAGTTCCGATAACGAACCCCAATTGTTTTTTTTATACCCACTTTCTGTGTCAACCAAAATACACGACTGATTCATAGAAAAAAATCGTAAGCCTGGCATGTTTCAGTGCACTTACTGTGAAATAATTAAATTCTTTTTCTCATGATTTTTAAATCATTAATTTTTTCACGGAACAAAAATGAATAAATTAAGAACTTAAATCAAATAAAAACTATAATACTGAAAAAGAAATAATTTCTCGATTCTTTTAATCTGATGGAACAAAAAAGTCTATAAAGAGGTTAAAGTTGAATGTCTCGTGAAGAAGTGATATAAGCGCATCTGATGAAATAAAAGCAAAGCGACATTTTTTTCATTTCTTTTTTTGGGAAAAGAAAGAAGTAGAAACAAAGTTGATAAAAGGGTCCGACCAGCATCCCCGGTGTGTGCGATGCGATAAGTGTTTCAGCTTATCACGTTTACGCGTTTAATACTTCCTTCACATGGGGAACTCACCCTCAACAGACATACGGACATTTAATGGTGATTTTTTTGTCGCTATGCGAGCGTTTTTACTTTGTCGCGATGCGACGTACCTCAAAACCATCCTCCCCCATCGAGAATACGAAATTACTTTCTCTGCGTCGGTTCTGACGTTGCGCGTCAGAATGCGATATTACGGGCGTGATCGGATTATTGATGGATGGACATGAAGAATCACGGTCGCATCCTAGATACGAAATATTCCGCGCGACTATACGCGCTTGCAGCAAATGAAAATGCAATCGACCCAATCAATCGATGTACCGTTGTTTTTTCTCGCTGTTACGCTTTTTTCCTCCCCCTTGACGTCGCGCAAGAGCACGGATTTCACTGCAAAATAACGTCATGAGAGATGTGAAAAAGTATCGACAAAACGCGCCAAGAACAACAATATTGCTGCATATTCGGTGGAGTATATTTTTTCAAATTGAACACAATCAAATCATTATCACAATTTTCATCTGTCAGTCAAATTGGTTAGCGCGAAACAAACGAAAGGTAATTCAACTGCAAACAAAAGACCAAGGCGAGGAAATAAGAAACAACAGGAAATTGAAATCATGCAACAAGCGAAGAAATAAATTGAGCTCGTGGAATATTAGCGTGCAGAAAGGAGAGACTGCTCTGTATACACTTTAGGAATTAAATTCTTAAAGTTCCCTGCCACGTATGTCGGGAAGTCGCATTCCGCGGGTCCCCGAGACTAGCTACTTTCCTGGCAGCTCTCCTCCTAAGGGATCTGTTATTAATTCCCATAAATTTTCTTTCATCGTGTATGAATACCGCGCCGTTCGTTTCCTCTGCTCAAGAAGGTCTGTTTGGCTTTTAATCCGAGTATGCAAAGAACGTTATTCTTCTCCATTGCCCAGAAGGGGGGACAATAAGACTGCGATTTTGTAATATTCAATGACTGGTACCGCTCTGAGGCCAAGTTTAGCACAAGTGCACACAAATCTAAAGGAAATATGACGAATTTTTCAAATTGTCCATACACTTTATCCATCGAATTAATATCACAAGAACCATCGAAAGTAGAAAAAAAGAATAACGCTTCAAAGAGAAATTTATTTTCTGATTTTATGTGAATTCTTTAGTGATTTATTTGTGTAACATGACGAATTATACGCAATTTTATCGAAATCTGGTCTATCTTGCATTAGCCAAACTTCTGCGACGTGTCTGCCATGAAAGTGGGACAGTTATGGTGATCAGCGATTAGACAAAAACACCGCGAGGTGTGCGGCAGGCGATCACTCTCAAGTCAATTACAATCGATCACAATTGACTTCGCTTCAACGTGGCTGCTTGATGACGTATATTATTACTTCATTCGATTAGAATGACGGGTCCAGCAATGCGACGAGAGGCCCTGCTAAAAATTGCAGAAACACTTGAAATAAACCTTTTTCATTCGACCTAAGTAAATGATACACCGTTGATGAATCGTCGCAGTGCAAACGTACTTTGGTTTCTCGCGACAAAGATGCAGTCCGACGAAACGGAATCGCCTGAATGGTTTTAATGCCAGAGCAAATCGAGGTCTTTGTGAGAAAGGGTTAAACGATAGGGGGAAAACAAGAAAGAGCCGCAGCCGGAGATGGAAACGGCTCAATTCGCGGCGCGCTTTGCTTCTTACTTTTTGGTGTTTACATAACGTGATGGCTCGTGGGCTATTGTGCGCGATGCGCTCACTTTGCCATTCTCTTTCGGCACTCGTTTGCGGCGCACTTTATCACGCCCCGAGATTGGCGCATTAAACATCCAGCAAAGGGAATTTCTACCCTTGCCGCTTGCAACTCTATCCCCCCGAGCTGTGTTTCGCTTGGTTTGACGATTTCACCAGTGATCATGAAATGTAAAACTTTGAATTCAATTGCAAATAATCCAAAACGCAACAAACATTACAATTTAAAAAAAAAAAAAACTGACGTACCTCAAATCTGCTACATATAAATGCAATCTTATAATTTTGATCGGCTCTAACTGTCTATCAGTATGCTGTATATTCGAATTTAAAACTGAAATAACAATATAACATGAGGTTGGATAGGCCTAAATCGTCTCCTGTTTCATTAACTGTCCCGTTCAAAATGGAGATTCAATAAGAGTAAAATGACAGAATAAGCACCATGATTTCGTCAGGACTTACCCAGCTGACCGTGTGTGCGTTACACACTTGAATGAACTGTGCGTAAACTGATACGCGGTACTTTGCATACAAGATACCGGGTCCGTCGCTCTGGGGAGGTCGACCGTCTTCTACCTGCCACCATCTCAAAGTATGGTGGCATGCTCTGGTACTCGTGCTGATTTCTGCACGCAGCTTATTTCAAACCCGCCTTACACCACGTTTTTCAACATCGATGCAGATCGCACGTTCCAGTTTCATAGAAATCATGATTTGTCACGACACACACACACACACACACACCCGTCCCGCCGAGCAATTCGCGTAACAAAATACGCGGACAAACGGGAATTGGAACTGAAATATTGAAATCGTATACCTTGGATTGTGCACGGACGAGATTCGTCCGAGAGAAATTGGACGAACTCGATCGGAGAGCTTCGGGTTGCGAATTTCGGTCGAGGAGGAAAGGGTTGATAAGTGTGCGCTAATTTGTTCGACAGTTGGGAACGGATGTGAAGATCCCGGGCCCGGGAGTTTTTGGCAGGGGCAACGACGAGTAAGTCCGGTGAAATGTTTCTGCGAGAAAGGCTTCTTAGCTGCATAGTGCAGGTTTCGTTTGCCAATCGCATTATTCGACTAATAGAACTTATTTCCTTTTAGAGAATATTGGATTTAAGGCTGGATCTTATTCAAGTTTCAAATTTGTATTTACGAGTTTCTTTGTGCGAAATATGATCGTCCAGGGAAGGCGGAAAGGTGATTTCATTATTTGCAAAAAAAAGGGATATTAGGGGATCGATGAGCAGACATGTGTCGGATAATTTCGTCGGAACGAGGATGTCGAACAGATGGATTTATTTATTAGTCAAAGGAGAAGAAGACTGAAATGAAAATCGCGAAATCGTATGATTATATGCGCAGTCCAGAGGCGGAGGGAGCGTCTTTTTAGTAGGATGGTCGCGGTAATTGTGTCAAAGCGAGTTCTCGAAATTTCAATCACAGGTCTGAAACCCCTCGACGAACGCGGAAAACCATCGAAGCATTACATATTTGCTCTCAAGTATAACCGGTTCAAGATCTCACCCCTTCGGAGGAGGCTTTTCCCAGTCTTTGAATCGGGCGCTTTCGGCCTGTCGCCTTGCCACAGTTATTAATATTTGCCGACAATTATCAAGAGGGAACTCCTCCCGCTTGGTTTACCCCTTTAATTCCAAGCACCCGAGAACCAGACACGTTTCTCTGATCGATATTTCTCAAATTGACACAGGAGTTGAAATTATGTTCACCTTGCTATGATAATGTTCATTAGGCGTCAAATTTTGTTTCCATTCGTTAGTTCTCGACTTTATCATTCTAACTTTTAAATTGTGTCCCATTGTTTACATTCGTCGACTGAAGATACAAATTTCATTGAATTGAAATACAATTAATAATTTGAAAAAGTAATAAAATATCCGTTCCAACAAAAATGAGAAAGTTTTACTTCAATATATGTGCGAGAAAACAGTTGATGACCTCATTAAAAATTGAATTTTAACGACTGAACAAAATAAGATATTATTTTTATTCATGAAAAAGGAAAGAATCAAATTTTGTTAAAAGCAATGATCCAATACGGGATTATCAAACAAAAGTGGTTCTTGGAAATGGAACGAACAAATTACTTATATTATTACACAACCGCGTCTCTGGAGAAATAGTCAGCCCTTTTGTGTACGCTAAGAATGCGATCGACTAATACCTCCTTGTGAAACACGTACACAGACACGGCATACAAATGAATTATTAGAAGTCGTTTTCAGTGTTGATCCATTTCGTTTATCCGTCTATATTAGCACACCGAAACAGTTTTCGAACAATGCCTACAGGTGCAACGCTCAGCTGGCACTATATTTTCGTTAAATTCAGAGTTCCTGACAGCAAGGTACACCGTATTCCGTGACTTAACTATGGTTATTGTTATCGATCGAGTGAGATGTTTGCCTTCTTGAAGGCCCGATGATAAGTCGGAAGACGGACAAAATTAATGTGCATTTATGTTGTATATATTCGAATTATTTTGGCAGGCTAAAAATGTTCTGACATTTTGATGACTACGATATGCAGAATCATTCATATATCTTATTAATCAGTTAATATTTTATATTAACTGTAACTCCAAGGTAAAAGATTATCAAACCTATTTCCATATAGGTGTAATAATGATTTTCATCAATACCAAAAATAATCTCTTATCTTTGTGAAGTGTACAATGAAAAGAAAAACTGAAGAAATGAAACTAATAGAATAAACTGTATACTTTTGAATTTGTGATCGTTTGACAGGTTAGATGTGAAACTAAAGGATGTATCTAAATATTTAGAAAAGGTAAACTCTCGAACAGAGTTGGGAAAAGTTTCGTGTGAAAGGTGAAGACGATTAGCATCTCAAGTTCAGGGGAGTTGATTTTCACGTCGAACCGTAAAAGCAATCGGGAAACTGGATCCGTGGTCGAAGCCGAACCACCGGTCGAGCTCTAAACACTGAACTCCATCCACTTGAGTCTCAGAAAATCCATCAACATCCAATGGCTAGACGCAGTGAACGCTTCTCCATCCCCGTGGCTCTTTTATCATCAGCCGCAGCAAGGTTCGCGCAAAATTCTCAACACCGTCCAGTGTAGGATAAGCTCCGTTTACTAAGTACATTTTGCATCTAAGACGCTTGCTGAATTTAATTACAGAAAGCCCGCTGGTCACAAAGACGGGGACGTCCACTTGGATTAGGCACAAAAGGACATTTCGATCGCAGTCAAATATTTCAGTGTTAGATTAACGTGTCCAACTTTACGCAACTCGATCACATTTGCCCAAAGTTTGTAATTAATAGGTTTAGACCGTTTAATTTAGTTCAGCTATCGATTTTGATTTTCTTTAGCACCTCATTCGTTATTGGATTATACTTTTATCTAAAAACTGTACAAGTTCAAATCAACGAACGAAAAAAAAAAAATTACTGAAATCGTTTCTAGTGAAAACATATTTTTATGATTGCATAAACAATGGTCTTATGTCTTTTCTTAGAATACAGAAACAAATCAGATATTAAAATCAAAAGGATTTGTGTGCCTTGCCTTTTATCCATTTTGAAACATTATCGTTAAATTAAACCGGGCTGCCAATTAACCGAGCACTCGGAGATGAGCCTGGACCGTAAATTCGACGTCTTTATGCGGCGACCGTTGAAAAACGGAAGCTCGTCACGATAAATTCTGCGATTCAATTCGCCTGCTCATCTTTTGAGGTGGTACTCTACCGCCGTCGAAGAGGGCACAGGCTAAACGGCCTGCGTGGAGTCGACGGTCCCGTGAATAGAACAGCTCGTAAAACGTATACTCGTATTTACACCACCGCTCTTGCATTGACACATAGTTGGACCTTCATCGACGTCCTTTATTTATTGTTGATTCTTTAACCTTGTACGTTAATAAATTTAAACGAATATAAAATTTATGTCACAATTTTCATCAGTTCTCAAATATTATTTTCTTTCATTTCAATTTACAAATTCTCGTTAAAATTCACTGAAATTTGTTAATTTTATAAAACGTGAAAAAAGAACTTTTTAAACATCTAATAGGAATTATTTATCGTTTTTATTTGAATGTACTTTTTATTATTTTTGTTTCAATTTGTTTTATAATTTTTTTGATTCTAAAGTTTACAGATAATGTGTAAATATTATTGGAGAATATAATGTTAACAATGTAAAAGTACAAATTGTTACTACATTAAGAATAATTACATATTGATATAATTTTTTGTTGAACAAAACAAAGAACGCATCAGTGAGTTGTAACAGCTAAAAGTCTTTTGAAATACGACAGTGGAAACATCGCGTGAAAAATTAATTGTGGCATATCAACTTGTTCACATTTGCTCGGTCGTTCGCTATTTAAATATGCAGTAACGAGTCCACAATATGACTTCACATCCCACCGAAGCGTCGTATAACCGTGAAACAGTCGTGACTTTTTAATGTAGTGGCCGATTTTCTTCTGCACAAGTGTACAGCTGTGACATAAAATTTTTTTTTTTGCCAGTTAAGTGTCAAAAACTTTGTTGCCGTTTCAGGCCGCTGGGAAATTCTGCCCGCTTCCGTGCATATTCTCTTTTTAACCGTTCCATTAGAAATCACATTCCCATTATTTAAAAAAAATATCCCAGAATTTAATTTCCATCTGCTGTGCAGCTTTTACCAGCCAGCAGTAACTTTTGTCTGTCTCAATTTTGAAAATCCATAACTTTATTCCAAGTCTTCCAGTAGTTTTTATTTCGACATATCGCTGAAAATTACATTACGTCGGTTGAAGGAGGGTACGTCATAAAAATCGTAACGAAGCCGACTGCGGTGCGCGTGGCGAAATTGCAGCGGCCGCCGCTGGTCATCAACATTTCTCTGCGCTTGATAGACCCTTTGTGGAACGGCGTACGAGCTTTCATGCTCCTAGCCAAGGGAGCGCTTTTTCCTTCTCCTTTCTTTCGATCGTTCTTCACAAACCCCTTCCCCATAGAAGCGCAGCTCCTATGCACTGCGGAACAAACGAACCTTTTTAAGTTTTCGTGTGTGCGAGAGCGTGACCACTTATGCTGGACGGTGCTGCCGCCACTGTACTCCGAATCACACTAGGATTTTATTAAAATTCATTTTTTCATTCATCGCCTTGCACTATTCAATGAAAAACTTTTTGAAAATGATTTTTCATTTCAAAAGAACAAATGTTTTCGATTTGCCAGTGTAACGAACGTCTGATAATGTTCAAGCTTTTTGAATTATAATAATAATTGTTGATATCAAAATGTTTGATATGAAAATTCATTTTTTTTATTGATAATGGTGGTCCGTTTCGCAAGCAGACGTCAATTGCGGAAACGCTCGCGCAGTAACAACAACGCAATGCGGCAGTTGCATCGGTTCGAGATAATTAGGTTTGAGTGCACTCTGGACGCCGCAGTCGGTAATTCAGTTATCAGTGGACACCCCGCGCACAATGGCTATCACAACGGCATCAAACATAACGCATCAATTAACGTGAACAATAACCAAGCCGTGAGAGCCGCGCGTATAGCTTTTGGTTGCCCGCACTCGAGGGACACGCTTGCTACGTGAGCTCGACAGAGATGGACGTGAGCCATGTCGATAGAGAGAATTTCGGAAGAGAGGCTGAAAAGCACATGCCAGAGACGATACTCGCTTGTACGCGCATTCTCTGATAACGTCATGATTGCTGCATCCGATCTAACTGCAATTTCTTTACTGTGGTTATAACATTATGACCGAAATTTACATTATTAATAGCTACAAGATTTTTTTTTCATAATTCGATTTTGAAATTATTTATCATTAAAATAAGTATTTGGTTCGAAAAGAATTATTTTGTTTGCAAACTTTTTTTTTTTTTCATTGTAGCTATCGACATAGTTGGTTGTTCAAATAATTGTGTTGGTTTGTTTAAAAGTTTGAATTATGAAAATAATATGGAAAATCTCTGAAAGAATATAATAGTGAATTTAAAAAAAGAAGGAAAAAAATGTCATGGAACAAAGAGCATTGTTTATTATGCCTGCAGAGAGAATGTATGATCTTTTTTTAAATAGAAAAAGGTGCGACTTTTACTGAAAATACGACAAAAATAAAGGAAATGTTAAATGATTAAAATGTTGCTGATAAAAATATTGCTTATCAAAATAACCGATCCGAGCTAATAATTCATTCCTTATGTTTCACAACGTTAATGTTACAATAATCATATTCATGCTCGTTCACGTCTCATTCATATTCGCATAAAATGATAAAATTTCAATTAAGCCTGACGATTCTACTTTACGACACTACTTTGAGTTTCTTGATAACGTGCAATAATCATTGACAGTGCCATCGCCGACACAAACTAAACGCTCTGCTGCATTGCAATAAATATGATTCGCGCCCGCTCGATTCGATTTGTTTTTTATTCGCGTCGATGCAAGATGCAAGCAAGATCTCGGAATCGCTCGGGAACCGGTTTTTTGAGCCCGAGCAGGCGTTCACTCGTTACTTGTCATTCTCTTTTTCTATCATGGATTTGAAATTTTAGAAAAAAAAGTCGTAGCCTGGTTTTGTAAATCCTTTCATTCATAATTTTATGGTCATTCTCAATTACATTATAACCGAAAAATTGTTTTCTCTTCAAAAAATTGAAATAAAAAATGTTTTCTGTCAAATATTAAAACACACAAGATTCGAAGTTATACAATGTTTATAACTACAACAAAGCGAGGTGATTAGATAGCAAATTTTTTTCTAATTCGTGAAATTCCGTGTGATTTTGAAGGATTCGTTTTTGTATCAAATGTGTATCAATGAGTTGGGTCAGTTCGTGACGAATCTGTCATAAAAAAAGAAGAAGCGATTCATTGTGTTGTAACAAAAAAGCGTGAAGTTCTCGGTACCATATTCAAAGTGCGCAGCATCGCTTCATCTGGAGGAATGCAACGATCGATTATCACGCTGCTGCACATCGATACTACCGTTTGCGCTCACCGACACGCCTGGCGATCGTGTTGAAACGCACAACCACCGAAGTACTCGGCACGTTTCACACTGTATAAGTATTAGTCAACTGATGCCATCGTTGCTTAGCACTCGTGCCTTGAATATCGTCGCGATATTGCCACCAAGGAAGATTAATGTTTCTCGGACACTGTCATGCCAAATGTCTCTCGAGCTTGTCTTCGGGTCAGATAGTCATCCCACAACCATTACTTATCGTTTACACCCAGAAACACAAAAAATCGAGAAATATTGTTGTAGTTGGAAATAAAAATAAAATCGATTCTATTTTATTGTTTCTGACGATATTCAGGATTGAATTTCGTCCAATCGTAAATCTATTTACACACAGATGAAATTCAGCAAACGCGATTTATAGTGGAAAGTACTAATGAAATTGTCAAAGCAAATGGAATAGGTTTGAATCAATGGATTCGATAGCGATCAATTTGATCGGTAATCTTTTTATTGTTTCCCTATTACTTTTGCAACCGGGATCGCTTTTAATTTTATTCGGGTGCATTCAATTTGATCATCAAAAAAGAAGTGTTCATTCCAAATTTACCTTAATTTTCTCGTGTGCACTTCCGACTATTTTTATTTTATATCTAGTTTTGAAATTAATCAATTTTCCGCTCATTCGAACGAAATATTTACGAAAAAAATTGGCGCTAATCTCGAGTTAACAGCGTTTGCCAATTCAGAGCCATCGAGTTATGTATTTTTGTTTGAACAAAATGAATGCTTTAGCCTGTCACAATAATTCGTTGAGAGAAAAGAAGCGTCTTCGTTTGGCAATTGAAACAAGCAACGATAATGGCAACTATTAACGATCAGAGTGGCTGAGAAAGGCACCTGAGCCCAAAATATCACCACAAGTAACGCAATTACAGTTTACAAGTCGGTTCCCTCTGTGACCTGGGTTGTATAGATATATAAGCGTAACCGAACGTCTGTAATATCTTAATACGCGCGCGGAACAGGGCAAAAGCCGTGGCACATCTGAGCACACTTCAACCCAACTGCCAAGAACGCCCGTAAACCGATATTCGAATAATATAAGCGAAACACACTTGTTTTGTATGAAATGTTGTTGCTGTTAAACTGATTAAATCGGCTCGACAAACAACAATCAGCGATCATAAATAAAGCCGCGTGTGTGCATGTGCATATGTTTGACAAGCGCAATCCACGGCTATGCAGTAATCATGTTTGCTCAACGATCATTTGTTCCGGACATAATGTTGATAATTGCTAATTGCAGTCTTATTTATTTGAATGAAAATCAACAAGCTAAATTTGATGACTGATTTTGGCTGAATTTCATGATGTTTCGTAGTGAATGGATTTTCGAACACAATAAGAATTATGCCATGTGTTTGATCTGACATCGCACGATGCCATTGAATTTTTAATTTGTAAATGTTGATGTTTTAAATGTTGCCAACGGGGCTCGTTTTGTTAAATACAATATAAAACCCGATTATGAAAACTCATCATCTAAAACCCACGAAGAAAATTGAATTTACCGAGTGTGTTCCAGTGGAAGTCAATAGTTTGTTTGTCTGACCGCGTCTGGTGTACACTACTTCCCGGGCACCATCATTATTTTATATTTGTGTTATTATGAGCATCCAACTAACTCCTCTGTGGATTCGCCCGGAGGTGCGGATAGGGTTAAGGCGTTGCAGCCCTGTTCTCTCGATGCGGCAGTCGTGTTTGGCTGCTGCGGTTAGTGTAATTACAAAAGGATCCCTTCAGTGTCTTGCGCGAAACCAAGAACGTCTTAGCTCATCGTCTTATGTTGCCCGAGTGGGATGCCATCGGAATCTCCACCCTCCGCGCTTCAGACTATAACCGAATTGGCCAAATACCGTTATATTGCCTCTGCGAAACAAACACACATTGCCAGTCTAGCTTATTCAATAGCATTTTCAATTGCCCACAAGATTTAACCGTGATTAATAATGCTAACATTCTGTTACACCCCATTGATTTTTATTGAACGGATAAGATATATCTACAATAAACTTTTCATCTCATTTCAATTTCAGATTTTTCGTATGACAATTACAATTTTTAACCTTCCATTTATCATGCTTGCATTTTTTCATCCATTTTTGTTTTCTCGTTACTGATGTGTATGAATATTATACTTCCAATGGTCATTCAGGAGTTCGATTGATGTTTCTGTTTACGTTCACGATTAGAGTAAATATTTATGTCGTCGATGCAATCATTTTAATGATTGCCGAGCAATTTCATTAGGATCAGAATGTACGAACAATAATGACTGTGCGGAATTGTTGCAGCATAACGATAACTGGCACCCCGTTAACATGATGCTCGATGACTATTCCCCTGTGACGGCTATCGTCACTTTGAATATCGAATGATCATTCCGCAACGATGATAAGTTTCGGGATATAAAATCTTTGCAAATATGACGAGACGCGGGGCATTTGCTTGGTCCATTGCCAGGCGAACTCATTCTCGCCTAGTGTTAATTTGGCATGGCGAGAATGGTCGCTAGTCATTAATGGCTTGTGTCTGCTAACGATTATCGGCTGTAATCGTCGAGCCGATTGTTCTGTATCGTTGCTCTAATAAAGTCTGATGGACGCTGCGCGCATGATGACGATGATGATGCGATCATAATTGCTTGATCCCCATGCCTCGTGCGACGAGAACATTCGCATTTCCCGCGATATTAGTTACCGCCTCGTCAGCGACAAAATTTCCAACAAAATACCAAAAATGATACCAGAATTTTCGCTTGTATATAACGACGCCGTAAAACAAGCTACGTTGACGGTTATTGTGATTGGAATGATTGTTAGCCAATCGACTCTGCCGCTGATCGTAAATCGTTTTTGGGTTTTGAGTTCGGTGTTTTTCTATCAGAAATTTCACGCGACACAACCGGAGAAGTGCCTCACGTAATTAGAAATACGTTTATGCGTATTATTCTGTCACGTCGTTAGAGAGAGGGGTTGGACCATCCATTGTCAATAAGGGACGCATGCATAATGTAGCAACTCAGATGATGCTTATAGACCGTACAGACTTCTCGTGTTTTATGAGAATTCGTAATCTGATTATACTACAAAAGTAATATCAGATATTACGAAAATGTCAGACGTGAATAAAAGAGCGACTTGACTAATTCTTTAATGCCGATGACTGATCATTTTAAAATTTAAAGAAAGTTATTTCCTTTCATGTGATGTATCTTTAATATTAAATAATAACTTATGACAAAATATTGCAGCATATATATATTTTTTTTCAATTATTCAAAAATTATTCTTTTATTTATTGGTGTTTCATATATTGCAAACAAAAAATTAATCTTTTTATCAATAAATTTTAGAATTGTTAACATTAATACAATAAAATATTTTTTATTTCTGATAAAATTGGGAGGAGCTTGAGTTTGTTCCGCATATTAACAAATTTTGAGTATATTGTGAAAAGAGTTTTATATGCGTATATTATATTTCAGATTGAATTTACTTGCTATATTTTCACGGACAAATAACAATAATCATAAAAAATTTACTCGACTATTCATAAAAACGTATTTAAATATACTCTTCTTTTTGATTCAGCTTTCTTCTCGATATAAAAAGAGAAGAAAATGTGAATATTAATGGTGGAGATTGATCAATTGAAAGCGCAAAAATATATGTATCGATTTCTTTCCTATAGATTATATTTTTATCAGACATAATTTTAGGTTTGGTTCGCTGATTGAAGAATCTGCGGTTCTGCGCCTCTCTGATCGCGATTACAAAACAGGGGTGTCACAGCGCCTAATAACTGGTTATCTCGTGCAGATGCGTAATATTTATTCCTCTCGCTTACACGCGTGATCGCGCGTAATATACGGTTTCGTTGGAATCACTGTTTCGCGTCGCGCAAATTGCTCGAGTAACCAAATCGGGCGTCGCTTTTTCGCCACCGGTTTCCACAGGAAACGTGTAATCTACAAATCGATTCACTTAGAGAGAGGGGCGTCGAATTAAATAAAGCCGTGCGCACACCTCGCCCAACAATTATTATCCGCGACAAAGACCGGCATTCAAGTAATTCTGGCAATTTCATCTAAATTCCAAAATTTCTGCAGCATCGCGAAGTTCTGTTGCAAGTGTAAAGTTGAGAATAAAGTGCACGCAATGACGTACACCCAAATATTTCTTCGTGCTCGTGTCATTTTGAATTATCGATGAATTTAACCACTATGTTGATGTGTGATTACAATTTTCTGTTTTCAATTTTTTTTTATTGAAAAAAAAAATTGATCAAAAATGTTTTTAAAAAAGGAACAATATAATTTTTTTTTTTTTTTTTTTTGGGTAGAAATTTGATCGGCAAGGACTCCGAGAGTCACATTGAATTGACTGAATTTTTAACGCGAAAACGCATGAAAAATGGCAATTAATGGTCGTGCGAATGGTTCCGTGCGTCCGATGGATGAATTTTTTTATGCATCTTAATAACAAGCATTAAAGCGAGTCAGGAGTGATTGTGGGCAATTAGTATCGAATTATACCGAATGTCCCCGGAATATATTTACCATTAATTTGGTTTTATATCTGCATGTTGTTTTCTTAATTCAGTCAAGCTCGGAGCGATGCCAATCTCTCATGATCTACTAAGATTCGACGTTGCCGGTGAGTCCCAAGTCGCAATACTAATAGAATGCGAGAGCTGGCGGCGTCGGCTCGAGGGCACATTTCTCGGTAACCTGGATAGGTTGCAAGGTAGGTGCATAGCAGCGCTTTACTAAGTAGACAAGAAAAATATATTCAGCAGAAACCAACGATAAAAGAGGAGGAGTGCAAGAAGCAGGCAAAAAAGCGGGTCTCGCTTGGAGAGCATCGCCTCTCTGATACGAGAACAAACATTTTCGCTATTACGTATCTAAAAAAACTCGGCGCAACGTAACTGCGCGTTCGTACCATTAAATATGACTCGTTTCATTAAACGCAACTGAGATTGCACTCGAGCGTTACTTCGCCGTACATTGTATGAGATGTGTACTTTGAAATCCTTTTATTGCGAATTATTAAAGATGAATTTTTTTGGAAATAACTTTTCTCTTCTAATGAAAGACGAAATCATTTCTATCATTGCAGTAAAACGGCGTAATCGTGAGAAATTTTACTACAACGAAAAACATTAAACGGAACTTTGAAATTACTTAATCAAAAGTCTCCTTTTGATTCATAGTCATTTTGTATTACTATATTTCAGCAGCAAACATGCTTCCTATGTGATCGAAAATGTAACATTTTCATTCTGCAGGAATACGAGGTCAAAAAATGTGTCATATTTTTCTCTTGCGTCTGTAGGATAAACTTGATTTTCTATTAAAAAAGGCGTTTTTCTCGGGAGATTGAAACCCTTCTTTTTGTATGGGGACAAAGAAAAACAACTTTGTTTCTCGAGCGTGCTATTTGCTGGCATAAAAATAGAATGCCTAGAAATCGCTAGTTTAAAAGACGAAAAGGGTGTACGAGAGACTATAGGGGCACAAAGAACACTGGGTGAGTAGTCTCGGCGAGACTTAATTAAGCAGCGGGCAAAGCAAGCTTAGTTCACAAAAAGTGACCGCGGCACCCCGTCTCGTTTGAACGACCAAGTAACAACCTAAGTTGAAACAATTTGAATCAAACGAAGTTTCATAGGAATTATCCAACATTGACCGCACTTTTGCAAAAATATAATCGACCGTGTTTATTCGCCGGCGGTGTGTCAATTCACATGCAAAAAATCAAATTTCGATGAATTATTTGCCAAGGCGGCTTTCGGACCGATTGTTTTTTCCTCTTATCAATTTTCGTTCGAACAAAAAAATACGATTTTTTCTGACAATAACCGTTGAATGTGCTTTTATTATTTTTCGAACAATGATCGGTGATTACAAAACTGTTGTTCAGCAAGAATTGGGCTTTTTTGGGACTCGAGTAATCGACGTCAAAGCGTTCAATTAATGACGGTTGCAAAACACACAAAAAGTAAAAAAAAAAAAAAAAAAGAAAAACAAACAAAAAAAAAGCAGAGTCGATGTAAAGTTTGATATCATGATCATTTTACGTAAGCTAATTTTTGTATAATGTCAACGCAGATAGATGCGATCGTAAAAGAATGGAAACGTCTGAGGCTCGCTTTGAACCGAGGGTGGTTTCTACTCTCTACCCCCTTGTGCGTTGGCAAAAGGGTGAGAGTCTTGAACCGGACACGGTGTTATGTACGCATGTATATACGTAAATACGGTAACACGTACAAAAATTAACCCTTCGTTCTGTATCGTAGCTACGCTCAAGAAGTCCCTTTGTCGTGGTATATCACGTTTGTGCGCTTAGATATGGTATTCTGATTCACTGAACCCTTCTTATGTATTCCCACTACAATTTTCCATTTATGTTTTTGACATATTTTAAAATCATCAAGTAGCTACATTTTGAAATGTAAATAAGATTTTTTTCATTAATTAAATGTCGTTCTTAATATTAACAAAATATTTGTTTTTGAAAAATACTCTTTTTTTTCTTCTATAAAACAAAACTTCAAACTTAAACTCCTAGTTGGATGATTGTAGAATAATTTTGTTTTGCATACAGTCTGCTTGCAGTGCAAATATATTTGCAAAAATATGAATTTGCTAATGAGGTTTTTCCTCCAACGATTTCAAGTAAAAGTTTGTCTTGAAACAAATTTGAGATGTGTAGGGAATGAGAGAGATTGTCGGCAAATTCATCTGTGACATGACGATGAAGAAAAACTCATCGAAAGGAAACATTGCAAAAGCATATTGACGTGGAAGAAGATTGACGAAGGAAAAAATCAGCTTTGCGTGAAACGGGATGACTGAGAAAAGAAGGCAAGCTTGTTTTTCTAGCGAAAACGTACAGATAGGGTAGCACATTACTGTTGTCCTCTTTGTGCCAGTTTAGCGTTTCATGTCGTATTCCGACTCATTGGAAATTGAGGAACGCGCAGAGAGGAGTCGTGTGAAGGGAAACGGCTTTGAGATAAAAAGAACCCGGGTCCGAGCTGCGTCGCGAGAATGGCGCTGAGTCTCGGAGCTTACGTCAAAGGTGTGTGTCGAGACGTGTCGAACCCACTGGACGCGAACTTGAGGCTCAGTGCATGCTCCAGTTACACCTGACTTCTTTGACGCGCTCTCTTCGCAAATGAACTCTCGTTTTCCTTGTTAATCAAAGTGCTTTGTCGCTTCTAGCGCGCCTCTAACTCGATCTAGAAAAAAAAGTCTATGATCGAATAATTAAATTTTGCGGCCATTTTATGATGAATGCACACGGGGCTTTGTCGCGTTAGCCTGTTTTCTTTTAAACTCTTACATGCTCTTTATTTTCATTTCGTCAAGAAATTACGTCTAAAACACACGACTAACGTCACTCGTGTTAACTTCTTTTTTTTCAAGTTTATTCGCGCGAATGTCTAAGAAATAAAAATTTGCCTCTAGAATTCTCTAATTATAAACCTGATAAAGCCATCTTTGAGACGGAGAAACAGTAAAGTATAACTTTTTTCATGCTTTTTCATAACTCTGAAATTGCTGCATGTTCCATTTCGATTTGACTGTTTTAGTTAATGAAAATCAGATTAACTGTTCAAAGTTTTAATGGTGTAATGAAACATAATGAATGAAAATAACTATCATTATTTTTACATCTTCCGCTCTTCGTTCTGAAAAAGACGTCATCTTTAATTTTATAACACGTTTCAGCTAGAACTCAGATTGTATCACAAAAGTACCAATCGAAGTGAATATTGCTCTTCCACAAGAGTTCACATTTTTTCTCCCTTCTAATTTGCTTGTTTATAATTCCCGACGTTTTGATAATTTCGTGTTTAATCTGAGTCGTTTAAATTGGTGAATAAAAAAAATCAATGTTGGAAACAAATGTAACAATATTTCTCAAATGTAAGAGACACGATACTCGAGGGGGGTTGCAAAGGGAAAGTCAGTCCCCGAGGTCCCAATTACAGCGACACCCGATCCTAGCATTATAGTCCGGTTAATTCGAGGGGAAAGTTGTGTATAAATCTCGGCCAGTTGATCGCACAGTTTGGAAGTTTGTCGTCAGGACAGAGAGAAAATTTAGCAGAGTCACGTTGCACGAATCGCAGATTCTATGGTGTCATATTATAGCGCCCGTAACTTATACGATTTTGTAACTCATAATGATGTTTAATATTTACAATAGTAATCATGTAAATCCATGCTAGAATAAACTTGAGCTGATTTTAAAATAGAAAATTCGAAGTAAGTCAAATATTTAATCGTTTAAATTTTTAATTATGAATAATCTAAAATTTAATCGCAAAATATTTGAATGAAAAATTTGAATGGAAATGACTTTATTGATTGTCAAATTTTCTCATTTCAAATGACGTTTTAAACGGCGTGGGTCAGATGGTTCTTGTCTGGCATGCTTTCTTGTCGCTTAGAGGCTGCTTGACTAATTACAAGGCGCGACCACGATTCTGTATGTAAGCTAGGGTTAAAGGCAGATGTCGGTTTCTAAGCTTACGCAGTATTCGGTTCACATATAATGTTTTTTGCTCCCAAGTGCTTGATTCAACTGTCGTGGTCTGCTCTAATCGTATTTTCTTACACTGATTCACTAATTATCATATCTATCAACGGATTAATTTTATAATACTTGAATTTATGAACCAAGAAAAAATGACGTGGCCATATTTCGTACTACTAATAACAATGCTAGATGTATACTCAATGTATAAATGATAATTTGATAAAAAAATTGCAAAATAATCGTTTTAATCGTGGTATCAGTTTTTTTTTTCAATTATGATTAATCTTTCAGTTCATAGGCCAAGTCAGATCCTCCTAACTTTATGAACTGCTACAGTTTATTTATCATTACAAAAGGTCATCTCATTGTTTCTTTGTTCCTGAACCCCTTTTCTCTACCGTCGACGCGAATGGGATCGACCTCTGAATGACTGTCACATAACGTAAGATGATAACCTTCACTTAGTTCAAGTCGAGGATTTTGACCTTTAAGAAAATGCCAAGTTGGCCGTTAAACGGGCTAATATAAGCTTCGCATTCTGTACTTTTCTCCTTCACGAAACTTTGCACTCCGTCATTGGCTTTTCAGCCCGGATTTGCATTTAAATGTTAAAAACCGATGCCAAGGATCTCGCGCCTTTGCCTGCACTTTGATGTTATTATTATATCTTCATTTTAAATTAATGAAATTAACGAAACGAAAATTAAATTATCCGTTTCGTTCTATTACGAAAGCAATTAGTCATTTTTGTTCAGCAAATTACAGTTTGTACTGGATTTTTGGTAAATATCGAGTTAATTGCTTCATTTAAAAGCGCGGTCATTAAGCAATGTTGTCTTCGCAGGCGAAGTAAATCAACGCATGTGAAATTAAAGTAGTAACGCCCTTATTAGCGTGTGAAGGTAACAGCAAAAAAAGCATCCGTCTTTCACTGCGGAGAGATCATTAAACATCAGTCAAGGGTGGAGAGGCTTTCCGAAGATCAGAGTCTATTGGATAACGCGGTCATCAATCATCTCAAGTCATCAAAGATTGAGAAACTTATTTTCATAACTTTTTATAATCTAAAGATTTCGAAACACCGAGGGGAGGGGAGGCCAAAATTTAAACCAGACGCGTGAACACATTGCATATCTATACAGTGTTTTGCACATTCATTTATATATATATATATATGTATGTTTACGTTGAATATGATAGCAATTATACGCCGCGAAAATTGTTTTTCAATGTAAAACAAATGTTTCTTATCTGATCGGCTTCCTATGTTTTATGTATCTGAACAATGATGATGCAGAATAATTGAAACAGCACATGAGAACCGTGTAGTAAAAAATATATTCCGCGCGTAAATACCGTGACATTTTTCAACTGGGATATTCAATACTCAGACTTGCAGACAGTGTGGTCGAATTAATTGGCGCTTTAATAAGCGTAATAAAATTTATAACACCTGAGGGGGAAAAAAGTCGGGCTTTCCTCGCTGACAATTGATCGAAATTCGATTCACAAGGGGGTGCAAAAAAACCCGAGTCATTGACGGACGCTATTTTTTCGTCGAACATTGTAGCGTTGACGCGGAAGAATAACGAACGCTATCGCACAACAGGGCTGGGCCCTTTCGGTAACACGAGCCTCGGACAACAGCAGTCCATTAGTCAACCAGCGACGTGTCAATACATGAATATGACGAGCAGTCAGCGAACGACTCCCCTCGAAGGCGCACCCCTTCTTCCTTTTATCACACAAACGTACGAATCAGTCTTCTGATACCATTTTATCTGCTGGCCAAAGACGTCATGTTCTTCCATTGCATCATCCACGAGTATATATATTTACTATCTTGACAGCTGTTTATTTTGATATAAATAAAATGATGAGTCCTTTTATTGATTACTTTTGAAACTTATAGTCGATCCACTTAAAATCTCCATACGTTTCTGTCTTTTCAATCCTCAAATTTGATATTAATAATCTGTAATCTGAATATTTGATTTACTCGTTTGTTTGTTCAATTTTCAATCAAGTTTCGAATGCAGAGGGTAGATGGTATAAATGTGATTAGTTCAGGTTTAATAAACTCAAATCAAAGTAATTAAATGATAGTGTTGAAAAAAATAATTTGGATCTGAATCGCGACAAAGAGGTGTCATCATTTTTGTGCGACGGCCTGCTGTGCGACATCCCGCGGTCACGATGTTCGCCGATGCCGTCCAATTTAATGTAATTCATTACGCTTGCATTGTGCCTGCGTCAAGTTAGCGACGCCAGGCGTCTTACCTAATAACAACATTAGGAATTCTGATGCTAAATTTCGCGCCGACATAATGAACGAAATGAATGTACAATGAATATTCGCTTTAAATTTATGGAATGCATATCCCAAAAGTAGACGAAACACGACGCGTAGCTTATATTGTTTTATGTTAATGACACGCAGAGAGCAATCTTCATTAAATTAAATGAAAATTGAAACTTGACAGTTCGTTGGGTGTTGATAGTCTGTTTATTGAGGGTCCGCGGACTTGAGTTGCAGGACGTGCTCCGGAGTTTAATACTTTTTATCTACATGTGAAAATAATTAATTACGGTTTCCTGCGTTTTTTGCGCGCACTTCTGTATTGTTCATTAATTTTTATATTTCCTCTGTCAATCTGGTCGGCGCAGGTTCTCATGCAAGCAAAATTGCAAAACATAAGAAAACCGAAAACCGGTCAAAGCATCGGAGGCACAAACGCCAGAAGACTATTCTATTACAGACTGACATCCGATCCAAACTTGGATGAACGATTACGGCCTCTGGCTCGATCTTGGTCCGCGTCTTCCTAGTATTACGCGAACAAGTGTACATAACATACAGTAAGATCTGACTCGGATGGGTGGGGCGCAAACTTTATCGGCCAAGAGGGATTCTCAGCACGGAATAATGGGATACGTAAAGACCTTTGGTGTGTCGGACGCGCTGAGACGACTTTATAGCGTGGCGTGTCTCTACGGCTTCATGATTTATTACCAAGTTAACCCTTAGTTCGAAACCCGCTCGAAACATTCGATATGAGTCCATCGTCATTATGGCTCATCGCGAATCGACCTTCCATATATTCGATGAGAGACTATCAGATGAATTTGCAGTACACTCACCTCGAACCTTCTGCTCGTCCTGCAGTTGACGTGCTAGGTTGTCCTTATCTTGCCTCTCCCGAAGAACGTCCATCTGCAACTCAGCTGCAATCATAAGAAACAATTCATCAATTCAAACTTGTACAACTAAAATCGTTCACATTTTGTAACACTAGATCCACTCAAAGTCTAATTACTTATTGTTAAACAAACTATTAATTCTATGTCAAGTGATTATGTATAGTATCCTTCCAGTCAAAAGTTGGTCATATTTTTAGAACAGAGCAGTTGATTAGATGTACTTTGATGGATTGGATAACAACTAGGTAAATAATTTGTACAATAGAATTTGGACCGGAAACCCTAACGTGATTAGTTTGCCTGACCGGGATCTTGGATACTCCGAGTTGGGAACAAGCTAAGGTCGGGAGTAGTTAGTAACGCCCGGTGAATTTCATCCCCGACTGCCGAGAAGACTGTCTTATGTCCAAAATTACTCGAGCCACTCGAGCTTCAAGCCACTCGTTGTAAAAAATTGCGCCAAATGAGGCTGATAAAATATCGTCTGCTGCTAAACATTCGTACTCGGGGTCAAGTTAATTTGACAATAAGAGCTCGCAATGGGGACCGTGAATATCGCACAGTCGGCTGCTTCGTGATTAAATCCAGCGACCAGAGCGCGCATAGTTACCTATAATAGAATTATATTAAGACATGAAGATCCCCGGCTCCGTAACTCGTCATTCCGGCTGCCGTTAGGCTCCCTTGCCAGCCACGACTGTCTTCACCCTCACGAAGAAAGCGCAGGCACCGTCCCAGGGGCACCACCGCGCCAAATTAGCCATTTCGAATCTCAGCGACAGCCTCGTTACAAGACGTTCGCAACTGCGCAATTGTTTCGTCACGGCAATCATCTCTTTTGTCGCATCGAGCACGTTGCACGTACATCTCAACAAGCAATCGATAAATAACGTCCAACTGCGGGCGTTCGATCTGCCGGCAATTTCCGACTCCCATTAACGACACTAACTTTTCGCGGATTCAATTTGAATGCTAACCAGAACAGGAAGCTCAAGCGGACTACCCTGTTATTGCCACTTTGCTATCGTTTAGATTATCGTCTCTGCTATCTCTTCTGCGTCCATACAGTTTTCCAGTTTTCGTTCCAACTGATCTTCTTATTTCAATTAAACCTGGTCGTGCTCCATTAAACGGGACAGGAAACGCAAGGCAATTACACGCCGAGCATTATTTCAATCAAATATCGGTACCAGAGAAAACCTTTAATCGAAGTGTCTTTTTTTTGTAAGCAAAAACACGTTTATTTTTTCATCTTTCTATCTTTCTCTCTTTCACTATCATGTCTGACTGTAGACTTTATATTTTCCATAAAAATTGTTCTGCGTGTTATTCGACAAATTTATCGGATTTGCGCAAAAAATTTTTTGTAAGTTTCTTTTTTTTCGCGGTATACATTTCAATTCCATAACGTCGGCGCAACAAATATGCATAGTTCCGCACGAGAACGATTCATGATTATTGATTAGCATACATGCGGCGGCGGAAGACGAGGCTCCGCTTATAACATCGTTCGCTGGCCCAGCGGGCATGTGCGCTATATGTTACACCTAAAGTATGTTATACAATCTATATTCGTAGACACGCACCGTGCATGTATATTGTGTGTGCTCTTATGTGAATGCCGCTGCTGTGTTTGTACTTGTACGTTCACGGAAAGGCCAAGATATTCGCAAGCCCCCGGGCCATTTTCTAGAAACAACAATGTCAACTTACCGTACACTATGCTGCTGCGATCATTTCGCTAGACTTTCCGCCACTTTATTATACAAAACAGCTGCAACTTGTTTCAACCCAGTTCCCGTTGTATTCCTGAATTAAACTTTCTTCAACCAAAAGCCCAGCTAACTTTATCCATATATTTTTGCGTCTTCATGGATTATTTATCGACCTGAAGGATCGGACGAAAATAATTATACAAATGAAGCGAAATCACCCCTACCATTCTTTTGTATATCAATCAAAAGAAGTAAGGCATAATCATTTTTCGATTGGAATAAAGTAAGAAAAAAAAGGAATGAAAATCGGTTGGCCATTTATGCATTCAATTTAACGGACGGATCAAGCGCGGTAATAAACCGTGGATAGGAATTAACCGAGGGATTATTTTATAATTTACAACCGTGGGGATTGCTTCGCGCAGCACCTACTTGCACGTCCGTCTCTCTCGCACAGGTCTCGCTTATTTGCATGCCGGCGTCCCAACTAGCGAGATCCCTGCAGTAATTATTTCGTATACGAGGGAATCTTCCTTCGGGGTTCGAATGCGCAAGTGAGGGAGCTTCTTTGTACCTGACATACATCGTCATTGCCGTTGTCATTCTCGTCATTCCACGAGCAATAAACAAGCGAGCGACTAGCGCGTCTCACGAAAATATTAAAATTTTAAATTTCAAATGAGAATCAACATTACATATTCATGGGTGACCACCGATCCCATTTCGTTCATGCAAAAAAAACACCCTTTACTTTCTTTTTGTTAGCTCGTCTTTTCTTTCATTTTGCTTGAAATCAGAGGTGGAAAGTGGATTACCAATGCGGACAACACACTAAGAGACTGCATTTATCAGCCATCTTAATCCGAACTAAGCTTAATGTCGCACTATTTGTCTCAACCAAGTGCTACATTCGAAGGGTGGATTGGCAATATTATTGTTTCTATCCTTGCATAATATAGGAGAATCGTGATTAAGCAAACGTGCACAAGTTGGTCCGGCCCTAAGGCCAGCCTCTTTGGACAACACTTGCTACTGTGCTCACAACGCGTTTCTCACATCCTCTGAATTTAGATTAAAGTTTCCAACTCGTCCTCCATAAATTTATCACATTTAGAATTTGTATTCTTTTTTTATCCCTTTGTTTTTTGCCGACATAACCAATTTGAATATCAAAATGTTTTTCTTATTCTTATATTTATGAAACAATATTTAATTTTAGTTTTCTTGTCTTCAATTTAGCAATCTTCATATTCTTATACAATGAAAATGTGTACAACAGGAAACTCTGGGAAACATTAATACGTTCTGTGCAAAACACGCCGCTGCATCAATATTAATGACGTTTCGATAATTAATGAGTTTCCAAGTCGGAGGTTGGTCGATTGCTTCTCGTCAGACTCGAAGAACAAGTATGAAGTCAATAGTCGCTGAGTTCGGATTACTTCGTCCAAGGGTTGTTACCTCCGTCGGGATTTAAGACGGACTTAGCCCTTGTTCCGGTCGCTGCCCACTTCGTCTCCCATTAACCATTAACGGATCTGCGCAAATAGGATTAGATTTGGCCGCGAGAGATCAGGACTCGCGAGTACGAATAATTGATCACACAACTGGACTCGCGGCATTATCGTAAACTGACCACCAAATCTTTACGTAGATCCACTTATTCAGATGCTATTCATTTGCTATGTCTAAAATATTCAGTACCAAAGGGATTAAAATAATGTAGAATATGATCCAAAATTATTTTCTAATATCCGCTATATATTTGTTTGATAAGTAATTTTGTTATACTTATAATTTGTTATACAAATAAATTCTAATTTCAAACTTGAATATTTCGGTGCCTTCAGTTTCTATTAATAAAAGACTTTTTGATCGGACACAAAACAAAAGAAAAACTGAAATAGGTTCTTTGGTCAGATTAAAAAAAAAAAAACTTGTTCGAATATCGTGTTTCCTGAATTCATAGAAAGAAGAAGGTGATTAGAGGTGCACACGGGAAAAGGTCATAAAGGGTCAATAAGATCTTAAACGCCCAGCCAGGGCAATTGAAACCGCCGCCTGCGAGATACGGCGGAAAGGGTTTTCGCGTTCCGCGATAGGCCTCTTCGCAGAGAAACTGTCTTTCAGCTTCTATCTGTGAGAGTTATTGCTTGCATGGAGGGACTTCGGCGTTCGGCTCGCAAAAAACCGATAATCATCAAATATAATGTCGATAATGAAGAACCCTTAGCCATTTTTCGCATTGCAATTGCAAATAATTAACTACTACATGATCCTACGATCTTGTTTCAATAAATTTTCACGCGTCTATCTAATTTCGCCCCTTCTTTTTAACAATAATATTTTTTCCCGCGTCAGAGATAAATTTTCCGAGAGCTCAAAGAATGTGAGGCACGATAAATCGTACTTCGGAATTTTTCGGTCTTGGCAAAATTCAAAAGATATACCTGGTTCTCTTGAATTATTATTATTTCTAATGAGAGACTGTGTCTACGTTTTCGCCCCAATTTACGCACCTGCGTGTAGATTAGATTTGCACCGAGTTCCAATTTAATCGGCTCGGAGGAGACGCGTCTTGTGCATCGCAGACAAGTGTACCGCCTGGGACCGATACGCTCTGGATTACGAGTTACATTATCGCGGCGTGTCCGACGAGTTACGAGTACACGCGTAAAGACAGCGACGACGATTAATGCAAGCATTTTATGAGTCCGTCGCTTCGCTGATGGATAAGACTGATTATTGGTGTTAAAGTGCTCTTTATCTTGTCTCAAATTCATTTTTTATTGGCCATGACATGTGCTTGTTTTACGACCGTTCAGTAATTTCGATCCCGCTAATTCTTGAAAGTGATTTTTTAAAATCGATCCAACGCCTCCGGATATGTGCGCCAAGATTACACTATTCTCCCGTTTATTGATACATCTTTCTTGAATTTTCTTCAATTCTTTCATTTCTTAAAATCCATTTATTTAATCGATACAGACAGTTCAAAATTATCAATTTTGACAAACTCATAACATCAAACTTTTTATGTTCAATTTTTTTTACGGCAAATTTTTCAACATTTCACAAGTACAGAGAAAAGTAAGAACTTTGGCATTGTTTGATCAAGTGTCTAGATGAGTTATAACACGGGACAAGTTGGTATAATGGTTTGGTGTTGCTTAAGCTCCATCGCATTCAGTATATTATTCATCGTGTAACATCACAACGTCGAGTGTAACAAAATATTCGTACTTCGCGGCAATAAACGGCGTCGTTAATGGCGCAGAATCAGAGGCCCGTGCGAGAGTGGCCAGCGGTCGCAGTCGTCCTCACAGACTTTTATTACCCCTAAATAACGTGTTTTATTTGCTTTGAAGCAGGCTCTGTTTATTGTTCAACGCTACCATCAACATTTTGTTTGCCGACAAATAATCAAGTTCAAATGAACCTTTTCATTTTATTTGAAAATTTAATTATTCAATCAAACAACCGTTTTCATTTCAACGAATTTTTAATCTGCTAGTTTTTAATCATGCTGTTGGTATTGAATTTTTTTTTTTTTTTCAAATAAAATCTTTTTCGCTAAATGTAAAAATTTTTGCGGAACTTACCTTTGAAAGCTATTTTCTTTTTTAGGTACTAGCTGATATCAATCAGGAATGCAAATGAAAATTAAAATTCAAATGTGCATTTGTTTTTTCCATTCGCAAAACAAACAGTCCATTAAAAAATCACGATATCCTCGGTGGAAAAAGAAAGACAGGACAGAAACTCGATGCATTCACGAACGATTTTCATGGGAATGTGATTAGGATATCTGCAATAAAGTATACAAAATCTACGCGGAGAGTTATTTTAAGAATAAATTAAAGCGGCATTTAATGAGAATATTCATGGAGCATTTAGTGCTAATTGGAACGGGACTCTTTATACTTGAGAGAGAAGTGAAACGTCGGTTTATGGGCATTCTCATGGAAACCAGAACCATTTAGACCTTACTTGTTATTGGAGTTATTATATGTAAGCATTTTTGTACGCTTTTGAATAGACCAATAAAACTGTCGTTATTTTCAAACCAGAATCAGAAACACATTTCTCAAAAGATCATTCGTGATTTAAATCCTCATGATATTTCAATCAAGTCCATTCATTTAATTTGCTGATTGATAAAAAAACAAGCCTTGTGTATATTTTACTAAATGGAACACACCTGTTAGAAAATAAAGTATTCAATACGCGGAGAGAAAAACGATGATACGATAGGTCCACAAAGAAACTACAAAACGCAGCATATGAAATACACATTGTCGGAGCCCATTTGTCATTCTCCGTGCTGCAAAACATGGAAGACGATTTACGTGGCTTCTTTTATTGTTAAATAAATAATCAGCCGCCTATTTGCATGTTGGCCATAATTTATCGGTCTCCGGGGCGCGGCTCAGCTTAAACACGTTCTCCAATTGTCTCTCGCTCGGTTTCACGTTCTAAGTCGTGTTTTTTCAATATCGCTACCTCTTTTTTTTTTCGTCTCAAATAAAACGAGCAAAAGATATACGAAACGTTTCGACAAATTTAAGCAAGCTGTTACGCAGAAATTGGCCGACCTAAAAGCCAACGTCGACGTACAACGAAAGATCGTTATCACAAGTCGACTTGATCAGTTGATCGCGTTGCCTAAAACCTCTATGGTTATGAATAAAATATACCCTATGCATTGTTACGAACAGTACCGGTTACGCTATTGTGATAAAGGCCTGGGCGATGTTGCTTGAATTTTTGTTTCCGTTCTTCTGCAACATTTTGTGATTTCTCATGGCTGTTGCCCTCAGACTCTGTTAGTTTCTTTAATTGACAATCCCTTATGCGCTGTAGCTTCCTTGCCGAGGTGGGAACCAACATCGACCATGGCGCGCTGACACCGTATTGTTTCAGGATCTTATTCATCCTTATTTAGGCACTCGGTTCGGCACATACCTTGTGCGCGCGGAACACCCATTAAAACGCAGGATGCACCACAATTAATCCTATATCTTTGGCCCCCACAGTCCGCACAACACGTTCGAATGTGTATAACCCCGGCCAATTTCTACGAATGCACAGTCTCTCATTAAAAAAATCCATGGGATGAAATTTTTTGTCACATTCCAGAGATTTAGTGTCCAATCAATATGTTTAATTTTTGGTTGAAATAATGTTTATCTGTTTTTATAACATTTTCTGCTGAAAGTAAAAATTTGAAGTGAGAGAACAATATCAGTTGTAAGAGTATATAATTATTGGGGGAAAAAAAGTAGATCAACAATGTTGAGCAGGGAAGTAAGTCGTTGAATCCGGCCTAACAATTTGTATGCGATATCACACCGGGGCTTCCGTGAGTTATAAACGTAGATGTAAACGAACGTGTCGTGGCGGGGCCGTTCGCCTACATCGTTAGCATATCGCAGGTCAGCCAAAACTTCTGAGATATATCCCGGGCCGCACGAGTTACGATTGCATTCTTTTTCGGCCCCCACCTTTTGTTGCTCGCTTTGCTCCGGCGGATAATTAAATATCCGTGAGCGCACTTTGGCTGCGCCACAACGCCTGATGCGCTACCTTAACGATTGTCCTTGGGTCAGAGGTCGTACACGCACGACGCACATGAAATACAATATGCAGGGCCTCGTTCGTGTGGGTGACTAGCATGGGAACTATTATGCTTATTAAGGTCGAAAGTAATAAATTATAGACGGCTAATAATGGGAACCGCAGACGTAATTGATGTATGCAAAGGAAGTCGTTCGTCTCAGGTACCTGTGAGAGGTGTGCGTATGTGCAAAAATGAACAACTGGAGCATCAAGGAGTTTCTTCGTTTGCCTTTTGGTACTTGGGCTTGAGAATCGACCTGGACGAAAGAGAAAAGACCGTTGGCGCCATGCTGATTAAGTCAAGACCTTATTTTGCGATTGAAACGCTGATCTTACATTATACAAGGTATCTTACAACTTCATGTAAAATGAATCATACAAATTGGCATTTTCTTTTTCTCCAGTAATATTTTTGTTACATTTATTCTATAAAAACAAACTTGAGAAGATTTGTGATATGATTGTGACAAGTTCATTATAAAAATATAACAATGAAGAAGATAATATAAAGAAAGTAATTATGCTGACACTAGGTGGCGTTAATTTGTTTAATTAAAAATAACGCAATTGTTGCAGTATTAGCGATTGAATTTTCCGGAAAATTCGCACAGTTGATATTTATGTGATTATGAACAAAAAAAAAGAAAAAAAAAAAGTTGTCTATGAATACCCACTTGCAGTTACAGGAAAAATTGTATTGAAAGAGTCCTGATTGAGAATGAGGACGGTAAATGGCGCGAGGTATTTATTGGCAAGCGCCACCAGGTAACGATGCTGGGCTGTCCGTGCGATTACTTATACATACACAGGGCGTTCCGAGGCCAATAAACTAATTCCGGTCTCTTCATTAAATTGAAGACAATACGCTCGCTAATTAAAGTAAACAGCCAACACAATAAAAGCGCTGTTGCACGAGAGCCGAAAGGTATAGATGGGAAGGTATAAGGGACAAGCGATCTCTAGCAGAAAAAGAGAGCCGTAAAAATGGCAGTTTCCCGGCTTATCGGCGAGCACGCCAGTTACATCGAATTCGACGCTCAGGGCCATGACAGGGCATTGCGCAATCTCGAGTAAGTTGCTCCACGGGCCATGAATTCCGCAGTGATATCGACCAGCGATATGAAATATGTAGATCGACAATTATTGGAAATTCTAACAGTATCTTTTGGGGTTGCGCAGGCGGAACAGTAATGACTGCCTTGTTTGTTTCGCAGAACAACACTGCCTGCGTCTAGGTGTCGATGCAATTATAAGATAATGGCTGTTGATACAAGATATCCCGTTTGTTCGCCAATAAAGAAAACTCGACATTCTCCTGATGTTGACTATAATTAACTTGGAGAAAAGTTACAGGGAATAAACGAAAGTTCAAATTAAATTTCCAGAGGGTTCAGATGAGGCCACGAAATTTTATCAAACAAGATCTGTAATCGACAAACGGGGGTTTGCCAAGGCCACCGCTGGACTATTTCCAACTAGAGGCCTTAAATCAGGGGGAATGAACGAAAATAAAACTACCGCACTTATAATGAGGATGATTTTGCGAGAAAAGTTGTGCAACGACAGCGAGAACGGAGGATTTTGTACCTGAAAATTCGCCGGATTCCATTGTGGAGGATAATAAAAATACAGGATCCGCGAGTGGTTAAAAAGAAGTGAGGGCAATGTTAGAATGCTAAAAATGTCCTTTCCTTGAATCGAGTACACGGGGAGGTTACAAGTTAGCAAGGAGGCTGGGTGTAGGAGACGGTCAGCGACAATTATTCGCGGTTCCGTGAGTCGATTAAATTGGGCAGACTATATGGAAAGAGCGGTGGCTGTTTTACACACAATCACGCTGATAAAGCGTGGGCTGCACATTCGTTAGGATTATTCGTGCATCCTGGTCGGAGAGTGCGTGGCCGGCGCGGCGCTAGTATATTTCAAGCGAGCGCCTCCCAGGCGCGGGTCCAAGAAGACTTTATTGGGAGGCGAGGAAGCTTAAGATATCCCGGCAAGCGGAAAAAGACACCGAGAAAAAGACATCGGCCGGGGACCCGTACAATTTTAATTAACCCGCAACCAGGCAGCCGATCGCGATCGAATCGGGTGCACGATCTACAAGGAATCTACATAAGATCCTCCACTCGCGGCTACAACTCAATCCCCACTTGATATTCCCCCGGGGCCTTACAATACGCCGCTTTATCTCACGAATGATCGCAGATAGGCTCCTCCAGGATCTCATATTGTCTCTCCCACTAAGTACTTGACTTACCGCAGACCCGCTTACTTACTTGCCACGTTCCTTGTTACTTTTTGCCTTCCCTTTTTCATTCTCTTGTTTGTTTATCTTTTATTTTTTAATGTTCCGTATACTTTTTTGTTTCATAGCCTGTAACTCTCGGCTCTTTGTGATTTCTTCGTCCCTCCCTCGCCGCGACCAGTCACAAAATTATTTTCATTACATCTCCCGGCAGCTCCAATTACCATGCGTAACGACAGCAGTTGAGCGGACAAACATAGTCGAGAAACGTTACGACTGATAGCGCTGAACCGATTTAATACCCGACTGCATCACCAGCTCGACTTACAGCAGATGCCTTTGCATAAGATCGTGTTACCTCGCCTTAAGCCACGTGAAATGCCTTTGGCGCGCGATCTCTCAGTTGTCCTTTGCCAAGACGATGCTACGGCAAGGTTGCCTCAGGATCAGTTTACCACACCCGATTCGCAAAAAAAGATCTATGCCAATTTCTCGTGACTGTCAATCGTTTGTTTTCATTTGTTTTCCATAAACGTCTGAATGTGTGCTACATTCTTTTTTGTTTCTGCTTTTATCAAAACCGTATAGATAGGAGAACAAAACAAACAAGATATTCCATCGAAAGATTTTTTCTACATGTAAAATTTGATGGATTGATGGTTAGAATCATGAACAGGTATAATCGAGCAATGGCAGTTATAGACCACTTATAGAAGTTGGAAATTCTTCGGCACATTGTTGTTGAATTGTTTTATGAATCTTGAACTGCGATTACTCGACTCAAAACCAGGCACAATTTGTGATTTTTTTTTTTTTTTTTATACTTGAACGTTTATTTGAGATTAGTTACCAGATGGTTGCCCGGCAGGCATGCATACACAACCAACTCGATTTCCTTGTGTGATTTTACAATTTTGTATTCATGGTTTTACACTAATATTATTGCAATAACTTTAATGATACGTTTATGATTGATCGTTAGATAAATAGTTACAGTCAGCAAGCAGGTATATGAGTTACACACTAAACGATGACCGACAAATATGAACAGAGAGTCTTGTTAGTATTTACAGTGTACTACCAAAAACAATATTGCAGTTGTAATCGTACATGAGACACTAGTTGAAAACGATCGTCAACGCGTGATTTCTAGTAAGTCACTTAACGGTTATGGATATCACAAGTCGATTAACTTTAACACTAGGGGTTTAACATTGTTTCGTAAACTGAAACCGGGATACGTTATAAAGTCAATATCAATATACCTTTATATCAGTAACGGATTGAAATTCGTAATTATCAAACCGTTTTCTTAATTTCTAGACCTACTAAATTCACTGGGTATAACCATGAATTCTTACAGACATATGTTTAAGTTTTGTTTTAGAATTGTTTTGATATTTTACTTATATCCAATTTGAATAATCCAGGCTAAAACTCATTTCTAGATCAAAACATGTCAACATACCTGAAACTTTCTTTTTTGTTTCTTTAATTAATGCTGATTCAAATGAACATCTCTGTTTTGATTATAAATTATAACTTTCAAAGTTTTACAGTTGAATGTTTCAACTTATAACTAAGGCATTTTGTTAAATACATATTCGTTCTACAATCACTATTGTGATTCATATTATTTACAATGCAAATATATCATCTTAACCGAGTGGTTAATTAATGTTCATACTCTCATAAGTTTAAAAAGTAGTTCGAGCGAACGAAAAGTCGACAGTCGTTTAGGATCGTTTAATGTAACTTTGAGAGAGCTGGAAGATAATGAAATTGTGGAGAGCGCCCTCAAGTGTCTTAAGAAAGCCCTGCCACTGACCTTTCTCGTAGTTGATTTGTTTCTCCTGCTCACGAGCGTTGTCGGCAGCGACCTTGAGCAGGCCTTGAATGTTTCTCAGCAAAGTCGACACCGAGGGATCCTGCGTGCTCTGGGACACCGCGACCGCCGAGGCTAGCTGCGAATAATTCAGCGCCTGGGGACTCTCCGAACCGCGTGCGGCTAGAGGATGGTTCTCTCCTACATCTGAGAGTTCTGAAACATTCAATCAAATCTATTAATTCACAGTTAACAGTTAAAATTACGAACGTTTTGTTAAACCAATCGTTTTTTATATAAAAATATAATTATAAATGTATTAAATTTGTTTGATCAGAAGAAAAGAAATTTGTTTCTTTATTATAAAAGTACATCCATGTTTTTACACACATTTTTTCACATGAAATCATTTGTAGTGAGTATACCGATTACGGAAACTCAATAGTATAAATTATCAGAACAGATAGGTGAACAGTGTCCCGGACGTCCAAGACTTATATCGTGTGCGTGTCTGAAGGCCGTAAGCACTGCGACGCCTACTTGTTGCCCATCGTCGGCTTTTGATTTAACGTCACCGCAAACGAACGAACGCACTGTATTAACCGTCCCTAAAACGCATGCAATCCTCTCCTATGGCGAATCATGTTTGAACAAGGTGATACTCAAAATCAGTCCAATTTGATAATTAATCAGACACTCGTCGTACGACGATGATCATTTGTTTTGTTTCGCACATAAATTATAGAATTGATAGGTTTTCCATTACCAATCGTGCAAGAGCTCTTGGTCTTTGGAAATTTTACAAATCTATGACGCTCTTGCGAAAAAAATGTATACATATAATATATACAATATATTTTACTTTGTGCCTTTTTTTAAATTATGGATGATAAATTCAATTTGAGTTATGACGAAGAAAAAAAATCTTTTACTGTACAAAAACAGCTGTCGAACAGATTCATTATTATCGTTAAATCACAGATAAATCCGTCAGATTTGCTCGTAAAAAGTGTTTTGCATTAAAATAATAATGAGCGCAACGATTATCAGGGAGACAAACATATTGCGATGTATGTAAATCGTTTGGAAATATATTGCCACTTTGCAAAAGACTACAATGTGTGCGCGATTAAAATTTTATCTTCAAATAAAAGGCATTCACAAAATTGATTGCAATTCCATTTTTATTCTTTTGACCCTCCGATTGTCGATTTTCAAGCAATATGGGCAGGTTTATTTTCGTATCGTTTTTTTTGTAATTATACGGTTTATATTGCTCGGTTAAAATAACGACGGTTCTCGAAACATTCGGAGGAATATCTATTCACGATAATTCGAAGTTATAGTAATCGGGGGTAATCGGTATGAAATTACAGCTTGTAGCTGGACGGGCAATTTGAAATTTATATATAAATCGTGAAAACCACAGACGTATGTCGTTTACGAAAGTATGGTTCAATTAAAAGATTGAAAAATATTTCAAACATTGTAAATGATTCAGCAACAAAAATTGTTGCGGGATAAAATGATTCTTCGAAGAAAAAAAATGATAAAAAAAATTCTGATTTTAAATTATTTAAGGAAACAAAAAATCAATGGAAAGTTCAAACGAGTCATAAAGATATTATTTTTGTCTACAGTGCAATTTTAATATTAAACTTATAAACATTAGTTTTCGTATAAAACAAATTAATTGTAAAAGTGAAGAAAATGAGAAAGCAAGTTTCAAGAGACTAATCCTTTTGAATCGATAAGTTTTCGATACTTTTAAATTGCGGGAATAAAAGATGTGTTATAGTTATGCGAGGCCGAAAATCGGAAATGTCTCAGGCGTGGGTTAGACTCACTTAAGACCGTTTGCCTGCGCGCTCTTTCGGGACCGCACAGAGACGTTGCTTTATGGCCAATGATACGTACTTTATTGCATCGACTTTTAATTATCAGCGCGCGCACACCTACAACGAAACGGCATTCGGTTACTTATTGCGCGTGGCCGATATACTATGGCACCTCGCACCGGCATCTTCTGATAGCGATTCTCACCGCATCCACCTTCCCCATTTCTATAAGTTTATGTCGTTCACGAACCATTACAATTATCGCCTTCGAAATAACATCCTCGATAATGCTGCTAAATGTCTCCCGCACTTTCGACTGTCGCCAAACGATATTGGATTCATATATAAAACACGCAATGTTCGACGTTCACTTTGTTCGAATAAAAAGAGGAAATTAAATTTTGTTTTTTCATCATTTTTTTTTTCCAAGTCCCATTTTCATATTTGACCCACACGACTTGCTAAATCGGTATGCCTTAATTGAAATCGATTTGATTCAAAGTTCGAATTCCAATTTTCTGCGAGAGGTGAAAGAGAGAAAAAATGTGCATTTATATATGGAAAATAGTTGTGGTAGCCATTTGAACAAAGATAAAAGCAGAAAGAGGAAAAGAGATCGAAAATTGCGTCTCATTAAATCAGACCCGAACGGCATTCCACAGACGTGTACACTCCCACGGGCGTTCGATGGGGTTCGACTTCGATCACCATGGGTAGGATGTACCGATGCATACACGCTGCGAGACATGATTCTCGCTGCAATATGAATTTCGCGATTTCGTGTGTGTCTCGTGCGAACCTTGATAATTTACTAGGAAACGCGCAATCGAACGGCCCGGTGTTTTATGACCGCGATGCTTTTGGATAATTTATGCCCAAGCTGGTCCGGCTTAGGTTAATAAGTGTACGTTTGCCGTTGACACGACGATAATTTTGCGAATGCACGATTCAGCACGGAATCCAATTAACGCGCCCAAGTGACAATGGAATCATCCATTAGGAATTCTCATGATTATTCCGCTTAAACTAAAGCAGCAGAAACAAGTCTGATACCGAGATGCTATCGCTGACCATCTTTCACTTTAAACTGAAACTAAATACCCTAAGTTTAACTTTAGTCTCGAGACGATGCAGCCAATCAGAAAGTAATATCAATTTTGCGATTTCAATTACCCCAACGGATGGTATCGCATGTGTAATTATTAACTTCATGGATCAATGCAACAAGGTCTTTTATCGTATATTACTATAATTGTTTAATCAATCGAGATCTCATAATTAATATTTTTTGATTGAATTTTTTTTTTCCTTTCAAAATGTAGCCAATTTTTCATGTTAATTTTCATTTCAAGTTTCAGTTAAAATGAAATAATTTGCAGTAGAATACCGACTTTTCATGAATATTTGTTTACACTATTAATTCATTTAGCTAATACTATTTTTTAATCTTTGATAAATATATTTCCCACACTAAAAGACACCTTTTTTTCAAACAACTTCAAAGGAACGTCAGCGTTATATTAATATGCCCTGTATTTTTTTCTTTTTCAGTTTGTGTATTTCATTTTTCAATGTACAAGTAACAACCTGATAAAGTTTGAACAAGTTTTAATTATTAATTTATTGTTAAACCACTTTCAAAAAATTGTCATTTTTAAGCAAAAGTAAAAGGAAAGTTCCCTTGAAGGTTAATTTATTAAAATTTCATTGGTTTATACAGAAATCTTGTATTTCTCTTGCTACAGGAAATCGAGCATGCGAACCAAATTCAATGACGTCTTAGGAATAAGTCAGTAAAGTAAGAGAGAAAGCGAGTGCAAAAGCGACTCTCTTCGTTCTGAAGATGATCGATGAGAGGGTCAGGCTCCACAGAATATTTATCTTGAAGCCGCGTAGCATGTTCAGTCAAACCGATATAATTATTTTACATATGCGATATGCGCCGAAGCGTGATGGGCCTCCAATCAACGGTCTCGGGTTTCGCCTTCGAATGACACGATTCGATTCTTTGTTTTTAGCCTTGCAAGAAACTCGAGACCGCAATTTAATCGATTTGTCATTTCTAGTTCTCGGCAGATATTGTGTCGGATTGAAAAATAAAACGAGCTGCGATTTGATGGATTCGTTATCTCGAACGAGCCTGCTGAAATTTGGACCTTATCAGATATGGGCTCACCTTCGTCTTTGTCGTGGTCATCTTCGAGTTCTTCCGACAGGTTGTCGTCCTCTTCGTCGTCTTCGTGCGAACGATGCGACGCTCCAGCTTCACTGCCAGAGTGTTCTCCTACACTGCCGCTTCCCGCGGTTTTCGACAAATTCAAAACCGGACTCGGACCATTCGATGATCCTGCAATTCAAATTTCAATGTCAACATAAGTACTAGTTATTTTAAATCAATACATTTTTCGGCATTATTTAAGAATAAACTCGAGTAGAAGTCACTGTTCACCAAACTAATGCTGAATCGAGACTCATTCTTGTCACATAATCACGGAATTTTGGTTAAAACTTTTGAAAATATGTAGTGAAAAAACTGTTCCTACATTTCTGAATAAATTCAGCGGTTTGCCGCTGAGTGAATTAAATAAATGAAGCGCATCAATTGTGCAAGAGAAGTGGACTTTTGTATTTCATCGGGAAAACTCGGGTTTTGAGACTCGCAGTCACTTATCGCTAGACTGCGGCTTGTCTTGACATCTTGATGGATTTTATTTGCTCCCCGCGGAGTGCCCGTTTAGAGATCGCTGTCCCCTTTCCGGATCTCCGCTCTTATTTCCAATTCACATTTCCGACCATTTCCCTCGCGCATCTGATCCGACGTTTTAATCCTGACGTGGATGGATCTTGTTTGGCGAGCAAGTCCGCGCTAAACCGGAAAGCCGAGGGTCTCTCTGAGCGATGCCCCACCTTTTTGTCGCGATATTGTCTTATTAATTCGCTCGGTCTTGGTTCTAGGAAAAGAAAAGAAATTGTGAAATATTTAAAGGTTTGAAATATCGAAGGCGCGAGATAAAGGGCTCGGATTAAAATATTACGGCGGGCCGTGCGGATTCGCCACTGCGAAACTCGATATCGAATCTTCGAAAGCCCCTAAACGTCAAGAACCTCCGGCTCGTACTGCGCGCAAAGTAGTGGAATAAAAAAAAAAGTACAGACCGAAATAAAAGATTGGCCTAGAAAAAATAAAGAAATAAGAGCGAGTTCCGGGGAAGCGCCAGGGGCACCGATGCGCGGGTCTTGTTCAATCGCACTCTCTTTCGAATTTTTCTACGTGGCTAAGCTTCAATCAAACGATTGATCAATCCGTCCTTTATAGCGATTAGGAGTCTCTTCGTTGAGGATATAAGAAGAAGGCTCATATCCTCGGTCTTCTTTTCGAATCTTTTGGATATACGACTGCCAATTATGTGGAATGATCGAATTCCGATATTAAAAAAAGGAATTCATTGTACCACGTCACGAAAGTTTCAAACTATCGTTGAGAATTGATTTATTCTGTGTCAGATTTTTATGTTTATGGTAAATTTGAAATAACAAAGTTGATAATTTTACAAACGAATGTTTTTATTTGCATGGAAGTCATAAATTCAAGTTATTTTAATGATAATGTGATTTGTATTTTATGCTTCCAAGTAAATGCTATTATAGTAATATAATTCAACTGCATTAAAGTGTGTATATGATAATTTTTCGATAGAATACAATATTATTTTGCTTCGATAGTAGATGGTGATAAATAATGATATTCGACATTCATGAATATACAAATACTGTCAGATTTAATTACGTAAAGTAAGATGTAGAATTTGATTTATTTCAATTATGGTTATTCATTGGTGAGTTAATTAAAATGTTAACTCAAAGTCAAATGTTAATATATACTTGCTATATGAACTGTTGTTCGCTCTGTAAGTTAAACATCAACAATTCTCGCAATCCGATACACTGAGAAAAATGGACTGCCGTTTTAATTATGCGTACTGTTGCGGTTACAGTGCGAACGGTACAGTCCGGAGAGTTGGAACAGTACTGCAGCTCTAACAGTCTGGACTATAAACGCAATAGTCTGGACTGTTACATTTTAGACAGTTCTAATAAAAAATTGAACTGTTAAAACAGCAGTCTAAAGTTCTCTCGGTCAAAAGTTCTAGCAATAGTCCATTTTTCTCAGTGGTATCATTTATTTTTTAAAAGCATTCAAAGTTATGCAATTATAACTTATTTTTTATCATTTTAGAATTAATGAGAAAATTCAATCACTAGACAATTTAATTTCGACTTTGCATAAATCTCTACCTCGGATGTAATTGTTTAGCGTTTCCGCCTTCTATGCTAATTTCAAATCTTGCCATAACTTCATCTCGTCTGCGACCTGTGACCTGGCACGAAACCTACTTGTCATTTCTATCTAAAATTTATAGCGTTTTCGAATCAGTTATTTGTTTAGTCTGAAAAATGTACTTCTTCGGCCAATGTGTCATGTCTAAATTGCAGCTAGTATGTAATTACAATCGAATTGAGCATGAGCAATGAGACATTAGCATAAGATTGTACTCCTCGATGATGAATTGAACGACGATATTTTTCGTACTCACCATTGTGCGAGCTGAGGTCGCGCGGTTTGTGGTCCAACGCCAGCACTCGGTCGGCTTCGTTCTTCTCTTCCCTGAGCCTGCAACAGAAAGCGAAAAAAGGTTTAGCCATTACATCAGAAACGTACGCGCGTATAAATTGACCGATGAGCGAAGGTGGTCTTGCTATGGGTATTAATTAAAGAATTATTCTAGCGGCTTGGCCGTGGCGTAGGAAGATAAGTGATGGTTCGAACGACGACGATTTGCTCGCTCGTGTCGTCGGCACCATTTGCGATTTCGAGCCAGCCAAGACATATTGGCGCGATTGAAATATCAATTATGATAGCTACGACATCGCGACTGATTTATGGAAGCCCATTTGGCTCGAGCATTCTCTTTCAGAGTATAATTGAACACGTAATCAGACGATTGAAAATACAAATGCCCGTAGAACAGCGTGTACGCTGCCACTTCGTTCAACTTATCAGGCTGATGCCCCCCTACCTCGTTACCTTCGAACTTTCAACCTCAAATCATTAAAATTTCTGTTTCAGCATCACATTATATGAACCAGCTACGTTGAAACGAGCTAAATGGTTTTCCCTGTTTCCTCTCTTTTTCTCGCTTTTAAATTACATTTTCAAGGTTGAAAAAATTGTAACAAGTTTATACATCGGTAGCATAAAGTTATTAAACAAAACTATGAAATGCCTGTGGAGTTAATGTGAAACATTTTAAAATCAAAAAATATTTCATCAGTTATTTATTGAAAATATATTTTGAAAATCTAAATTTGCTTTTCGACGAATTCAACAATTCACTATTGTTTTTGCAGTTTTAAACAAAGAAGGAAGACTGTGATTTATATGTGAGTTAGTTTGTAATTAATGGAGCATTACACGTGACTTGTATGTGTCATTTTCAGAGGAATATTATGCACACAATATTTGCAGACCCAAATACATTTGCCGGGACGAGCGAAGCTGATACAGTATGAGTTTGGTGTACAGGACGCGGTGCGTTCATTATCTACTTCTGGCTCATCAAGAGCGCGTTCTGTGTACACGAATAATTAGCAACCTCAAGGTTCTTCGTGCTTTATGCGAACGAGAGTTTGACTTGGAATCATAACGGAGCCATTTTGCGAGTCGCCGAAGAAGGCTTCCTATCTTTTTAACGCGATCGTAACTTATCCCGCGCGTCGACACAATATTTCTCTCCCGGGCTCTTTGAAAGCATTTTCTCATTAAAAAATTAGAGCTCCGAGGGTAACGGGAGAGACGTGGAAAGTGCTCTGCGGCTCCCAGATGCGCCCAATATTATGTTTAATGATATTAACTTTCGACTTAATGGTCCGCGGTTCGATTCGAGCCGCGAGCCTGAGTGCTCCCCCTGGCGCCATTTGTCAGATTAGCACCGCCGAAACACGTGAACTCGGCGTTTTTCCGACCCGCCCGAATCAAAGGCATCGCTTGCATAACCCGTATATATAATGATGACAACGATTGCTGCCATCCGGAGGACAAAGGGCGCGTCCCGAAGGTATGCCGCCGTTTGTCAACGACAGGGCTTTTACACCGCGGCGTCCAATTTTCGGCCGTTTGATATCAGCCAATATGCATTTCGCATAAAGAAACTTCCCCCTCCCCACACGATGAAAAATTTGCCGGATTCATTTCTCGTTCCACCGTGAGGGATTCATTTTTGTTCGCTTTTTAAGAACGCAGGCCTGAAAAACCGTGAAAGAAGGTTCATAAAAAGATACTTATTTTTTGTGTCAAAACTTAAAAGACATCTCCAGCGTGACGATTAATTAGGGACTGTTTTGCGAGTCAGGTTCTTGGAAGATCCGGTTACGGAAAACGGAGACTTTCTTTTAATCCCAGTGAGAATCGTTAGGCAGCGTCAAGGAAGGAGTCGTTAGGCGTCGTTGAAACCCGACTAGAGTCGTTCTTTCGTTTCTTTCCGTTGCTTATGAGAGGCAAAGAAAATTGACGGTCTGTCTGATTAATCAATCAAAGCGCCCGGTTCCCTCTAGCGCGAACTTACAAATATTATCCAACATATTGCCGGCCCGGCAACATTTATCAAGGGGATTCAATCAGAGGATGCCGAGCATTCCGCAAACGTCAATAAGGCGAGCGGAATAAGACGTTCGGACTCGCGAATTAATTTTGTTTACGAAACCATCCCCTTTGAAAATGTGGCGATTCACTCGCGAGGGTCCACTTTTTTTATGACTAATAGACTCGGAGACGTTGCAAGCGCGTCATCACCGAGTTCATATCAGTACCGTAACACGTCTTGATAAATGATCCGACAATTGAGATTAATTTTCGCCGCCCTTGCGCAAACGTTCGCACGAATGATACTTTTCATATCTCAAAAGTTGATTGATCCGTCGACTATCTTATATACATCAAATTTTTATTCCCATCAACATAGTGCGTACTTTCTTCAAAATTTACAATGTGGTGGTATTTTTGTTTTATATTTTCTATTTCTTATGATGCATGATTTTTTGTTTTATTCAAAACAGTCGCGTTTTCGCAACAGTTTCAAAATTCTCAACATGTGTATGGGTATAGAAAATATTAGCTTTTATGTACCAATTGCGAGGTCCAACACGTTTTAGTTTCATGCTCCCCTATGGAAAATTTGTACGCAAGCGAATGCTATTGATCTAGATTCTACTTTTATATCACCGTCTGAATTTGTGAGCAAAAATAGAACTAGTATCCTCATGGATTATTTCAAATTTCTTTAATCATTACATACTCCGCCTCCTTTGTATATCTCTACTGTTTCTATTTGTATTATTTTTTTTTAGGTAACTGTCTGTTTAATAAGTAAGACTCAATTCTGATGATGAATTTTCAATTGTTTATTCACAGATTAGAAATAAACTGCATGAACAATAATAATTGTTATTGCGAAAACGAGAAAAAATTCTTTAAAATTTTCTTTATTTCAACACGAATCTAAAAAAGAGTAAACAAAAAAGTCGTCTTCTTTAATGTTCAACAAAATGAACATTCAAAATACAAAACACAACATTGTAATTTTATTCAATTTCAAATTCGAATAATGATTTCTAATTCTTGAAAGTTGATTGATATCCCGTACCTTTTTTACCCCCAACGCAGAAGTTTGATTCTAAAACAAACTCCGTTAACATAAGCCGTTATCTCGTCGACTAATCAGCATTGTCTCCCTGTAACTGGTAGTCTATGTTCCACCCCCGGAAAACAATTTACTTCAATCAACATTTCTAGGCGAATCTGCGCCGTCTAATTAAACCGCTGTCCTTCTTGGACATAAACTCGGTTTATCTAGGCCCGCGCATCTAGTTTAATCCGACTGAAAGCGAGCTCGCACACACCAACCAAACTCGCCGATTCTCATTTCCTGTCTGCGGGGGTCCCGCAGGGGATACATAATTAGCCCGCTTGCTTGTTTGCTTTCCGGCCGGGGTAATAAGAAGCTCGTCGATTATTTTTGCGACGATCGATTGAATTTTCAGGGGGACGAATGCAAAATGTGATCGTACGACCTACCGAGCTCTCGCATTTTTGATCATTTGAGATGATAGCAAGGGTCGCGAGGCTATCAGCGCGTTACGGCATATGCGCGCTATAATTTTCAGATTTATGTACAAATGTTTTTTGGGGAAGATGACTATCGTAAAGCTTCGAATTGAAAAATGCTGTCCAAAAAAAAAGGGTCTCCACTTTGCAGCCTCGATTCGCTCTATTATATCTCAGGCGCTTTTACGTTTACGAGTTGAGAGCCGAGCCATTTCCCGCGCGATTCATAATTCAAAACCCTTTCAAACAATTCTGCCCTGTCGCTGAAGCCCGAGCCATCAGGAATTTCTTATCAGATCGTTATTATTTCGGATTCGCTAAATTGATGGCGAGGGTTGACAAGACAATGATGATGCACAAGTCACCACGGGACCGACAAAAAAACCGACGAAATTGGGGTAAGAGTGGCATGCAAGAGCGACCCCACCGCGATAAGCCGGTCCCGTAACGACCATCGATAGCCCTTAATCGAATCATCCAGCGGAGTCTCCACAATGCTGCAAAGTGATTTTTATTTTCGCGTGATTCTGATTTATTTTACCCTCCAGTTGACAATGGCAAACCAACACTTTTCCACGAGATTTGCCGACTTCATTCTGACATTTTCCCAACGTTAAAAAATAGTCATAAAAGAGAGGGAGCTCGTGTGAGACTGTTGATTCAAATTTTTCATTGACGTTTGGATTAAAAAAAAAAGTTGACAGAGAGGACAAAGTTATAGAACGTATTCTGGATGGAAGATTTTTTTTAACAACAAAATGGGATTCACGACTGTTTGATGTCTCATGGAAAGTCTATCAAAAATGCGCACTTCGTCATGGTGTACGAAAATTGAATGAAAAAAATGTATCAGAATGATTTTGCTGTTATAGCGAAGTATATATCGATTCAGATGTGAAACGCAGATGGGATTTGGGGGGTGGCGCAAAGAATGCCGGGGTGCGAGTGTACGAGCGTGCATGCGTGCAAGAATACACACGTAAAAAGTGCCTTATCGAGTTTGTCTAAGAATGAGATTCGACAGGGCTTCCGAAAGCTATAACCGAAACGGTAACTGCCACCCACCGACCAATCCCGTTTATTCTTTGCCTTTTTACTGCGCGACTCCGCGTCTTCATCGCGTTTGCTCGACTGAATTTGTACCTTGTTGAATGTACAGAAAATAAGATAAACACTCTTTTCTCCCCTCTATTTAATTTATATAAAAAAAACTAATCGCAATTGAAATCTTCGCTCCATTTTTTCTCGACGGATCAAATGAATTGGAAGAAAAAAAAAAACTAATCCATAAACTTTATAATTATTATTTAATTGAGCTACAAAACAAAACGACTTAATCAGTTGTCTAATTTCGCAATACTAAAACGTCACCTGGTGATGAATACGGTTTAATTATAATCGTGAAATTCACGGTATTTGTAGTTGCATATCTGCTGTCAACATTAATCCCCCGCGCTGTTTTCTTGGGATCTGGTTGACAGCAACAGCCTAACCCTTTGGCAAAAAGCGCTGCAGGGCATAAAACGGGTGAGCGCGCGAGTATATTAAGCGCCACTCGGAATTACAAATAACAAATTGCAATTTGATTCTCCGGTAGCTCGTGTCGGGGTGCGATTTATCATTAGAGACGACAATTTAGTGACAAGCACCGTTCTACAGGGTTCCGGTAAAGGGAGCTATCAATCGACGAGTCGCTACGCCGCACCCTGTCTCAAAACGATTTACACATGAGAGAGGGACTGTCCACTTCTTTTATCTCGATTACACGTCGTCCGGTGTTGGTCAAGATTTTAAGAACGATTTTTTATTACCAGTGAGAAAAATGATAAATGCGATTATGTATTTTTTCACTAAATTGACTGCCACTTAAATAAAATATATATTATCTTACTATAATATTTTTATTAATTTATAAAAACTTGTCTGTCAAGATCATTTGAAATATGTTTTATATTTTTGAATCAACAAATTTATTTTTATCATAAATTTTACACATCGCACGAAATAATCTCTTTTGAAATCAAGATAACTGTAATTTCAGAACTTGCTTATGAAATTATAAGAACAGTATTTTTCAAGTCGGAACACTGTAATTGAGAACTGTGTTTACAATTTTTTATTTTTTCGGGATCTGTAAAGTTATAGTGCATTTTTCTACCCGCGGTGGAAAGCGTTATTTAAAGATACGAAAGTGGCGAAAGTGGAGGAAACTTTGGTGTGGGGAGGTACGACAGCGGCAACGTATGGCTGAAGGCGCATCCCCGAGCCATATCGATCGTTGACTTTAAAATTCAAAGAGACCGACAATAGCTTCCCTCAGTGCTGAGACGAGCTCTACAATATCATATTCCATTCCTTTCGTTCGTTTCATTGTCTGGTAAAACCTGCGCTAATAATAAAAGATTGCTACCCTGGAAGCACTAAAGCACTGTCTGCGGGAGGGGCGATGGCACCAACTTGCGTACTACATCATCCCGCGACCCAAAAGTTGCCTCGCGAATTTAATATTAACGTCACGTCCGAATTACTCGCCGATCTGATTTATAACGGACAAACAATTTTTCGTGAATAATCGAAATGCGTTTGTGAACGGCGCGCGTAAAAATTGTCAGTTATTTCATTAAACGTCACAAAGGGTTGGCAAAGAAATCAGTCGACGGCTGTCCTTTATGAAAATACCGCCGAATAAGCAAATTATGAAATTTCATGTCCCATACACGCGCTCCAAGAGATCAAATTAATAAATATTTTGTAAACGCCCGTGCTCGTTTTGCTTCATCTGTGTTATCAATCCGCGTCCTTTTCGCGATGCAATTTGTCATTCGCGAAACATCAAACTGACACAGGACCAAGGTTTCAAATCGTGACTCGGCTCGCGTGTAGATGGATCGAGTGTTTTCTCAATAGACGCGATTGAAACGTCGAGCTTTTCACTGTAAATACTACGGAAGCGCATTAGCGTGATACGAAGGGTTGCTAAAAAATCAACCCAATCTGAGTACGCACCTCCTGGTAAAAGGGGAGGGGCAATGATGTGATTCTGAAAGCTTGAGAGTTGGCCGTGATACGTCACGATCAGGCTCACTGAATCATCATCGCAGATCGAGCTCTAAACTTTTTATGATTTATCATCACTCGACTTTATCCCCCACGCCAAAGTACTTTTGGGTGTTGAAATGGTGGAACTTTTGACGAGCGATGAGAAATGTTCGTCTGATGAAATAATTCGGAAAAGAAAAGTGCCCAATTTTCCCGCAAGATATAATTCGTTATCTGCAAATCACTTTATTATTATTTATCAAGAGGAGGGAAATAAATTTAAATGAGTGTGAATTTCACTTTTCAGAAAAAGTTGGCATCTCTTTTGGACAAACTATAGCAAAATTCATGGAAAAAAAAAGATCAATGGTTGACCACTTTTTGCAAACAGTCAAATTTGCAGTAAATAAAATTTGAAGAGTGAATTTTCTTTTCCATTTGTTACCTTCCGTTATGTACACAAACCACGAAGAATGCGGTGTTTTTCTCGGCCGTAAAAATATTTAGATACACAATTTTATCGTGGCTTTTTATCCGGAATTATTAATAACGCGTTGCGTCGGCAGGCGAGAAATGAAAAATGTCGAAACACTGGGATTCGAGTCGCGGCTTATCTTTATTTGGCGGCGGGCGCGGAGAGTACCTTAAAAACTTTGTCTAATAAAACACTGAGCCATTTGTCAAACCACGCGGCTCGCGCCCCGCTCGTAATGCTCGTTGCAGGGGGGCCGTTACGAAGTATGTAAAACATATCTTGAACCTTTGATGGGCGCCATCTAAAATAATAAAAGTTGCCTCCGTCATTTGTCAACGCTTCCTCAAGACGTTTTATCTCGGCCCGTAATTTCGCGACGTGCCAGCTGTGGCTTTCGACGATTGTAACTGACTTCCGCAATCGTCCCCCCTTCCGCCATTTCCACGCCACTTGAATTTTATTGACAGCAGACAAACGATGTGACTAACTCCTCTGAAATATCATAGATTTTTTTTTCAGCGACATCTGCTATCATTTAATCAATCAAACACTCGAAAAAATACTATTTCAATAACAAGCCTCCCAAAAAAAGTTTGATAAGTGTATAAAAAAGATCTTAAGTAATGTGACGAAGACAAACTTTCTTATTCTATATAAAACTATTTTAGAACAATTCTTGTCTAAAAGTTACTACTAATTAAAAACATGAAACAGAAAAATAAATGTTGGTGATTTAATATGACGTTTATGTCTTGATTATTTCAGAGATTCCACGATATATGAATACAGTGATCGTAACAAGCAAAAGGTATAAGAGTGGGAGGCGTAGCAACCAAACCACGCAGGTGCTTTATTTCGACGAATAGTTTACGGCAGTTTTATTGACGGCCCCCGGTGTTCAGCGGCCGCATTTAACATTTCATCCGACGCGCAGCACTTGACGCATCCCCTCTCCGGTCAAGGGGTTAGGCGAATTTTATTTGAACCGCACGATAGGGTTACGTGGCCGGTCAACTCGATCGTTTCATAAAAGTCGTCTGGCACATTTGTTTACTATATTATTGGCGTGAGTCGCGTTAAGCACTTTCCGGATGGCCCATGATATCATTTTATTGGCGTCCACGATTCTCCTTTTCCGAGGATTACACGCCAAAGGCTGTGCCGCGTTTAAAATCTTACGACAAATGTTGGCTTAGCTGTTTTGTGCGAACAAGAAAGACATTTAATTTTTGCAATAAAAGAAATCTGTGACAAAAATTAGACAACAAAATATTCAAAACATTTTTAGCTTCAAAATGTTGATGGTAATAGTAGGAAGAATACTTAGCAAGACTTGTATGATGAACAATTTTGGTCTTGTGATTTTGGATTCCAGCAGCGTCTGGCTTATATTTTAAACGCAATCAAGTGGGCGCCTCATAAAGAATTTCTTGAACTTGAAAATACTTATTTATCATACACTGCCAGCTCCAATAGCATGCATAATTCTTTCATTTTGTTTTTTTTTTCTTCTTTACCAACTAAAAAAAATCTGAATTATAATCACAGCTCCGTATGAATTAGTCTCATCACACTTTGTCCTTTTTTTCTATTTCCGCACGAAAACGTGGCTGCTGGCATTTTCGAGCTGAACAAACAAGTCGCGATAAAAGTAACGCGGATAGTACATCTGGAAGCGAGGACTATCAGTCACGAGGACATATGCGAAAGCTCGTCTTGTGTGCTTCGCCCTCAGAGGTGGCACCGCGTGGCGCCCTTGTCGTTCGTGCGGGCGCAAAAGGGCGACGTATCGAAGTTAACCCCCGCGCCTCTAGCCGTGACCTTAGTTTACAAACAAAGCGAGACAAGGAGACAAAAGAGAAAGAGAGAGAACAACCGAAACACCATTTATCATCGCCAACGTAAATTTGCTCGTCGCAACCCCACTAGTGTTATAAGATTTGTGATTTCGTCTGAGAAATGAAACCAAGAATAATACCGAAAATGGTGTTCCTTGACAGGTTAACTATCAAAGACCAAATTATAAAAAAAAAACATCTGTATCACTGGAACAAAATTTCAATTTTTAGTTCAAATTAACAAAATGTGTACATGTTGTGATATAAATATATAACTTTAATTCATAACTTTTAAAATCTTGTTGGTCAGTTAACCAGTACTTTATTTGTCGAGCAAATTTTGTGCAAAAGTGTGTGTACGCGAAATAATGACCAACACTCTGATTTGAATGAAGAAATGATCGGTAGACTTTGATATTGATCAAGAAGAAATTTTCTTTGACTCAGAATGAATATACTGTACTTTAATTTTTCATCTTAAAGTTTTTTTGCAAAGAAATATTTATCACGTTGATTTTGTATTCATGAAAAAAACGTCTAATTTGAAAATTTGTGAGAAACTCTGTGGGATGGTTATAAACGATCCAGTAGCTTGAAAGCCGGCAATTAATCAACGAAGGCGCGGGTCGATTAAAAGCTCGGTGCATGTCACAGAAAACGTGAAATTTTCCCACGAGGAGCTGAGGCGTAGGTGATTGGGGACCGCTTTGTACGACGCTGGACATGGTTTATTTAATCTCCGTATATGACAGGTTGAGATAACATTCAACGCGGCGGTCTCTTGCTTTGCATTAGCCCCGGAGCAAAATTATAAACGGTGGAAGGCACTCATTTAACGCACTTCGCCTACTGATGACCAAATGACGGGACCTGACAGAACGGCACTTGAAATAAAATATGAAACTGATCGGGAAAGTCTCACGCGCCAAATCCCGGCTCAAAGTCGACTCAAATTTATTCCATCATCAAAAATTAAAATAAAACTGAAAATATCCTCATGGAAATAGAATCGCGCATTCCGACTCTCTGGAACCATACATGACAACTGTAAAAAAATGATCCCTGGCTGTGACAACTGCGGAAAAAGTTTCTCTCAAATGGTCACCACTCGACAAGAATGATCGTTTTTGAATTGAAATTCAATAACAGCGCTGCCAGTGGCTGCTTTTAAAGCCCTTTTTCTCGCTTCGAATGAGGGCAACAGTATTCGTAGATTATGACGGAATTATTCCCTTCGATTGGTGTCACTTTTTTTCCCTCAAGGATCAAAGATTGTAAATAATGTTGAAGATCAGTTGCAGTGAGACGCCACAAATCAACGCGACGACAATGACACGAGGAAGACGTAGGGGGACAAGCGACTGCATCGTAAATCGCGTAACCGCGCGAAGAATCTACAATTCTAAAGCTTTTCATAAAACACTCGAGAAATTGCGGTGGCTGCACTTTTCGAGGATCCTGGTGGGTCTGCCTCTGTTGAAATATGTAAAATCGTATAACCTCTTCAATTTACATAGCCGCGTAAATCGCTAATGAAAAATGCTCGCTCGGTCCGATGATCCGATCAAATATTCTGCTTTTGTTTTATTTCGACTTCAGCGCTGTTGTCGAGCCGTTCTGCGATTTAAGTGCTTCTCTGCATGAAAACCCGATGATTGATGTATCTTTTTGTTGAAAACATTTTTTTTTGATCGTGCCCTCCGCTGTACTTTCATATTTAATTTCACACCTTCCTCCACATTTGAATCCGTAACTGATACCGTGGGCATATTTAATTAACGAAATAACATTCCCGCGATACCATCAAATGAACGCAGAATAAACGGAACAGCAGCATCCACCGAGCAAACACAGCTTCGATTCCGCTGGCACTTTTAGTAATGAACTAATATTTGCGGTGTCCATATTCGGACGCGTTTCTCTGTCTGTGTGCGACCCCCCTCAGTTTGTCCCTCTTGGGCTCGACCGATTGGTGGCGTTTGCTGCTTGGGTCAGCCGTGCACGGTGTGTTTCAGGTGGCTCGCCAGACGCGCACACAATAGGTCGCGTGTTATCAGAAACCCCTTTGCAAATACGCGTACTACCCTCTCAACGGGGTCGAAAGCTCGTTTGACTCCGGAAAACACCATTCTCTTATGCCAAGTACACTCTCGCCACGCCAACAATACGCTGATTCGCAGTTTGATTCTTCTTTTATATACCCCCGTTTACAACTGGATTTATATTTTTCCGTCACACTTGACGCTCAGAATTATTATCGCACTTTTTTTTTTTTTTTTTTTTTACTTTTACGAGTTTCTTTCAAACTCGGTGTTTGCATGACGGTGTAAAAAAGAATCAACATTTTTTAATTCATTAATTCATCAAAATTTATCATTATACTTTTATCATATTTTATTTATGTATATTGTTGAAAAAGTGGTTAATCTCAGACATACAAAAATTAATGAACAAAAATTAATTGACCTAAATCATCAAGAATTCTGGATGGAAAAAGACGTCAATTATTGAAAATTCATCAGATTTTTGGATTTGTTAAGGTTGGCCAAGCAAAAATTGCTCGCGTGTCTTGGCGACATAAATAAAATCGAAAAAGGTCCGGCGTGTTGAGCGAAAGTGAGATATTGCGCAGGTTGTGTGTCCGTCGAGGGCAATATTTATAGAGGATCTGTGCGAGAAAGGGACGCTATTTAATAACAATACATCTTGGCCGGTGTCCTCGCGACCCCAAAAGCTCCGTATGGATAAACAAAATCACGCCTGAAAGAACTGACCGTCACACGCCGTTTGTCTATATTTGTCTCGGCAGATTTAGCGCCACTGTAATTCGATTTGGGTTTGGTTCGAGCTTGAGATGGATTGCGGACACGAGAGGTCGATTGCTGCATGTTGTTTGGGATGGAATTGATGAGAAGTAAACCAACTTGTTTCGAAATGGATAGAGAAAAATCATTTCTTCATTTAGAATTATAAGTTGCCAGCGTACGTCTATGTATGCTTACATATGTACCGTATATGTTGTCTGAATGTTTTGTCTGAATAGCTTCTATATTTAAAGAAAAAAAATTAGACAACTTAATGAATTAGTAATATTATCATAGAAGAAATAGTGATGAGAGTAATTGCTGATGAACCTTGTCACACGTTAACAACATATTAATCATAATGTAAAACGTGGTGTATACGTATAAAGTGTACAATGTAGCTATGTATACATGAGTTGGATCGACATAAACAGACAGTTATCCTAGGTGAGATATCGCTTGGCTGCTAACTGTCGGTGAGGACAGTTCGTTTGATCGCAATTAGCGTTGGGTCTGATGGTATAGTAAGATTTACACCTTCCCATAGGGACGAAAATATAAATCAAAATATATATGGATTTTATATTTGTTTTATAGTTAATATGTATGTTTTTATATTACATTTATATAAATTTTATATAAGACATTGCTGCTTTATATTTGAAATAAACATGACATATACACGAGATATAAAATATATTTGATAACATATTTTCGTCAGTGTAGGTTTACACAGTATTCAAACGGATTCACTAATAAGATGAGACAATTTTTCACTTTAATTTATAAACTGGGGAAAAAATATTAGGAATACATATGAATAATCCAAACTTTCAAAATAAACTTCTCATTTCGTGACAGTCAAATTTGCAAAATTTTCATTTTGATCGCGTCTTGATGTTTGAATGACGTAACAAGGATGATCAGCCCTTAGGGAGGCAATCAAAGATTTTGCTTAGCGTGTTCCATGTCGCGCTCACAACAATTTCTTTAACGTTGTTAGAGGACTTTTGCCAAAATGTTCAGACTCCTCACGCGACTCGAATTCCAATAAACACCGATATCGAGGTGATTCACCAAGGTGAATCGCTCTGAGTAGATGATCGGTAAAAACGTGCCCATATATCAGTAAAATTTGCATAATCGGTTTTGCTCTGATCCGATGATTGTCGTTTGCAAATGAAATTACACACGTATAAGAATTGAGATTGGCCAACTGAATTTATGTTTTCGTTCATGCACATAAATCAAAAGAAGATCGAAGAAAAAAACTCAAAAGAATGTTTCTGAACGTTCTGGTAAGTCAAATGGTTGGAGGCTTTTTATACATATAATTAGTGACAATCATTCAGGGAAAAAGATCATTTCAATTTTATATTTGGAAGCACCAAAAATAGATCATAAAGTGTGAACATCAAAACAAATTGACAGGAAAGCTGTTTCACTTGGAACGAGAAAACGTTAAATTTATATTTTAAATTAATCATCGTTTTGTCACATCGTTAGGGCCGACACATTTCGAGTTAAAGACGTTCGCTGCTGTCAATGTTTCTGCTCGTCGCAACAAGTTTATTTGAAGCCTCGTTATGCGACGAACTTGTCATAACGTCAATATATTGGCGCAACGACGGAACTTTGTTTTCTTTTTTTTTTTTCTTTCAACTCTTGATAGCTTGTGTACAAATTGGTACTTTTTAATGTACTGTGCCATAAAACAAAAGAAAATACTGACTCACTTTATAGAAAAGAAATCACTGTGTTCTTTAATAAAACTCAATTACGTAATTACGTGATCAATTAATTAATTCTATCATTATAATTTGTTTACCTTTATAATATTTTTGGAAAAAATTGATAAAGTCAGGACAACTTTGTAGATAGAACGTTAAATAAATATTGTACAAAGACAAAGTTATGATTATACTCATGGAACAAATTTGACCCGGTTGGATTTCATTGCACTTTATTTTTTGTTATGCATCAACAGAACGCTGTGTGGAAAATGTGATAAGACGAGTCGCACGGATAAACTTTATGAATGTTATTTCCTCGCGCTGGCAGATGTCTTTTCCGATAGCTTGGTGCAGTGGTGGGCGTAATTAATGACGCGAAGGATGCTGTGCGCGAGGAGCGACAGGATCGTCAGCGCCCAGATAAGAGAAGGTTCTAGGAGAGGGATCGACGACAATACGCGTGAATTATGCCAGAATGACTGGGTAATTTTAAAGCCCGGAAGCCGACATTAGCGAACTCGCGCATTGATACTGTACGCATTTTCGTACCAAGGAACCATTAATATTACTTACATTACAACGCGAGGGTTGCTATTTAACGTTCAAGTCACAAGTCACTGAGAAAACCGGTCTGATATTATATATTTGACAACAAAAAATTCAGAGTCAAAAATGTATAACCTTCAGAATATATATTCATCAAGTCACAAAATATTGTGAACAATAACAAAATTGAATAAGAAACCACCAATTACCACATCAACAACAATTTCGTGCACCGTAAAAACATTGGTTTTGACATTCGAAAATACAATCCAATCGAAAAATAATAATCAAGTCTTGTAAACTTTAGGGCAGGATTTTATTGTAAAATATTGATGGAAGAGTTTTTTTTATCCCCCTGTCGCAGAAGAGAAAAAAGAAATGGAGCGAAAATAAATGAAAAGTGAAAATTGAAACTGTCTAATCGACGGGCGCAACAAAACGCAGCAAATCGAAGGGGGTGTAGAACGAACAGCGAACGTGATTTACAATTCAAAGGCAATGACCATTGGCGCTCTTTCTGGCGCTGCCAGACTTGATGCCATTTTAGCCTGTGCATTTGCTTTTGCTGGACCGCCGCAGCTTCGTCAACCGGACAAACGCGTATTGTGATTCGATCCTTTGACTGGCCGGACTCACGAGGGGATGCGCGAACGGGGAGTCGTGAATATTCATGCAAAGCCAAACAAAGATAAAGCCAACGCCTGAAATCGGACTTGTTGCGACTGACACTGACGTGTAAACCTTTGTCGATGCAGTCCGACACCCCCGCGTCGTTTAATACCGAGGCATTACGTTCTGATTAATCGCCGACCCGGGGTTATTAATTGTTTGTCCTTTTGATTTTACGAGACGCCGGATTCCCTACGCACCGTGCCGTGTCGCGTCTAATCTCGATGATTTGTTTATGTTAATCCCAACGTCGAGGTTGGGTCACGGTCGGGTTAATTGAACGCCGCACAAAATCTCGGATTCGGGGTATATCCGTTTGCTGAGCAGATTTGCAACAAAAAAGTTTGGAAGTTTATGTTCCGTGATTGCGTGCAAGAGACCCCCCTCCAATGTCATAAAATAATGTGACGAATCGTGAGATCAACACGTACAGGAAACTCGAAACGTTTCCCTGGGTCGCAGATGAAAAATACTCACAATATGCGGGAGCACATCGCACTCATGCAGCTGGATGTATCAGTTTCACATCTGAGTAGCCCGCTAGTTTGTGTTATCGGCGCGTTGCCACACGGATCCGTCGGATTAACTGCGATCGCATTAAATTTAAGATGAAACGCAAATGATTGTCGCGATGATGCCGATTGCCGGATGACGATCTGACAAGTGGTCGGGATCAATGGTCGGGCGGACGTCGGGGATTTTGAAGGGTCGAGTACGCGTACAAATCATGCCCGGCATGACCGCGACGTCAAGCCCGCAAAATCCTGCGTGTGCAATTTAATGCTGATTTATCGGCTGGACACGTCACGCGCTAATTCAGCCAAACTTTGTTTAACCAACAAAACTCGTACAGCGGGCATCCTACCTGTTCAGATGTTTCATGAGGTCATCATAGGCTGCAGCGCAGTTGTCCCAGACATTGGATCTGCGGATCATAGAAACATACCACTTGTCAAGAAACGTGTTAGTAAACTTCCGAGAACTTTTCTCGGCATGAAGGAAAGTGAAATGTTCTTTTCATTCTTTTAAGCAACAAACATTCGAATTTTCTAATGCAGTATATAGTACTAGAGAAAAGTCGCGGGACCATCGCGCTGGTGTCAACTTCAAAAAAAGGACTGTTCAAAAATTACGAATTCATATGACAATGCTTTTAAATCATTTTTGTGTTACATACAAAATAACAAAACAAAAACAAGTTTTTACATTACGTCAGTCAAAGAAGCTTTTTCTCTGTTGCAATCTGCATCAGTAATGAATGCAATTAACAAAAATAAATTACGTCAAAGAAAAGAATTTTCTAATTTATAATATTGATCCCGTCTTCTGACGTATTTATTTTACTCCCTCTAATGTTTTTTTTAAACATACGTAATTGTTAAACAGTCTCATTAAAGAAAGGAGGAAAAAGAAGTGCTTGTGCTGTTAATTGGCGTCTCGCGCAAGCATCTTGATCAGCTAGACTGATGAAGATAGTCCTTCGATTGCTTTGATGTCGTTGATTAAAAAGGCCTGTTTGCGAAGGGCGTTTAAAAGTTGGATTAAAGGTGGCACACGTGTGGGTGCAGAGAGATCGTGGCGCCCCGAGTGATCCGTCTTACCTTGCGATCTGTCGTTCCTTTTTTCAATGCTGGATTTGTATTTTGATAATCGAAAGCCGATCGTCTCGCAGATCCAACTGTACGTTTTGTTGGTTCACAAAGTCCAAAGGTTAAAAACTGAAAATCCGATGGCGAGCATCTCTAAATCGATCATAGTGCAATGTTTGTAGAGGAATGTGTATCGATTGGCCGTAGTCTGAGACCAGAGGTCACAACGAGCGGCGACCCTCGCGGGTCTTTGCTTACGTTTGTAATTCAAGCCGCGTGAACGAGTAGGAAACAGCGAGAAGGCGGAGATCAAGCAGTGTCGAGACCCCTTAGGATTTCCAAGGCTTCACCGTCTTTTCAAATCCTCTTAAACTTGTATTCTTTTGGCCTCGTCTGACAAGTACGTTTCACCTCTTCGTATCGCGGCGCGCGGCTCTACGAGAACTTTAAACAAATAGATCTAGCAAATCCAATTGTGCAATGTGACGCCGGTGTTTTCGTAAGGAGGGTATAAAAGCGCGAGACGAAAAGGAGAGCGCGCGCTTCCCTCGATTTTAATAACGCGCCGAAGACATCAGCGGGAGTTAATCAAACTGTTACCCGCTGAGCGAATTTCCTTCATGCGACATCAACACAGACAGATTGGCAGGCAAAAGACAGACAATCTAAGGACGGGCCACGTGTCGTTTCGCGTGAGAGAGAAAAAGAGGGGAGATACAAAGATTTGAATGAGAGTTGCTCTAGACGGTGGATGACACTTACCTGGCCAGGGCAGCCTCCATGTTCGATAACGTGTTCGGGTTCACCTTCAATCCTTGCTCGCGGGCTTGGGCTTGCGCCTGCAAGTGATGTGGTAAACTCGCGGGCGACAGGATCGCGGTGTGCCCGGCACCTGGGTGGCTCGCCAGTTGCATGAATTGCATGTGACTCAGATGCGTTGGCGGATGATTGTAACCGTTTGCTAAAAGCGGCGACTTTTCCATCCTGGGAACGTCTGCAATCAATAATAACATATTTTAGCATAACATCCTTGTAATTTAAATTTTTTTTTAATTCATTTTTTTTAATTACTTTTATGAGAAAGAAGATGTTAGCAGTAACCACAATGAAAGTATTTTTCAAGTAACCAAATTTAAATAAATAACATTTGTTTAAATAAATGATTATTCTTAAAACTGACGCAAAATGTATCAACTTAAAAAAAATTGAGTAAGAATCAACATTGATTCATTATCCTCAAAATTTGCTGTTTCAAACCTTGAGAAATTATAGATGCGAAAGTTATTCTCCTTATGAATTATCATGATTTTAAAATTCGATATCAAGAGCAATCTATATTCGGTATAAAGTTAAACAAGGTATTGATCTTGTTAGAAACGAATACATTTCTCAATGGCGTGTTTGACGCAGATCATAAGCTGGCTCGATTTCAGCGGACTTGGCGAGGACATTAATGTATGCCAAGTCACGTTTTCCGATCGCGCAGACAAACTTGAGCGCGACCCGTGTCGCAGTAAAGATCCGCGGAGGCTTTAATGCCTGCATCCTTCATCCGAATACAAAGTCGAGCGGAGGGGAGTGGGAGGGAGGGGGAGGGGAGGCAGTATCGTGAAGTTCGTATCTGTATTAATTTCTCGTCGCCATTAAATCTGAAAGCGAATGATTTAGAGCAAAATTACAGCGACCCTTTTGTTGGACGAATTTGTTTTGAATACATAACACACAGCGACGCAAGCCGATAATTTCCGGTCGTTTGGCCGAGCCAAGAGAATAGAAGCCGGACCATAATTCAATAAGTGTTCCGAATAAGAGAGATATAATTCGAAATAAAAGTCCGGCATCGCAAATTGTAACGCTTTGATAAACGATGAGAAGCCGATGGGATTCCAATCGGGCTGTGGGCATATTCTTTTCTACATCTGCGGGATAGCGAGGGAGACAGAGCAGGGTAGCTATTCATTACAAATTATCTAAATGGCAGTGATTTCGGCGGAGCGACTGGCCGCTTGACGAGTAAGTGGCGGGTTCGCCGCGGTCGTTGCCAGTGATTCTCTTTCCGCGCGACTTGCCATAACCGAGTTCAAAATGAACAGGCCTCCGGACAATAACGTTGCCAACCACTGTGGGACCTCGGCTCATGACTGGCCCTGAAATTGGACTCATTACAACTCATAGGGCGCGATTTGAACGCTCCGCTCAATAACATACATTATGGCCGATCCATATGATTTAATGAAATCCTTCTAAACTCTCCACTTAGGCTTGACTCCTTCTCGCCCGAGTACTGCCATTCGCCTTTACACGCCTTCGTATGTGCTAGTACGTGCCAAACATTTCTGCAAGGATAATGCCAGTGACAGCGCCAGTCCATGCAAAACCAAATGCCAGACTGATGCTGTCTACCAGATTTATTGCACGTGCAACAATTTTAAGTACCAGGTCGTCGGATTTTACTACTGGAAATTTTGGGGCACTCGTTGAGTCTGGAGAAATAAAAGCGGTAGCTGAAAAGAATTCAACCTAGATATATTATTTCTCTTGTTCGCGCATTGTAAATATATATATTGCCATTCAACTCACTTATTTCACAATCCATGTTCTTTTTTGTTTGCAAAATTCTTTATTTATTCATGTGTCAAAGGAGAATAAGTTTTCAATGCAAATAAAGATCTTCAAGAATGCAGTCAAAGGTTGTAAAACTTAAAATTGCATCGCAATTTTGAGAATGTGACACTGTAATTTGAACAATGCAATTATCTCTGTTTGAAACTGCTGTATAATCAAAGCAATCATTCCAATCAAAATATTCAAACACTATTCTTCTCGGTGGGAAGAATTTAAGAGCACATGTCATATCCCCAAAGTGCTAGCTATAGAGCAACAGAGGTGAAACCCCTTTTAAAGAACAATGTTCAAACATTCCTGACGACTAATAAAATCGGTAGCACAGACTGATGGTGCGTGGTCTACATAAGTTTTTCGGCCCTGTTCTGAGAAAATCACTTGTTGAAAAGAGACGAAGCTCGAACGTTTCTTCGATTGGCTGGTATGAGCCTTGAGCTAAACGCAACGATAAAACACAATTTAAGCTAAAGACTGCGCCTTTTAGGACCAGCTCCGTGTGCCCTCCCCCTCCCCTTGTCTCTCGATGCTCTAAGGCTGATGAGGTGACAACCCATAATTATACAGACCGCTTTCTGTCTGGCCTGAGCTCTGTAGTGGCATGCGGAGACTCCGAGATGTAGCCTCAATCATCCTACACACGTCCAATTCTTCTTCGCGCCGTCCTTGTCTGGATGATTATCCGCCTCGGCGGCTCAACTGCGTACATCCATTTGATAGTCATTCGTATATTCGACGCTCTCAAGGTACAAGAAAGATGTATCCGCGGGACCGCTACTCCTCTTTCACTTTCAGCGTTAATTACAAAACGCGAGGCTATAAATTGCCGACGTGATAGTCACCGACAAAAGCGCAATTGATTTTACGTCATGAGCGTGCAAATGCGAAAAACGCTTTTCATTCAACTATAACCGATGCAAATTACAGGGGATGATTTTTTCAATGATTTTACTTTTCAAACAAAAATAAATAAATAAATAAATTTGGAAAAATGTTATCCAGGTGCGCGGCGTCTGCAGTTGTAGTTTATTTATTTATTTTTTTTTTTTTTTCATTGTCCGCACAAATTTTGCTAGAAGATTTTGCAGGCCAGGTAAATCAGATCGGATTCTGATAACAAGTATATCCAGAGACTGAAAGTTTGTAAGCGTCAAAGCTTACATGAAAGCGACTAGAAATGGGTGCTTGAATGACCTAAAGGGATTAAATCTGGCTCATCGAGCCGAAAAGAAAGGGAGAAACGAGCGAGCCTTTGCCAAAATTCATCACTCGACCATTTTGGCCCTCAAATCTGAGTTGAGGATGTGCATCTATTTCCCAACCACTGACTTTTCAAAACAGACCGAGAGAGAAAACTGCAACTTTTTTCTGGATGACTGACTTCCGGTAAACAAAGAGACTCGTCCCCCGTCTGGTGACGAATTTATTCCGCAGAATTTGTTCTTTGTGCTTCGAACTAGCCAAGTGTCCAAACAACAATACACTTCAAAACAAAGCCAATAGCGCCACCAGACGCAACTTTGGCAGAAGTTGTTACAATAACCTGAACTGGAAATTAGCTCGAGTTGAAAAAGTCAAAGAAAACCGTCGGACCATGTAGTTTGTTGATTGAGAAACAAAAACTTGAACTATAAAATGAAAGTTTGGTTTGTTTGCAAACAGTTGGGCGTGAATTACAGGATGTGTTGAATATGACGTATGTTCATAGGCGCAAGACACGAGTGGTCCCAGTCCATCTTGTATCAATACACAAACACGGTAAAGGGACTTTTATCGTTGTGGAGAATCCGGTTTTTCAAGTAATCAAGGGAGATGCGAGTGATCTAACTAGTCTGGTGAAGCGGCCGACTAGCCAGTCATCCATATAGTTTCTAGCGTCGATTCTTCGGCCGCGACGCCTCAGGCTGAGGCCAGATCTTTGAACCGTGTAGCTCCCAAGTCTTTTGTTGAGGGGGCGCACCCACGCAGAAGAGCCACCGCTGCTGTCCTCGCGTTATTGAGACATACAGACGTGCAGGATAAATAGAAAGAAACCAATCTTCGCTTTCGTTTACGACAATAACATACGAGGATGCGGTACCCGTGCTGGCCTCGCGCACCTTCGTCTTCGTCCCACCCATCCCTCAAACCCTTATCAGCCGGAGAAAAGATGGTGATGAATATACCCGGGTATTTGTTCTTCGCGGAGAGCTCTCTTCGCACGGCTTTTTCGTCGTTTTCTCGTCGTAACCGAGCATCATCTGAAGGCAGTAAACCGTTTGATATATAGTCGAAGGTTTTTAGAGTTCTGTCAGCCACGCCCACAATCAGCCTTAGTATTATTTACACTCCTATGTGGTTTGTACCAAAACCACCTCCTCCTACTGCAAAGTCTTCTGCTCCCGATGTTGCTTCTGCATTTTTTGTCCCCCCATTAAAATACTTTAAATTGATTAGCCAAAACCTAGTCAAGAAAAGTTCGTTTGTTAGTCGCTCCTCTGACTGAAACCGGAGCAAGATCGTTACGTCGACTTAATCGGATGGTACAAAAGTATATCATCCGTTTGGAGTAACAAGAGAAAAAACAAAATTGATTTGTCTGTTTTCTTGTGTGAATGCGAATAATAAAAATCTTTCGTCGGCATTGTTGGCTGCAGTAACAGTACGTTATACTTATTGTCTGGTGGGGGTGCCTGTCAGTGCCGGGCTCATCTGATCATCTCGCAAACAAAAGTGCCCTACCTGCCTCGTCGAGCAACCAGTCGGAAGATATTAATAACAAAATATGATATAATAGGGGCATCCCTTGCCGAAACACAATACAATGTTTATGCACTGGATCAGCCCAGTACCAACTGTTTTGGAGAACTCATTTTTGTTATCGATGACAGATGGTGATGCACATCGACAGAAAATACATCCGATTCTTGAGAAAGTTTGTGTAACTATTATTTCCAAATTTGAAAAAAAAAATTCATGAATTGTTTGAACAAATAAATTATTACAATAAAAATAAACTCAGACTGATTTTATACTCTATTTGAAATTGCTGTTATTTGAGACTGTAAGAAACTTGTCAGTAAAAAAGAAGTCTTTCAATGAATACATGCGAGGACAGAATGACCAATTAAAGCACCAGATGATTGCACAAAACAATGTCAAAGTCGATCGGTTATGAATTTGTTGAAGAGGAAGGAATTCGCTCAAGGCAATGCCAGATCGAATTCGGAATATTGGGATCGAGTTCGCGAGATTTCGGTAAAGGATATCGCGTATAAAATATGCAACGATGCAGGCAGTCGGCCAAATGCCGGTCTCGCCATCTTCCTTTCGCATGTTTTTCTTGTTGGCGTCCCGTTTCTCGGTGCCAGTACCTCTCCTCTTGAAACCAGATATCAAACGCTGCCCTGCGGCCGATGATAGAGCGTCGGAAATGGATAATTTGCCGAAAGACCGGTACTAGATTATTACGAAATTTTATAATGCATCGTGGCCAGCAACTCCATGACGAATCGCTCGATGGTGTGAGATGTTTGTTTCACGAAGTGTACGGACATTCCGACGGGCATGTCCAATCCAAATGTACATATAAAAAGTTTCGTGTAATTGAAAAAAACATTATTTCAACTCCAAGCTATATTTTTGCACCAAATCAAAATATAATATCCCATGACGAGTCATTAAATTGTTTCTTTTTCCACTGTTCATTTTTTGAAATTATTTTTGATTTTTAAATTACCTTCAATTAAGTTCACAAATTTGGAAATTATGATTTTTGTTTTTCTTATTTTTCGTATAATTCGATACTAGTTGAACTTTAATCCTATATCAGATGGCAAAGGAGATTGTTATATAATTGAAAAAAATTGACTTTCTCTTGTTTCCCTCTTCTTATTCGGCCCTCCGAGAGCACTTTTTTTTGCTGAATTTAACGCTGCCGAACTCGGAATAAAAGAGGTGCAGGCGCCAAGGGACGCCGGTCACAAAGCAGCCTGGCGCTGATTCCAACGCAAATTGAGTGTTTGCGGAGAGTGACCACTAACTAATCGTAAATCGCGGGACAAGTGGCTATGACGAGCGCAGGAAATTGTACACATTTTTCGGCCAATTAGTTGGAACTGGGAAATCCATTGCACGAAACCAATTTACGCGCCGGGCTTAACGATGCACAAAATTGGTCTACTTTACGAGCGTCAATTATTTTATGATTTTTCGTGATTAAAATTTTACAATTGATCAGTACAAATTAAAGAAGAAAAAAATACAGCAAAAGAACTTTTTTTTCTTCATTTTGTACACGTACTTTTTGCAACGATCGAAAAAACAATGAAACTTTTCATCACCCAAGGAAAATACCAAACATAATCGGTCGCGGAGACCACCGACTGTTTTATGTATCATTGCAGCTTATATGTATTAACGTGAAAGTGCTTACTTTGTCGGCAAGCGAAACACAAAAAGCGTCGACTCATAAAAAGTAGCAAGTTCTTCTGCTCAAACAGATAACTGAATAAGAGCTCTGAAGATCGCCATAATTAAGTCGTACTTAAAATTTGCATGCAGCGCTCTGCATTCACCCAAGGGATTTTATAGCGCGATTAGCGATGCGCAAGTAAAACGCTCGAATTTCCGCAGTCCGAATAGTTCGCGAGAGATGGCGCTTTGCTCTCTCCGCATATTCTTTGTAGGGTTAACAGAACGTTATTCGCGGAATCGGTCAACGTTGATGTCTTCATCTGCCGGATAAAAAGCGCGATTTTCGGGCTTAGAATTAAAATTTACGACTGGGCACTTTGAGGCCGAATTACCGCTAAAAATGCACTCGTAAAAACAATCAACCTGAGCTTGATTATAACGGCGAACGAAATCTGATGCGACCGAATTTGAAGATGAACTTAAAAAAATGTTCGACGTCTTTTTCAGAGTCCTACATCCAGCATTTTGATAATTACTTATTTGAGCCACTTTTTATGATTCAATTAGATACAATTTCATTGGTCAACTTGATTATATTCCCAGACTTTTTGCTCACACAAAATCTTCACCTTTTCGTTCTTATTTGTACGTTTTGCATTTTAGGAAAAAAAATTAAATCAGCACACGCGGATTAAATAAACATGAATCATTAAAACTTATTTCAAAATTTGGATAGTTAATAAAAATGTTAACCCACTTTCAAAACCCATCTAAGGAAATTGTTTGATCTTTTTATTTCGTAAATTATTATTTTCAAGTTTGTGTATACGGTTCTAACTAAAATAAATAAGTAAATAATAAGAAATGGGATTCATTCAATATTGTATATGGCATGCACGTTGAAATTTCATCTACGGAAATTGAATTAGGCCATTTTTTGAGTTGCTTGTTCTTCCCATAACGCAATTAATAAAGCCAGTAAGTGAGATCCGATTGCGATAGCGGGGCTCTGACAAAGTGTCGGGCACAATGGCCGCGCACGATACGCATCTGCGTTGTCTAGTTGAAATTAAAAGTGATGAGAAAAATAAACAGTTATCGATGGTGCCCGACTCGTAAAGTGCCCGGTCCGGTGAGGGGTGCCATGTTTAGTTACGCCACGTGACCCAGACGGATAATTCGATACGTTTTATATACATTATGCAAAGGCAGGAGTCGCTGATATCGTTTTCACTTATATATTATTTTCTTTTCTTTATTTTTACGTGCAAAATAAAACAGAGTCGGAATGGAGTTCGCATCGTGTGCGGCTGCAGACAAAATGTCAGCTTTATTTCTACAACCTTTGACATTCATCGCGATCCACGACGTAGATATTTTTCTTTTTCACCAATCATCGGTCATTATTATAATCGTCCCCTCGTCCGTCTTTCAAAAAAATTTAGACAAACATTTTTAACTATTAACGATTTTGAAATTATCACGTAAATACTTCATTTTCGAACCTTTTTATACAATTTCTTTCATCCCATCCAATTTTTTCATTCACTTTCGCTGTTTTCATCGCGTCATAATTAGTTTTTACACCGAAGGTTTTTATACTTTCACTTTTTCAATCGATTTTTTTTTCATAACTCACGCATTTGTTAATGCAATAATCGATTCGGAGTGTGTCACACCGTCACGTCAATTCCAGCTCTTTTTATTCCTCTTATTAATTTTATCGCGAATTTTTATAATACCTTTAAAAATGTTATGTCCACGCCGTTATTATTAATTCCGCTAGCCATCTCTCGCGAACAATATAAACGTTTCATCTTCCGCACACGTGACGCACTTGATGTGTATAAACATCAGTCACGTATATGCCTGTTGTGACGTTTTTATAAAAATCAACTTGGCGCGTTTAATTATCAGCCTTCTCATCGGATCACTCGTTAAATTCGCGCCGTGTTTCTCGCGCAACGTTTATCATAGACACACTGGCAATAGCAAAATAATCATCTAGCTGATGAACGTACGCGATGATTAAAGTCAACTGTAAACTGTATTTCTTTTACATATTTGCACCGCCTCTCTTTTTTGCCCCTTTCAATATGGAATTGTAATTATTATTGCAACTTTCAATTAAATCATCATCTGGTACACGTTATATTCTGTACAAAAGAAAATTAATCGTACAATTAACGAATCAGAACTGTTAATTCAATTATTTGTAAATAACTCATTATAAGTTGTATAAAAATAAATTAAATAAATTAAATAAATTTGTAAAATAAACTAGTCATAGAGTACATTAAACGAAATTCAGGATTTGAGGTAAAATGTAATTTCAACTAATTTAATTACACCGGCGTCTGGTATGTAATAAAGGTGGCATTTTTTTTTTTTTTTTTGTTACCTGTTGAAGAATGGAATTATAATGTATGTTTGAAACGTGGCTTTGTTGGCTGAGGATTAAAGCGATATCAATGATACAAAATGACCGGCAAGACCGCAGGATTTTCGGCTTAACTATGCGAATTGAGGCGTCATATTCCACGGCCAAGAAAGCCTCGAAATTCGCACCCAGGAATTTTCATCCCTTTGGGTGATCGGATTACACGAGTGTTCTCGTCAATTTATTGTTGCTCACACGCACAAATTTGTATTATGCGTATCAAAGACAAACGTGTAGCGGAACGCGGGACTCGCACACGTACACTACTTCTACGGCTGCTTTTTCAACCCGTGATGCCGGATTTGATATGCTTAACAATTAATGCATTTCATTTCCAACCAGGCTTACTCTTCGAAGAATTTATACGGGTTACAACGTATCATTTATTTTATACTTAAATAATTCCAGATTTTAATTACAGAATTCAAGTTGTTGAAAATAAAATGAAGAAAGATAAAAAATTGAAAGTTGAAAAAATAATTAATCAATTCAAAAACAATTTAGATAGCTGAAAGTTATGCATATAAATATTGCAAAATTAGCGAGTAATAATAATCAATTAATAAAATAGTTATCAGATGAAGTGATTACCGCACCCCTGAAAGGCGGAAAACATATTATCGCACAAATCATGGAACGGCGCTACGTCGTGGAAACATTATTCCGACTGTTGGGAATAACGTCGCGGGGAACCTGGCGACTCGGGAGTATTTGGTGGCAGCCTATCAAAGTCGCATTCACCACAAACCGCAACTGCAACGGACCGGCAATGCGCGCTTGCAGTTAATTTGCTCACTCCGAGTGTGTTTGATTCCCCTAATTAATTGATTGTTGGGGTCACGGTGCCGCGATCTGCGCACCGATGTCCGTAATCAAACGGCTACGGTGTATCGCGTTACGTGCGTTTACGCACACGAACGGACCGGTAAACCGAACCGCTGCAACTTTAAACTCTACGTGCACTCGAGAACTGCAACACGTCACGCGTGCCGTCTGCTCCATCCTTGTAAACACACAGATACGTTGCTTCTTTTATTCTGTCCGTTCTACAAATTTTTTTCAAACTCTAATGGACATTAAATTAATCAGTTTTACTTTGTAATCATATTTAGTTTCGGCACTTTTCGGAATACGATTTCGTTTTTTTTTTTTTTTTCATTTAAACTAGTAGATCATGAAAAATTAATAAAAAAAATTAAGATGATTCGGAAAATAATGTTTTATGTAAGGAGAATAATTTAAGATTAGGTATAATAATCTCAGAGCAAAAGAAGAAAGATACGATGCAAAGATTATTCAATTTGGTTACTTGACCTTTAACACTAGTTTTCAATAAAGTGATATCAGATTTGCGAAGGAGTAGATGTGTACTTACCCAGGTGTCCGTTCTCATAGTAATCCCCGTTGTCCATGCGATGCTTCTTGAGCTGAGCATGATGCGCGGTTGTGGCTGCCAGATGGCTCGCTGCCAGGGTGAGTCCAACGGAAGCTCTCTTTGGTGGTCTCCCGGGCCTGGAGCTGCAAAGTGGTAGAGAGTTACTGTCGTTAAAGACAATTGCCATCGGGGTAATGCTCTTACCCCGAGGCCAATCCAGTTACCTTTCGTTGTATTCTCACTCAACAAAAGTTTATATTCCAAATTTTTTTCATTTCCACTGAGAGAAATTTTAAATTATATAATTGAAAATATAACTGCTTCTTCTACAACCAGCATGTGTTTGATGACATTGTTTCTAAACAAATTATATAACGTTATAACTTTACGTTGACTTTATCATCCTAACAATTTTTCTTAAATGAAAATTTTGTTTCATCGATATATGAGTGCATGTACTCAATCTGGATTGAACTCTGTATTAATATTCAATGTGCAATGGAATAGGAAACTGTAAACAACATGTTGTTCCGAACGCACAAGACTGCAATCAGGAAATTTTATATCTCGTTTTTTGCCCCTTTCAATAAGAGAAAAAAAAGCATTGGTGATTTTGTACATAGCAGATATGAAAAAGAGGAGTTCCAGAATGAGAGAAAATTCTTTGTAGTGAGTTAAAACGTTGTAGAACGCGCCAGTTAGGAAGCGCCCAAGCTGCAGTGGCAGGAATGATGTTCATTTTTCAGAGCGACAGGCGCCAGATAGGCGTTCACGCATGCACACTTATTTTTTAAATGCATATTGACGCAGCTCTGTTATTTATTTTTTTTTTTTTTTCTAACAAAAAGTTTTTTGTCATATATCAGAACACAATTCTTCAACAAATATTCTTCTGCCTAGGATTGAATTTATTTTAACAATATTTGCAATTTTTGCAAAAAATTTGCTTTTTTTATTGAGATTGCGATTTCGACAATATCTTATTTTTAAAATTATTTTTTAATAATTTCAGCTACTTCTTACTTCCTTTTTTCATTTATTTTTATTATACTATTATTTTTTCATTTATGAGCATTTTTAAACGTATTCTTTTAAGAAGAGGTATTTTATGTTTAATTTTCTTAAGTAATAAAAACAAAATTGTTAAACAAGAAGAAAGTATATTACTTGTGAAACCCACAATGGGGTTTTTGCCTCTGGCCCTCTTCCGACCACCCATTGACCTCATGTACCCCTTACTATTCTGCCGTATTTGTAAGAAAATAATATTGTACTCAAATATTGGAAGAAGTAGGGGTTTGCCATTTGCAAGAATGATAGCATCCTGTGCGTTGAGAGACCTGCACTTCTCCAAATAAATAATAAAATACAATACAAAAATATTCTATTCTATGAAATAATACAGTTTTTGGATAGCTTGGCCTAAAAATTATGGAGTTTCTAGTCGTGTGGTTGCGAGCAAGCTTGTTGGTACTCCCGGCATTTTTGCTTTCTCGATGGTTGGCGCTTCTACCTCTTGGTGTACTCCTCATCACGCACGAGATCTCCAGACAATTCTCAGACGGTCGGTTATGCGGCGCTGATCTCTTAAACCGCTTAGTTTCGTGTTACACCGAAAACAAGAACGCACTTAAACGCTTAGCTCGCATAATACGTACTTGTTTGCGTTTGACTTTGAGCCGCATTTTTCGCTCCTTTTAATCGTCGTCTGGCGCAAAAAAATGCGAATACGAAAATATTGTAAAAAAAATGGGGGCTGGTATAGGCAAAGGGTTACGGGTTTTCAGAGTTTTCGAGCCCGGATGGCGCATTTCGTGAGTGAAAGTTTTTTGCGGTTGGGCAAAAACCTGGAGCTAATTTCATGCAAATGCGCATGTGCTAAGTAAAAGGTTTTTGGTTTCACGCAAAACGCCTCGTGGAGCAAATACCGCATGTTTTAACGAGTGACGGTGGTTTTTCCGGCAAGCTCGCAAATGGAAATAACTGCCTGCCTATGGGTTGCAAAAGAGGTAATCGTAAGGGTTCAAGCAGGAAAAAAATCCACACGGGGTGTTGATTAAAATTGCTTTTGTTTTTCAAATGTAATACATGACGAGGGACAACATTGTGAGTAAACGTTTGCTCATATTTGCTTTTATAGTTTTTTCGACCCTCTTTTTTTTATATTCAGCCATTTGTGTATACTATAATATCCTACTCCATTATTTTGATTCCTATATATTTTCTCAAAAATATAATGAAGTTTGATTCCACCATCACCAAACAATAATCTTGTGAACGAATTCAATTGTCTACTTTAATTTTATAAAAGTTGCAAAGAATACAAAAAATCCAGAAAGGAATAAACTTTTGTTATCACACAAGGGGAATCGTACAAGCGAATGAAAATATTTTAATTAACTGGCAGTCAGCTTTATCTTAAGGTATTTTCCGTACCATCAACATGAATAAAACATTAATAAATTTCATACTGATGCTCATACGCGATAATGAAGTGATGATTTTTACAATTATCAATCATTGTCGTGTAATCATACTTTTTATGATATTATTGCATTCTATAGATTCATGTAGGAAGTATGGCATGTGACTTTTATACATTGTAAATTTATCTAACTTCGTGTTTTCTCCCTTCAACCAAAATTTCTAAATAATTTATTTTCGTTTTCAAACCATATTATAAAAGACATAATTTATATATTATTATTTATTGAATTTACATTAATTTGTAACAGCCCAGAGATTAATGATTTTGTACCAAAAAAACACTAAAAAGTGAAGCTTAATCTCCAAACGGTACACAATTGCAATTTGTTAGATCAATGTCAAGCATGTCAACTTAATTTTGGTTTAGTCTCAGGTTGCGCCCAATGGAGTTAAGCGGCAAATCTCGTTTTTTTTCTCCCTCTTTTCTGGCGTGCGTTTATAGAAAAGGTGCAGACAGTTATAGAAGCAAATCGATCACGACCATTCCGGACAATTTTGCATTCGAATGGTATATAATCAAGTAGGATTCAGGACGAGTTTGGCAGCAGGAATAAACGCTGATGATTATTTGTCCGACAATCATCATCTGAAAAACGCTCTCACACCTGGCTTGATTCAGACAGAACGAGAAACAGAGTGTATGTAAATTATAAATGCAGAATTGAAATCAGATGGACGAGCACGATAAGAGCACGTATAATTGCCTGTAAAACAAAAGCCGTTGAGTGGAATCTGAACGTTCGCACGAGAGCGTAGATTGATCGCGTGGATGTAGCTGTGACTGCACGCGATTAGCGACTTTTTATTGGCGGCAATTTGAATGACGCGGCGGTTTTCGGCCTCGTACCGTCACGCAGACGGAGATCATCTTACAGTGTTTTCGTGCGGACGAATGATTCGATGACAAACGAGGGCAACGATCGTGAATGAAGTTTGAATTGCACTGACTTCTCTTCCGCGCTACAGGCAACACCGATGCGAAGCTGTTTATTCGAGCTGAGAGTTGTTTTGAGCCGACTCAACTGTGACTAACTATACAACACAAAACGAATCACAAAGATCAAAATATTGTGACAAATAACAGATTAGACTATTTTTTTGAGCTAATTTTTTGAATCAATTTGTCTTTTGTAAAATAATTGAGCTCTTTATATTTTGCCTTTTATTTGTTCTAACTCTTTTATATTGAAGTTAGCATCAAATTTTACTTTGTTTCGACCATAGAAAATAAAAACAATGATTCTAATGGAAAAACTCAATTGAAAGAGTTGAATGGTTTGGATGGTGTTAAAAAATTGTTTGGCAACACTGTCAAAGGAGCACAACATGAATGCGCGCAGCGTATTCGCACACGCATGTGTGTTTTCTGGTTTTCCACGGAAGCGGCCGCGTGATTAAGACAATTAAGGTACTCGCTATAAATCACACTGTTCTCATCTACTTGACACGGTATCGCGATCGCCGATCTACACGCGTTCCAGCGCATGGCCGCACGCTCGACGCCAACCTGATTTATGTATATCAGGACTCTGCACAATCCTAGACCAACCGCACACTTGGACTATTAATGCTCAATCCCGTCTCTTCTCCTTTCCTTTTTTTTCACCTCCATTTAACTGAAGACTTAATAATCATGATACATCCATGGAACATACCTTTTTTTGTCGTCATACAAATCGTGAAAAAAAAAATATATATATATATTCCAGTTCCTTTTCAGAATCACATTATTTATTAAAAAAGTTATAATGATAAAAGAAATATGATAATGATAATGGCTACAACGTATAAATCTTGAAGTTGAAATAATTTTGTGCACGTCGAACAAGTTTATCATTAACTTTGTATTAACACAAAAGTCCGGGTGTAATAGCTGAAAACAACGCTGTAAAAAACACGAAACGAAAAAAAAAACTGAAACGTGAACAATACAGGAATGTAAATACTCCGAAATTAGCATATTGAACGATAAATAATGAATAGCCATCGCTCGTATTTTCTGTCATTATGCGAGAGCGTTTTATTTAGTCGCATTCAATTTTGCGCGCCGACGGAGAAGAAAGACCTGGCAGGCCAGAAGGAGAAGAAGAGGAGGGACGAAAGAAGTGAAGCAGTTGTGTCACGCGAACGCAATCGCGTGCGGCCCGGGTGCGCGTGAATATATAGGCATACGCGCTCTCGCAGTCCAAACGAGAACGCAGGGGCCGGGAAGGTGTGCGCCAAGACGTTGATATAATTGCAAACATGTTAGTTACGTGTTAAACGTGAGCATGAACGAGAACATACGTAAACAGATAGCACCTGACGGCGATGGGAATAAGATGCGGATACGCAATTGAATAGCAAAAAATGCTCAATTACTGGCATAAGAAAAAAGATGCCACGCACAGATACCACCGACGATGACAAATGATTCTGCCGCGAAAGATTAGATTGCTAATTTCACGAACGAGGAAATCTTTTTCTTCAATTCTACAAAACGAATGATATTTGTGATTTAAATTCTTCATTGTTAAATTGCATATCGTTCAAATTGTTTAATTGGTATATCAAGCAATTGTTAACAGTAAACAAAGAAAATTTAAATAAATTAAAAGCATTCAATTTGCTTACAATGATTTTTTGATACTTGATACATGAAAAACCAGAAACATTTAACGATTTGTTTGAGTTGTGTCTTTGATTGTTATTTCTTGAAATGTTGAAAATGATATTCCGTATGATGCCTTACATAAACAAGTTAAATAATCCAAGTCCGAGAATGTTGTAAATTTGAGTAAAAAATTGGAGAAGATGATTTTGGTGTTGAATTCCGTCGAAGTAGAACGAGAATTTGAACATCGAGTTGGTCATAAATTGACAATTTCGAAGTCAATTTGGCGAGGCTTAGCAATCGGCTGCTGGTTAATTTCAAGGTGAATTGTGTCCAATATGGGTATATTATTAATGGGCTGGCGAGGGTACGCGCTGAGATGGGGTGTGCACTTGAACGGAGGGTTGCAGCCCCGTTTTCGCGCATTGCCCAAATCTATCGCTCGAGGCCTGCACCGCACACACATACACACTGCTGACCGCGCGATGCGTGCGGAGGTATACTCGGCACGCGAAATTAAACGCGCCCGAGTGGACGCACGACAAATATGCATTTCTACATTCATTTGCGCAGCCGCTTGCAATTCGTCATATTTTATTGACGAATTCTGGGCCGTCTCGATTTTCCACTTCCGTCATAACCGCGCGTTCAATTTTCGTCAAATGTCATCTCTCGGCGTTATCGTGCGCGCTCCCTCCCGATTTACCGGTTTATAAACTTGATTGCACTTGGAGCGCCCAAGCTTCGCCCGATATTTTCCAAATTATAAATTTTTACGATACAACTCGGACGCGATTGGATTTGTCCGATTTCAGCTCGGTCACTTCCAATCGAAAATTTACATTTCGCCCGTCCTACGAGTTCAATCTTTTTGACACATAAAGTGCATTCTGTGGAAAATTGAATACGCCAGATAATTTGATATTTTATTCGAACTTTCAATGGCATTGACTCGGCGGAAAATCGAAACGCTTTAAGTAACGAAATTTTCTTATATATATCCTATACACAACTCGGATGACATTTTCGTTAGCTTTTTTGTATCAGTTGTTGGATCGCGTGAAGAAAAGGAGGAGAGGGTGAGTCTTATTTTGCACCTTAGGGAGTGTCCGAAAATGGGAGTGCAAAATAATAGCTTGCAGCGGCGGCGGTGGTCAGATATGATTTCCTGGTGGGGTTACGATATTAGTTGCAAAAATTGATCGACTCGGCGCACGGAAGGAAACAACTTACTTCCCAACACCACAATTTACAAAAGAAATGGTCTCGATAAGATAAAAACGTCTGAATAACATCCAAATTATTGATCCCCCTCGAAAATTTGTATGAAAAAATTTCCAACATTTTATATAATGAGGTTTTTTATTTAATTCAGCAGAAAGAAGATATCTTCGATAAAGTTCCAAAAGACTTAATTAGTTCGTAAAAGCGGTCGACATTCAAAAGCTCGGCTGCCCTCCGGCACAACCATTTCGGTATTCCTCGATGCGGAATATTAACGTTAATGAGATGTGTAGCGTTAGAAATGGTCGTGACATAAATAAGTAAATGAGCCGCGTTGAAATCGTAATCCAGCGGTCCAGCATAAAAATTAAAATTAGCATTCGACAGTGGCGCGCACCCCACCGAGCATTATGCAAAGCCCCGTGCAATAAAAAATAACATATTGCGCGCCGAGGAGAGGCATAAGTTTTAATCCAATATCGCTAAGATGAGTCTCTCTGTGGTAAGTCGCCGCGGCGCCCCCGCGCCACGAGATTTCTTTTTTGTAACGCACCCCAGCTTTATATTGTGCTTATTAGAAAATATTCTTTCCGAACGAGCACCGGGGTTGGAGCTGTTTTATAGTACTGCCACTGGAAACCAAGATGGCGCTCGCAAGTATCTTTTTTCCCCTCGCATATTGCGATTATATACTATATATTTAGGTCAAGAAAATCACGTCTTATTTCACTATTCTTATTTATTTTTCTATCCTCTTTGTTCTGACAAGCAACCGAGAATCTTTTGACGCATCTTGGAATGCCACTCCAGAATGTGCGGTTCCAATAGTATGCCTTTTTTGTTTTTGTTAACTTGAATTTTTTTTTTTTTTTTTGAAGATCGTAGCCTTGATTATGTTGCAAAAAAGAGAATAAAAATTTGGTTTATTTAGGCTAGAGCATTGTAAATCAAAGGATGCAAATTCAGGAGCTAAATTGCGCGCTCGTAATTGAATATGCGCTCGAAATGAGCGGACACAGCCGCGGCCAATCATTTGAGCCGTTTATGCACCAACCTGGGCCCTACCCTTTATTTTATTACACTCGGCCAGCGACACTCGGACATGCCAACTGCCGCGCAGCTCGTAAAAGTGCGCACACATTATTCGTCTTCGCGATATTATTTATCGCGCCAGTCGTAAAATAAACTTTCTTGAATTTATCGTGAATTTATTGTAATAAGAACGCCCGCTACCTTGAGACCCCGTTTTGCGGCCCGCAAAATTGAAGATGAAACATTTTTAAACATTAAAAAGATGATACATTTTTAATTTTATTTCATATATTATAAATTACTTATAGAGAAAAAATTTTGATAACAGTGAAATTTAGACCGTGGACACATTCTTTTGGTGAAAATAATTGAAATGTTTATACAAGTATTTAAAAAATCATACAATTTTAATAGAATTTAACTGACCAATATACTTTAATTACAATTATCAATTAACAAATTAATCATCAATTAATTAATTAAATAATCAATTATGGTCTTCTCTACCATGTAATAAACTTATGCAATTTTAATGACTCATTTTCTACTTATTATATTGTTTTTTAGGCCTAGTTTTTTTACATATTTCCATTGAAATAAAAGTCGACGATATTCTTGGTCATTTCAAAATATTATAAAAAGTTTTTTTTCAGTTATTTCAGTAAAAGTAATTTCAGTACTTAAATTAAAAAAAGATTTGCGAGAATGCTTTTTTGTGGTATAGAAACGCAAGTGTTTTTAATTCGTTTTTAATTCGGATAAGAAAAAATATGTTCTCCGGCATGACTAACAATATTTGTACGGCAAAGATCACACCAACTCGTCAACAAACGAATGAAGCAATCGTAAAGCAAATCACCAACAAGATAAGTGGGACACGTCGCGACTCCTAAAAGATAATCCGGTACATTGCCATTGGACCAAATTGGCAGGATTACCAGTTCTGAGATTGCGTTGCGTACTCGAGATTGGTCGGGATTACGGCAGCGTGAACGCGTTCGCACGTATCGTCTGAAATTCGTTTGCCGTCTCTGTCAACAGCTCGAGACGGTTCGCAATCGAGCATGTTAATACAGCAAATATTTGTCGCACAGGCATTTCAATTTTGTGGAAAACGCACGACACAAATTGCGTTGCAATCGGGGCCGCAATTTACGAGCACTGCGAGTGTCTTCTCTTGACCCTGGGAAAAAACAATTAATAATGTAATTAAGTCGACCTCGTTGTTTAGCGCGACAACGTTGTAATGAGAAAATGACTCTGTTGGCACTGCGAAGAAAGCACCGCAAGATGCCATCGAACTCGAGAATGCAGCGGCTGAAGTGTAATTAAATATCAAACACTCGCAATTACCCAAATGCACCTGTCCTTTGGAACCGCGAAGGGAACTTTTTCAAGGGCCTCTGCTGCTTTCTGCAGATAGGGCTTCGGGCTAAGAAAGTTTAGCACCTTTTGTCATGGATGTGCAAAAATCGAAAAATATTGTTAAGTTCAATCATTTTTTGGATCTGTCAAAACAAAAATTGAATTAATTTGCTTCGCTATTGTGATACCGATTCATTTATTTTTTAACAAGCGACACTTTTTGTTGTGATTTTCTTTAATTTAAATTTGTAACATAAAACACGAGTTAACTTTATTTTCCAACCCATCCCAGACTTGATGGATTTCAACAAATGTTTCTGTCTATGAAACATGGCAATATGTTTGACACTTATTTTTCATAATTCGAATTAGACGTATTATAGAGGAAACGTAAGGGAGCTCATGTTTTGCTTTATAAAGAGGCCCACTCGAACATTTTTCATCGTCGCTCTCCAATGACTGTTTACCAAGAACTGTCATGCAGTGAAGATCGAACTCTGAGAAAGATTGTTTGCAAAAGTTCCTCGGGTTCTCATGCGGGTTGTTTGAGAAGCGGCAGGAAGATGAGGTGTGCGTAAAGGTTTATAGCTGTGCACACACGTTGGCACACGTACACACTGCGCCGATGCATTTCCGGAATTAATTCCCAGCGAAATATGCATATGCGCGGTCGTGTGCGCAGCTTGCTCGAGGCTTCTTGTTGCCCGTGTATGCGCGCGTATCTCAGTCTTTATATCTCTTAATATCGCAGCTACCGTTGCGCGCTATCCCAGCTCATTTACATCGCGTGGAATATGAACAGTCGACGGCCCGAATGCCTTCCTTCCGAGGGCGAATCGCTAATTGCTCGACCCTGTAGTTTTGAATATGGTTTCCCGGGGCGGTCCGCTACCAATGGCTTAACAACTCGTAAACCCACCCAGCCATCCGACAAACTTATTCTAACGACGAATTCGTTATCCCGCTCGCGGCACGCTCTTACTTTATATTCGATGACGTGTGCGCCGTCGCTCTTTAACGAGATAACTTTTCTCTCGTATCAGAATATCCTTACACTTTATTCAGACTCTTCGTGAAGTACTTCGAATTTTACCGCAGCTATTTTCCTGCAAAAATTACTTCAATTTTCATCACTTTTCAAATTTTGTTTAGCAACAAAATTTGTTAAACAAATAAATTCCACTTAAAAGAATTATTTACTTTTAATATCGAATAATGAAGAATGTTTCGAAGTTCCTCTTTGTCTAAGATCGAATTTTAATTTTTGGACAAAATTTATATCCTGAAAAAAAAAAAAATGTCCATTAGCTACTCTCAATTAATATGTTAAATCCGTTATCACGCGCAACACCTACGTCTGCATATTTGGCAATCAACGACAAATAAATGGTTCATACTGGGTACCAGTGACGTCATCGGTTATGCAGCAAAACAGGATTGGCACAATTACCATCATAAGGGTATCAGACTGCGGTTTTGGCACGGGTCAACCACAAACCAACAAGCGCGTCCTTTCACCCTTTGTCTCTGCTCCGTCGCACGTCTCTCTCGCTCTAGTCTAAGTAATAATCTCGGCCGGATGCGCTCATATACATATTAATTTGACAGCGTGACTGAAATAACAACGCCGTGCGCAGACTCGCGCTTTCGATAATCACGCATGATTTTGGATCTACAGATGTCGCTGCAGTTATCGTTTGATGCTGACGTCACTGGTCAATTTATTTTATGGTAATTCGCATTGATGATGCCGCGGGGAACGGCTGCCATGCAGATGAACACGGTCTTATGAAAACATGTGTGTTAGTTGGTACAAGAACAAATACCTTGCACATGCTTTAGTTTCAATATCCTCAGGCTTAGCGAGGCCTTACAAATCAGCCAGGGTTAGTAGATTTAAGGCCGATTTTGATTATTATAAAGTGGTCGAAACGCTCGGACAGAAGAAACGGGGTTCAGAGGATTTGTTTGATTTCATAATAAAAATTTGTTGCCATCCACTTTCGAAGGGTTTGTGTTGTATGCTTAGTTGCATTTAATCCTCTGCAAGATACTTTTTATTCATTTTTTCATAAAAGCAAATCACAAATGATACAAATTATACACGGGATTTTATACACATGAAAAAATACCTGGTCACATTGGCAATGTACATTTAAAAACAGAGTGTAAAATGAAAAATGAAAAATGAAAAATGAAAATAATATAAATAAATAATGTGAATCAGTTAATAAAGTAAATCGTATATGACAGAATTAAATATCAAAGTAAGAGAGTCCGTGCAACCTTTTTTTGCTTCGTGTTCAACAAGAGTAGAAATCAACTTCTTAAATTTGATCAATCCTGCAAGATTATACTGAATAATCTGTTTGTTTGATATTTTAACCAATCGTATTATAGTTTTGTATCGCGAATAACAACCGGGAATTCCAAGATGAGACACGTGGGCAGAAAATAGTGGAGGGGGGAAAGACTCGTAATACTATCCGATATATTCTGTAGTTGTCGTGTTCTCGTGTTTCCCCATGGCGCATTGTTCTCGCCCCATAGCGGCGTATTGTTGGCTCGGCCACGGCTCGGTACGCGGGGGCTACACGAGCGCAGGGTGCATACGCGCCGATAGCCCGTAATGCCATCTCTAATTCCATGCGAGCTGATTTGATTTCGGCATTAAGATAAAGCGATGCTCCGTTGATCCCTCCGTTGCAATTTGCGTCCTTACACCCCGCGCCACGTCAACGCGCATTCCGGCCCAACTGAATAATCATTATTATTATTATTATTTATCATTTCCAAGGGAGCAGCCCCATTCGAATGTATCGACGATTCTGGCGGGATAATGAGCAAATTGCGACACCCTAAAATGCGCCATATGCACCAAGAGAGGTTTATCTAAATTGAAAAGCGATACGCCAGAGTATATGTATATGCAAAATTGTAGTACCGAAAAATGTTTTCGAAAAATTTTCCATCGACCGGATGAAAAAGTGCTGATGAACATTTGGCGTCAATTTAACAATGTAAGGAAAGGTGGTGTTTTCATGGTAAACTAATCGGGAGGAAGTCGAAGGAATTAGCATACGAAAAATTTTCATTGCAAAAAAAGCGGAATGAATCTGTCGGACAAATTGAAAAACAGCAGTACAACTAATTTTCACTATCTGTATTGTCATCGCAATCTTAACTGGCGCTCTTTACAATGAGAATTAATAGAATAGATCGCGTTTCTCAGCTCAATTAAAAGAATTCGTATAATTGCTTGCGAAAATTTAACATACAAACGCCGAGTTCGCGCATCGTTACAAATTACTTGACACAGCGACTGGCTGCGCAATAAATAAAAAGAAGCATTTGCTCCACTTCAAAGTGATTCTTTAAATAGCAGATTTTTAAAACAAGAGAATTTCGTTTTTTTCTCTCTAGAGGTGTAATTGGTTGGAAAATTAGTTTTCAGGTCGAAGTGTGGTGAGGGTGAAAAACGCTGAGCGATTTGATTTGAAGTGTGAAGGCAAAGATTTTGTCTCGGTTTGATCTACGACGAACAATGCGAGACTTGGAATGACTGCTTCAAGGTGTATTAGCGATGAGACAAATTGATCAAGTGTGAAGGAATCCGGTGAGAAATGAAAACACGAAAACAAGCCGAGTGACCGTTGATTTTGAACTTGCACCAATCGAAGGTCGACTTCAAATTGTTTGTAACATTTCTTTTAGTTTCATCTTAAACTGAAAAATCACTTTTTAAAATTTTTATATTGGAGGATGTTTATTTAATTGTACAATGGAATTTAGATGTTTTCAATTTATAACTGAAACTAAATAAATAAAAGAAAATGAAGGCAATTTTGCTACAGAGTGAACTGAAAAAAAATGGTTACCTCTGGGGACAGAAAAGTTTATTTTAAGGAAAATTGAATAGCATTAGCCTGTCGAAATTAAAAGACATCAATTAAAATGATAATGCGCTTATCCACTGAAAATTGTGCATGTCAATGAGTCTCACTAATTACGATTTGTTTCTTCTTTTCTCGGAAAAATTAAAACCGTTTGCATTTCGTTCGCAGATTTTCTTTCCTCGGTGAAAAGTCTCGTGGAAAAAAAAAGTAATCGCAAAGTCCATGAATATCATTGGAAGAGCGAAGCATTTTTGTAATTGGCCGCGCTCTGCGCTCGACATAAATAATAGATGACATAATAATACACAAATATATATTGTAGCGCTGGCAAAGTGCCTCGCGGATGGCGGAAGAATTAGGTAGGGAGATTGGTTGGGGTAAACGGACCCCCTCCGGCTCCGAAACGAACGCTTAAAAATGTAATAGCAGACTGAAAGTCTGATGGTGAGCGCGGGCCTCGGCTCTTTATTTTCCCATTATTCAAATATAAATGTAAATGTTGATACAAACGGATCGGTAAATGGAAAGAGAGAATTCAATTGTTTGGCGCGGACGCCAAGTTACAGAGATGGAACGAGGGACTCGAGCGGGGCTCGCTGATGGCAGCAAATTCGTTTATCAAGACGCACCAGAGAGCAAATGGCGCGCGTACAAAAAGTGTCCTCTCAAGATGCATCCTCGTCAAATTCACGAAAAACAGACAAAAATGTTCGACAAACTTTTTCTTCTTTATTTGCCGCACAAAACTTGTTACATAAAAGTTCTTTGACTTTTTATAACATTTTTGTATATAAAGTTCTTGAATAAAATTCGTATAAACAAATGTTGGAATTTATTAGAAAACAAAAGTATTACAAAAATGATTGTAATGTACACTGAAGTAGAATCGAGAAACAAATCAGAATGTAAACTGAATTTTGACAGAAATCGTGCCGAGTCCAAACGGAGCATCAACGACAGAGAGCGCTGTGAGATTAAATGTTCGCGAAATAAAGTCACGATTGGCTGGGCGATCGTGAGTTGATACTCGCTGTTTATGCACAGCAAAAACAGTAAAATGAAAGATATCCTCTTTCTAGAAATACACATTGCGATAGGTCTTAGATTTTTGCATTTATAATTGAAATTCATCTGCTGTAGTTTGTGCTGTTTCATGAAATGTAAATATATATACTATCGAAATGTTTCTACACGATTGAATCTTTTTTTCAACACTTCCCATAAGAGAAATTTTCCATTTCTTGAAACACAACATGAAAAGACGGATATCAAATTTATTGAACTTGTTGCAATTTTTACTGAGAAATAAAATAAAGAAGATTCCTTTGGGTCAAAATCATGACATTTTATTAAACACATTGAACGGAGTAATAAATAATGATCATAAAATGCACCGGACACAATTTTTCGAGCTTTGATGACCGTCGCATAAATTTTATCGCAAAGCGGAAGTGGCAGGGAAATATTACGATTATGCTTGTCACTGGATTGTCGCGCTGTTTCTATCGCGTTGGTCCAGAAAAAAATTGCGGCCGCATGACGCGTCATCGTGGGCAGACTTTTATGGCCGAGGGCAAAGCGGCAGATCTGTTGGTCACAAGTGAAGACGCGTGATTTACAGAGGTCGTACGACCGTTCTGGCCACTGCTGCAGCTCGTTTACAGCGGGCGTCAGTTTGCTCCATTGACAGGTGTCGCGGTAAAAAGTCTCGTGTGCACACCAAACGAGACATTGTCGACGCGTCACACGAGATAAAAAATTGTTCATCAAATTACTCGGAACAATCTTCAAAGAATTTTATAAGAATTCAATTTTTTTCTTTCTTTAATTAACTGTGAGACCATTCGCAGAAATTCAAAAGAAATCACAAAAGACTTGAATTGTTAGCAGAATCAGAAAATATGTAACGCAAAAAGTAGAACGATAAAAAACAGGGCACTTTGAGCGTTTCTTTTGGAATTTATATGTCCTCGATTAGAATTTGTGAACGAAATTTAAAAATCTTAATAACAGCATTCCTTTGGCTCATACGATTCTTCCATTAAATTTTCGACAAATCGCAAGCGTAAACACATACGATCGAAGTAAGAACATCGAAGGCAACGCGAGCAACGAAGGGTCGGTTTACGAGGCAGCATATTTCTGCGTCTGTTGCGGGGCCCACCCAACGCGTGGTCAAAATAGCATCCGAAATCATAGCGCTCGATTGTCCGATGTTATGAAGCAATAAAGTTGCGACAAAGCGTCCTCTGTCTTTCTCTTCCGGCTGATATCTGTTTTGAAAATAGCGCCTCGGCACGCGATAACCCCCCACCCGACGGTTTTGAGGCGCTGCGATCGCATGAGTCCGTCTTACGGAATAATTTAGATGATTGGACGCGAAGGGGGAGCATTTTACGGCTGTCCTAAACCCGGCCGGACAATGCCTTTGTACTGTAGAGGGATTTGCTGTCCCCAATAATACCGGATCCTTGATAAATATCCTCGCATATTGTTTCTTCCACGTGTAATGCACTTCAATATGCAATCTCAGGGTTGAGAATGATGATGATGTAAACAACAGAGGCTTTGTCTTTAGGTAAAATTAATATTTCACAAATACATTAAAATTATTTCTTTTCTGAATACTGTTTTTCAGTTTTTTTTTTTTTTGCATTTTTCTTTATTATGAAAATATGTTATATTTTTATATTCAAAGGTTGTACTCGTTATCGAAATGGTACATTTTCCAATTCAATTCGTCAATGATTTTATAATAGAAAATCACAATCTGTTCATCTCTGTATGAAATTTAATTCACATGAAACAATTTTGCCAATACTTTGTTTAATGGAAATACATCAGTGATATACTTACAGTTCATTAAAATAGAACATATAGGATAGGAAATAACTGAAAAAGAGTTTCATTTGCGAACTGATCCATGCATGAATCTTTGCGACGGTGTAAAAAATGCAGAAAAAAGGGACGTTTTTATTTGAAATTTAAAACCGATATCGCGTAGTTCGAACAATCGAAATTTAATCAGATCATTCAAAATGATCGAGTCCGATTAAGCGGCGACATAAATGAATAAAGACAACTCGCTGTTCTTTTCCAACGCAAGCATTCGAATGTGTATGAACAATGAATCGAAATGGAAAAAAAATATAAAAAAACACGGCCTAATGAAGTGTGCAAGTTTGAATATCGGTTTACACGTCGACCTTCATGCGAGCGACACAATTCGCTCGCTCTGCTACGCTTTTTGCTGGCAAATGTTCGTCAAAAAGCCGGAGAACGTTGTAACCAATGTTTTGTACAGTCGATCGCTTACGTTTTATTTATCCAATCCACATCGACAGGTTTATTATTAACAATGAAACAGTCCAAGAGACATATCCTCAATTACAAAAATAGTTCTCCGCGCGTTTAAACGGATCAATTCTTCCAGGTCAAATTAATTCCTGATTGCAGCCTTTATGGCAATAATTCCGCAGTTGAGCTCTCTTTATATTCCTTTACATACCTGCAACAGAAAGAAACAACAAAAACTTAATTTTTGTTTGCTTTTTTTTCCAATAATTATTTTCATATGTTTAATTTGGTCATTTTTTATGAAAATTATTATTCTTTATAGGTACTCATTTTTAAAAATAATGTTTTTCTGTTCACCATCTTTTCTTTGTTCATTGTATAAGAATCGATTTGGTTTTTGTTCCTGTCACTAAATAACGGTTTATTGTGAAGAAGAAACGATTCCCTGTTTCCTCAGAAAAGTAAATAATGTTTTATATGAACTCTCAGCGATAAGAAGAATTGTTTCTATTAGAATGAGAGGCGCGCGTGTTTTACGGATATCATTCGAGTCCTCTCGTGCTCGGAGGATTTATTCGGGGTAATATCGGCGAAGGATTAACACGATCGTATATGGACTTAAGTTGCGCGCCAGCCGATAGCGTAGGCTATTAGTGTCAAAATAAAAATGTGGCCACAATATATAGCGCTGGCGTAAGCCACCCCCCTCCCCACCTGTTTCTCTCTTATTGCCTGTCCGGGAGCGAAAAAATAGTGGTTGTATCAAGAAAAAGAGAATCTCGAAAAAATTTTTTCCGAATTATACGGTTGGATCATATGCTAACCACTCGGTCGAAATTAAAACAATCGGAGGGCTGCAGAATACACTCGGAGCAAAACGCATAAAATATGAAATAAAAGCGCGCTTAATTATCAGTCGCGTCACTGAATCGTAAAAGCACTGCAACGCGAAATCACACCCCTTAAATAAAGTGACCAACGCCCTTGCCGAGGGCGGAGGGACAATAAAACGCGTCCCGTACGTGTGCGCCCCGGGCGTGAGCGCGTCCATAAAACTTAGAAACAATTGTCTTTTATTGTTTTGTTGTTATTTAATTTCAGCCGGATCACACGATTCGTGTTTCAGCCACCTCTAAATAATTTACGACCGGGCTTTCCGTCTCTCGTCCATCGGGATTCCCTGCTAATTAAAACGCCTGACCTCGTTACCGCAAAATTTATTTCCCTTTTTTTTTTCATTTCGACTCATCTTTATTATTTCTCTTTCACGGGTTTGTAAGTTAAAATAAAATCATTTTGCGTTATACATATATATTCCAACAAATTAATATTCGCTTTTCTTAAACTCAAAACATTTTTAACATGTTAAAAAACGTTTGAATGTAAAACTAAAATGATGTAAAATATATGTTAACTTAATTGAAACTCTATAGAGATTTGCTGAGTGATTTTGCAATTCAAATTTTGCATAGATCGGTCATTTTTTGTATTTTATTTAAATTCACAAATCAGCAGATTCATTAGGATGTGATTAATGGAAAAAAACGACTCTTTCCAAGCGTGACAATAAATGAACAAGTATTATCCAGCATCAGTCATACTTAACGAAAGTGCTGATTCTTGGCACGTCCGAGTTAAAGCGTGAAACGAATATGAATTTTGGAACAGATGAATTATTTAAATGACGGTGTGAAGATTGGCGGTAATTACGTTGGCTGCACGATCTAATTAGTGATGCTCAATGTTCATAATCAAGTGGCAATTAAGAATGCGATAGCAAAAAATAAATCGATTTAATTGGCCGCGCGATACTAATCAGAGTGTTCGGCCGATCGCAATTAGTGTCAAGTCGCGGGTACAACAGCAACGGTCGAAACAAATGCAATCGTCGCTGATTGATGCAAGCGTCAAGAGTTTAGGGTGCGCTCGACCTAGGTTGTACCACAAGCTCTATTTTTATATCCGTCCGTGCAGGAAGTTGACGTTGCAGCACTACTGAACCCCAACGAAAATAATTATTAACGTTAAGTGGACGTCGTTAGTAGACAGAGCAACAGTTACGTCGAATCAGTATAATACGCGCGACGCCGTACGTGGAGGATGCGGATTCATTGGCTAGATAACTGGATTTCATTGCGTAATGCCACTATGAACAAGTACTCCCGGCTTCTTTGCGAAACGTTTCAATTCATTCCAATTTGGTACTTCCATTTCCATCTCGCTATTCAATCGTTCGCGTACTAAGTACCCGTTTAAGGCTAATCGCTTTTTAAACACAACCTCTATTGTTATGTCGCAAATCACTCTAACAAAGCATACATACAACAATATTCAAACTGACGATTTTTTGTATCACGATGATGGGTAAAATCGTCAACGTTAAACATCACAGATGTTCGAAAATAAAAACAAGGTGTCTCAATCTGTCGGCGTCAAAACGTTTTTGCTCCAATAATGTCATGTCTAATTGCTTAATCTGATTTTCAATTGGTCAATCGTACGCTTAATTACAATCAACTTTTTAACTTCAATTAGTAATCTTCATTTACATACGCTAATTTAAACGTATGTTTTTATTGGCTTATCACAACTCCAATCATTTATTTCCTCTTCATTATACACCGTTGAATGTTAATTCCAACGACCACAATTACTCGCAAGTCATTCATGATTAACAAAATCGAAAATGTTTATTTGCAATGTCTAACATTATAATTACAGTCGATGGGCAAACAGACAAACCGAGAGCCGAGACAGTGTTGATCTTTGGGCATTGATTGGACGAATAAATTGCAAACAGCGCTGGACATATAAATAAACGTTTTATGTGTCGGACTCCGAAGCGACCCTTTCTTCCTTGTCTCATTGTACGTTCCCCTATCCTCTTGGCTGTAGTATTTGTGTTATATGAATCGTAAAAGCCTGGATCAGCAATCGCAATCGGCTGCTCGCGATTGTTCCGCACTCGAGGCTCCAATCCCTACGACGTCCTCGACCACCGGCTAAATGGTATTATTGCCTTGCGTTACGACGTGCGAGTATCACGCTCGCTCAGATAATTTCACGTGTACGACTACGAGCAAACGTCATAAACGTATCAATTTCGGCGACGGGAGATGGCCCTTTAATGGCCAAGTCGTTTCCGACAAAAATTGGATAGGGTGTTATATCATTTATATGTTTGCTCGACGATTTCGAGTTTTCGTGGACATTTGACGCGACGATGAGGTATACAGTCGTAATTGTCTTAATGCACTGTCTGAATAAAAGATCGTTTTTCTCTATAAACCACGAGCAAGATCAAATCGTACATTTCTATTTGGATTCAAACATTCTTTACTGAACCAAAAAATCTTACAAATTTTAGGACACTTTTTAAAGACATTTTGATGTTGTTCCTAAATGTGACTAAAAAATACTTAGTTGTATTATTAATTATTAATTAATTATTTAATTTGTAAAAACATACTTTTGTTCATAAGATAGAAATAGTGAAACGATTGAAACGGTTTTAAGGAAACGATATTTCGAAAAGGATAATTTTTGTTATAAAAATGTAGAATAACTAGTGTTCGATGCAAATGATTTTATACAAAGTCAAAAAAAATTTACGTATTTATTAATCAGAAAGCAAAGCAGCCAATTACAAATAGCCTGCACCAATCCGTTATTAGCTCGCCGGAATTCACATTACCATTTAATTTTGCTCGCAATGCCGCAATAGTTACACTGGAATCGGTTTTGAATCAAATCTCGCGGTCTCCGGAAGCGCAGCTCGCGATTTAATTTCTGCCTCTGTCGGAATTAAACCTCTGAATTATAAATGCGTTTTTCGCGTGTTACTTCGTATGCCTCGTTATATACTGCAATCAGTTCTTTTTTTTTCTCTCTCAGTAGAAAGAGAAAGTGTGCGACGGAGACGGGCAATAAAACAAATCTCATCCGGAAGTGCGACGCAGTTGACACCTGCTGTTTGAGAACGGTGAGCGTATTTAAACGGAAACGTCAGGATATCGCTCCCAGCTTTGTCGTCTGGCGCACTTATCGGTGCTGCGGACTCGGGCTTGTTTGACTTGCCTGCGTTTCTGTATTTGCTTGTGCCCAAGCCGTATATCACAAGGCTCCGGCAGGAAACAAGAACTTGAACGAAATTTTTCGAAATGAATGTTGAAATGAAATTTTGCTGAATGATTAAGTGAAATTGAAAAAATTGACCGGTTTACGGAGCGATAAAATCTTTAGCAGGTGTTTTGCAACGCAGCCGCATATTCCTCACCTCTATACTTTGCATTTTTTTTCAACTTCGTTATTTCATGTTTTCAAACTGAATTCCCTTGCAAGTTTATTGTATGACCGAATTCAGAAATATTTGCAGTGTAAATGAAACAAAAAAGTATAAAAAATTATCAACTTTTTTATCAAAGTATGAAACTTATACTTTGTCGAGTAAAGTAGCCTGTTCGTTGCAACACAGGCTGCCTCTCGTTTTTCTTGTCGAACTGAGGAGTAGGGGAAACACAAGACGAACTCAACCGTCGTACATATGTATATATCAAGAACCGACAAACGAGAAGAGGGTAGTACGAGGCGCCACTTGACGCAACAAAACTACGACTGTCACCATGGCCCGAGATAGACCTGCAGTCTTAAAAGCGATAGCACGGTTCTCCGCTGGAACCATTCGAGATAAAAAGCAACATAAAATTATCAAGCGTACATCACCTCCGAATTCTTATATCGCTAAACTAATTTTATAATTAAAACACGCCTGATAACGTTTTATCTGATCCTTTATATATTTTATTTTTGATCTCAAATATTCTTGAATTTACACATTTATCCTAAACATTAATTCATCCGGTTTCTGATATGCCAATTTGAAATAGGATTTAATATGAAATATTTAAATAATTTTGTGAATACTTAGAACTGTAGAAATGAATAACGTGTGACTGAAATTTGTATAAAATGAAGAAATAAATAAATTAAGACAAGCTGCGTTCGCGAGTTCACACGTCTTATCAATTTCTCACATAAGAATTACTACATGTCAATAACTTCAGGATTTGCTTATGAATATTAATATAAGCATGTGATACGCGTTAGTTATTGTTCAACAAGCGGAAACAATGCTTTTCCCTGTCACGTGAGCATTGCGAAGAATTTGCTTTCTTTTTTATAGCGTTCAACCTTTATTAATTAATGACGGCAACTAATTTGTTTGTACTACTTTTGTATCAACTAAATTTACTCTTTTTTGTAAATTTTGTACATTAATTGTGTGCTAATAATTCAGTGCTAGAAACCGATTGTTTGAAACTTGTAGTGGAATTTTGAAAGAACAGTTAAAGTGATTCATTGAAGAGAGGCAGCATATTGGAATGCCTTGTACACACGCGGTAACAATGTAGTCAGTATATGCAAATCCCATGCACAGTTTGGTGTCGATGCACTTAGCAATGCGTGTACGTGCAGATGCGTATGAAGTTGTCGCAAACAGTGCTAAGTTTGTTCAGCCTCTGTGTCATATTGCTCTACGATGAAGAGGAAATGTTATTCTCTCCCTGATCACACACTCTTTTGCTAATATGAACAAAATAAAAATAACATGTTTTTTTTTATTTAAATTTAAATAAGTTAATCATATAAAAAATTGTTTCTCATAAATATTTTATAAAATTTAAAAGGAAGAAAAAAAAAGACCGGCTTATTTAAGATTATAACAGCCAATTCTCATTAGTTTTAAAATACTCTGTGTTGCGCTGCACTAATAACTTGTTTCCAGTTCAATCAATCTCCAACACAATAACCAATCTACCACCAGTGGTGTCCTCCATAAGAAATAAAAATGTAAAATTTATCGAATTAAGTTCAACAATTTCTTAATACAACTTTATAGTTCTTTGGTCAATTTCTAATCAATTCGCCATCAGTTCTTGAGAGGCACAGCTCATTAAGGCAACGGTTGTATCATTCGCCCTTATTTTCCACTAGCTTATAAGCTTCCCACAATCATAAGCGACTTCGGCCCTCTTTTATGACTCTCCTAGCTGACTTTTCTTTTAATTCCCAAAAAGTGTCCAAATGCAGCAACATACAGTTCCAAGCCATAGGGGTTTTATCACGCCCGAATGGTTGGTTCGTGAGTCAATTTCAGCTCGTGTCATTTCTGCGTCTGAGAAGCGTGTTTATTGCGGCGAGGCGGGACGGAGAGGTAAGATATGATGCCAATAACAAAAATCATAAACACTCGGACCGTTGATTAAGTCTTCGCGAGATAGGACGCCACTCCATTTCCCATAATACTCTCGGGACGAGCCACACCGAATGCCATATATCAGGGAGGGTTACTTCGGGTTACGTCTTCGCGGCAAACCCATAATTACTCGTTTGAGCGAATGAGAAATGCATCGCTATGCTAATCAAGTGTATGTCACAGGACGCGCGTTAAAAATTCTAAACAAATATTCCAACGAGTTTCCGGTTTCCCTTGGCTCTCGCGCTCATTTTACGCGCGCCACGCTCAGTCATCCGCGCAGCACATAACGCATGTTGTCCATTTCAAGTTCAAACACCGCAGAAACCACGAGGAATCCCTTGCTCTTGCTATTAACTCGACCGCATTGGACATCAGTTGGGAACTTTAAGCTTGATTAAGTTCGTGCGTTTTCTCGGGTGACAATGAGGCAATGTTATTGATGATGAGGTGAATGAAATTTATACTCCAATTGCAATCATCATTCGGTCACACATAGTTTAGATAACAATCTAAAATTAAGTAAAACTTGTTTTTCACACTAAGAGAATTGGTGAATATTCCATTTTTGTCTTAACCAATTATTCTTAAACAAAAGGTTTCTGTTGTGAAATCTGATGCAGAACAAAGAATTTTTCAAAAATGTAGGCAAAAAAATGTTTCAAATTGAGAAAAAATGCAATGATTTGGTGGTATTGATTAAAGTGTGCACTGGAGTTATATAAAGTGTTAAATAGCCAATTTCAATGTGTAGTCAAAAGTTCCACACAATGGGAATAAACGTAACGAATGCGTTCATTTGAATGCGCGATAAACTTGATAAATATGTATAATGTTGCACCGCAAAAGAATACGTCACGCGAGAACACAATTAGTAGTTGAAAAATTTCATGAGTGGCATTGCGAAGAAAAACTTTAATTCACGCGTTGAAATAATATCGTTTACGAAATTTTTAATTTTTGATCCACGCCTATATGCAAACTCACGAAATTGGATAAGTCATTAATTTAACTGTAGTCCTATGGATGATGGTGAGACATCAAAGAAAATGAATTTCTTACACAATCGCTGGTGCACGATTTCCTATCAGTAGAATTCGAACTCTTATAGAAACTCTGTTTCAACATACCTGCAACAAAGAAGACAATGCAAAATTAATTTAATGGCCCCGAAAACAATGTTATTTAATAATAATAAAAAGTTCAACTATCTAACATCTTGCAACAAAACCGAATCTCCAAGCCATTGAGAGGTAACGATACCGTGTGCGGCACGGCTCGCGATCTTCGAGGAAGTCAACGGAACGCAAAAGTCACGCCACTGTCAGATATGGACGAAGCTTATGCTTGGCAATAAAGTTGTCGTCGTTATTATTAGTGTAAAACGACTCGGCTTGTGAGTAATTTAAATCCTATCCAAAAACACAAAGGTCTCGTACCTACGATCAGATTACCCGACGTGGCGAGGCTGTATTTGCATAAGTCAGGTTGTCAGTCAGACTGCCTGGCAACTCGTGACCCGCCTTGCTCTGCGCTGGCTTTGGAACAACCCTCTACGTAGGAACACAGGAAACGCGCCGCATTTACCCTTTTACATGCATTTATTTGGTTATTTATTTGCTCGCGAGGCCGCCGTACATGCGGACATCACGCCGCAAGGTGAGAAACCGAGATGAAATCGTGAATGCGGCGTTGCAGACAGCACCGCAATCGTTTTGTTTCTTTTTTAGTCTTCATGCGATCTCACGCGCTCGACGAAGATGCACGTGTTTTGAAATGCGTTGACGTAACTGCGATTCCATGGTTGTCACTTTTTTGTTTGCATCGTTTCGTTTATTGTCAAGTCAAATTGGCCCGCAGGCAGGATGAATCACTCGGGTTCGTCAAATATAGAGACACATTTGACGGGTAGCAAATTGACTCACGCGAGGTTCTTCGCATGTCTGTTACGTAAGAATTGCCGGGGTACAATAATTGCACGGCTTTTAACGTAAGTTGTTCAAGGAATTATATTAACTTAATTAGACAAGTGGATCCTATTAATTTTTCAAAACCAAAACGCCAGAGAACGAAAGTTAATGCCCCAAAGCTTTTTACGCGACGATTTTGCCTATAAACTTTTGTGAAAACTTAGAGAGCTTGTCATTAATTAATTGATTGCTTGATTATTTTTTTATTTTATAGAAATTTTTTTGGTCCTATAATATGTTTGTATGTAAAAATTGAATTTTTGCCCATATATACGTCTCAAAATCAGACAAAAGGTCCCATCTGTTAATAACTCGAACCCAATCTGGAGCAACAATCAAAATCGATGTGGATGATGCAGGCAATGATTCGGTTGCGTTTCTTGCATCGCACCAAATTGCCTACGATTAAAAAAAAGAAGCAAAAAACTTGAGCTGACCCACGTCAGAGACCGACAAGCGAGGGTCCAACACGCCACTCAAAAAAAAATGCATTTACTTGATATCTGGTTCGGTCTTCGATGTTGACCTACGTTGAATTTAAGCGTTCAATGTGGAGGTGTTGATTGTGTAAGTTTTTACGTGTTTGTATCAGCAGGCATCACCTCGAGGCTTCTTTCTGTAAGATTGAGCTAAAAAGAAAGGACCCTTTTATTAACTCCCAGCCACGTAATTGAGTGATCTGTGATTTGCTCGTTTGCTCTAGATGTCGATCGTCGCCAAGAAACATTCGATCCCGCCGATTATGTCGCGCTCTCGAATCCGTAGCTCAGGGCGAGTAGGCCAAAAAAACGCAATCGCTTAAACGTTCTGACCCATTAAGCCCCGGCGATTATTGTTATTATCGCAGTCCGATGCCATTTCTCGTATCATCGTCTAGGCGGTTCCAATCGGAATGGCACAAATGTGTCGATAAACGCCCTTCTTTTTCAATTATTTATTATAGCATAATTGTGGATAATGACGAAGCCCGGACGATGATTATACCCTTTTGCCAGCCGATTTTTACCTTGCTAATGCGCTTTTAATTTTTTTTTTTTTTTTTTCATACTCAATGACCTGCTTTTCTACCAATCAGAGACAAACAGGTGTCTGATTTAGTCCAATTTATATTTTGATAATTGGCACGTACAAATAAAACGCGAATCAAACCCCCGGCGCTAATTATTCTTGAACCCGAACTGAAACCGCTCGAGCATCCGTTAAACCAGTCGTAAACCTTTACTTTTCGTGATTCGAAAAGTGGTGTGACTCGAACAACTCGTCGCCGGCCCGTAAATCCGGATTAAAGCGTTCTATGACTTCCGGAAACGAGCGTGCAGAAGGGTAAATCGAAATGACACCCGAGTCTTAGCAAAACAGTCACATTTAAACGGCACAGGTGATAGCAAAATTTCAGCGATGCTCAACTCTGTCCAGGTGTACATCACTCTGAAGGTGTGGGGGTGTGTAGAAAGCAAAGGGCGCCCAGCCTATCCTGTTACAAAAACGCTTCATAACGGAGGATATCGTAATTAAATGAGGGAGCTAAAAATGCCTCGGATTGTTTTTCCTTCCGACTTTTTAATCTGTAGATTAGCTCGTGATGTCGCATATTTTTAATATCACCCTCTCGAACTTTCATTATACGCTTGCGTATATATACTGTCTGACTCGTCGTTGCATAATATACCTAAGTTAATAAAGCGTCTTGGACATGACGAGTGCGATGAATCTCGAGTTAACTGTATAGCGCCAAAGATAATTAATCGAAAGGGTCCTGTGAAGCGTCGCAGAATGTCCAACGGCTAATCATAGACTGGAAGGTCTGACCCTTAACACCCGACGCCTCGCACCGAACGACGCAACCCGCAAGCATCTACCGGGAGTTTCTGATTGTAATTATTTTGCTCAAGTGCACTGATTAACTTCTCGAATGGCAAATGTCCAGGATATCATTTGAGTCTCTCTCTCTTTACGATTCTTAATTCAAGTTGTTTGTCAGATTGTGTATTTCGATAGCCTTTGATCTCAGTATAACATGTGTTTACCGCAAATATTCCTGTTTCAATTTTCATCCAAATAATGCATTCTCAAAATGAATGAAACCAAGGCGAGTTGGTCTGAACCGAGGCGAGCATCCCTATCGGCCGACCACTTGAAAAAAGGTGTGTATTTTCTTTATACAGGGTGTTAAAAAATGATTGCAATCCTTCTGGCCAACGTATCCTATCATTATCTTTTTTTTTATTTTAATAATCCATTCTTAACATTTTGCTCTTTACCCTTGAATTGAAAGGGAGTTTTGTTTTTCAAAAATATGATTATCAATAAATTTATCTATAAAATTTTCATTGTGAATTCAAACACAAAGTGAACATTCTCACGATAGAGTAAAAGCAACAAATTTGAATGAATAACATTAAAAAAAAAAGTATACACATTAATTTTCACTATAAATGTCGAGATGTGTCAACGAGCAATAAATTACGATCAATATATTAACTGCGGCACATTCGCGAGCGTGGCCGAGCGTGCGCCAGAAATGACGTTCCCATTGCATTCGTGCGCTTTACGCGCTATAATCGCACCTGCTATCACCTCTCGACTCGAGCGATCGACAATGCACGTGAAACCTCTTGCAAACATCTCAAATCGGGTATCAAGATCTAGGCATAATTGAAAGTCCATCGTGGCTCTCGACGAAGCTTCCGTTGGAACAAACAAATCACTTTTGAATATACATTTGAATAGATATAATTGATTGCAATTCAAATAGAAATTTTTTTTATAATCTCTTCATCGGCTGACACTTTTCACAACGTAAATAAATCGCTGATCAAATGAGTGAACATTCCACACAAACATCGACTAGAAGTTCGAAATCAAGGATAAAAATGTAATTTTTATTTTAATTGGAGTGATAAAAAGTCGCAATTTTTGTTGCGAGACTGTTTTCGTTTTTATTTGTTTTTTGTTTTCGTTTGAAACTGCAAATTGTCTTGCTTAAAAAAAAAAAAAAAAAAGCCGAACGAGTTCAATTAAAAGCAGGGTTGCAACTTGCGTCGATTGCGACTGACTATAACGATCAACGGGAATTGTCTGCAGGCGACGTCAAGGCGTCGCAATTTGCAGCGATTTTAAACATAATCCTCGCTCTGACAGCGGCGATTCCATTATTCCACGTGCAAAATTATTGTTCCAATGCAACAGCGAGTGGCATTCGCGAGCAAGGGTGCTACGACATAAGCTGTCAAATTTACCGCTCAAAATGCTCTGTATATCTTGCCTACGTACCGTAACCAAACAATGGCCCGCCACATGATTCGAATTAAATGCTCGACATTTCGCGAACAATCGTTTGATTCTACTTTTGTTATGTTTCGATGCGACGTGTCAGATTGAAATTAAAGTGTATTAGCCTGATATCTGAGAAATGACATTGTTTTTATTATAATCAAAATTTTCATTTCAATGTTTACTAGACGATTAACAGAGTTTGAAAAATAGAGGAATATTGGATGAAAAAACAAATTATGACGCAAAATAATCAATGAATCATCGGCGCAGAGATAAGTGAAAGTTCACGTCGTTCGGGCCGAGGAAACAATTTGATTTTGCATGGATTTACAACTCCACGTGGAGAGAAAATTTCATCGACCAATAAAGAGAAAGTGTACAATTCAAAATAGAGAGGTTATACGTTTTTCATTGAAAAATTAATTTATTTCCGCCCGATTGTGACGAGTTAAAATTACAGTTTGAATAGATAAAAGAAAGAAAAAATCGAATTGCAATTTTTTCTTCTGATCATATAATATTTTTGCTATTAGAAGAAACAAAAGTGAAAAACAAAATTGAGTAAATATTTCACGAACGAAAAGTTTTTTCTTTTATTTCATCATCACCCAATTCTCTTTTCTCCCTCTAAATCTTTCCTCGAGTCGAAAAAATAGCTCGCTTTTTTTTGCTCTTTAATCTCGGCCCATATTTCATTTTGCTCCCCACGAAGACGATGACACGAATGAAATTGAATTTGACATGAAATCAAGTTGTAAACGTGCGAGACGTACTTTGAGCGTGCAAAAAGTGGATGCTGTTTTGAGAGGATCTGGGCATGTACTAACAATTTGTATACGCAGCTCATTGCAGGCGCGTTCCGGACGCGAGCGATAGTGCTCGCAGCTGGCGCGATTTTCGACGTTATAGACTAATGTCCTGCCGGACATAATTTGTATCGACTCCTCGGTCCCAGATGCCTCGGTGCGCCCTAAATGGAAGCCGACAATTGACACGGACTGAACCACTCGACTTACACCGCAAGACGTTCACATAAATTTTGAAACCTCTTATTATGTGTTATAACATTCGAGCGGCTACATTCATTAATCAGTCCCCTCTTAGCTGTTCACTGATAAGCCTTAGATAAAATTAACCGAAAAAGTGACAAATAAAAATGAATATGAGATGGCTCGAAAAAAAAAAAAAAAGTGACAGAAAACATATGTAGCTCTCATACAATTTTTTTGGAAAATACTTTTAATTTATAACTGAGAATCGTATGATATTATTTAAATTACTCGATTAACAAAGAACTCCATAAACCATTGTTGGTTGAAAGAAAAATTGGAAAACATTACTAATTGTTAATTTTTCGAGTGTATATCGTAAAACATCGTACAACTTTATAATCTTATCCCCAACAGTGTCCCGTTGGAATGTTAGGAGTTAATTTTACGCATTTTCACATCTCGAAAAAAAAAGCGTCGAGCAGAAAAAAAGTCTCACTTTCGTTTAGCATTCCTTTTGCCCCGGCCGCTGTTCCACTTCTCTCGGCTCTTATTTTTCCTTCAGCTCGTAACTTAATTAATCGCATAACACGGGACCTAATGAAATCAGAATTTTCATCCGCGTCCCCTCTCGGGACGCCCCCGCCCCGACCGCTTTTTCTCGTCGTCCATTTCGTCCCTCATTCGCTCTTGGGATAAAAACGAGAATATTTGCCGGGAATACTTTTGCTCCTACAGTGGCCACGCGAAGAGCCTGACTGGAGGGGGCGAAAATTACTTTGAGAATCAATATTTGTTTCTCGCAGAATGTCCGACGGAAAGGGATTGCTTCGATTTGATCATATTTTATGTGTACTACGTCGTATAAGAAAAAGAAAAACGTCAAAAGAATTTCATTTAACGAATTTCATACAATTGTTTTCCTTCAATAAAAAGCATAATGGTGTCTGAGAAGCAAAACGTTTGACGTTAGTCGGCGCGGAAACACATTTTACGAGGAAGGGCGCACGCTTGTATTCTTTTTCAACGCATTAAATTCATTGCCTTCTGAAATTAATCATATTCTGTCTTTGTCTGACGACCGTGTTTAAACGAGGGCGACGATACTTTTTTGACGAGACATTTTATTTGCAGTGCAAGCTGCACACAGCCGAAATTTGCAAAATCATGAAATCAATCAATTGGAAGCAATTGCGTAAGGAAATACGCTTTAATTGGCAACCTTTTAACGCACGCGCACCTGACCACTTCTCACCGGTCGTTTGTTGAAACAACATCCGACTGTTAACCCCGAGTTGTTTGTTCGGTGACGGATGCCAAACTGCGAATGACGATGAAATCAATGAACACCGGTGAGAAAACTCGAGGACTGCGAGAGGCGCGTAAAATTCAATCGAGCCAGCCAATTTCTCGTGCAGGAGAGATGCGTGACCCGTTCGTGACGATAGCTATATACGGGTGTACATGTTCGCTTTGTGAAGCGACACGATAACTGAATTTCCCTTGTCATTTTATGCATCAGACTCGCCATACCATAACCAAATTCGATGAGTAATCCAATTATATATACATCTTTGCCGGCGTTCAGTCGTGTACCGATCTGTCTGTGTGGGAGTGCGCGCATGAATACGAGCCCTAGGCAGAGTCACACGAGTTCAATTCATATTTGCTTATTACTCAATCGCACTCAAACTTTGCCATGGATTCTATTATCTCTCAAAGTGCGAATCAAAGTTTCCATTTCAAAAATCATCATTTTCTATTTTGGATATCATTAGGCTATTTTCGGTCTTAGTTTGAAATTCTTTGCACCAAACTCAAATATAATTCCATAAATTTGAAAAATTTAAGCGACAAATTGCAATGTGAGACAAGGGGTAAGAGAGAGAGGCCCAATAAAATAATTATCAAATTGAAATGTTTAATCTAATTTTCATTAATTTATCAACAAGTAAGTCAAACTTAATGTTCAATACGAATCGTTGTAATATGATAACTAAGAGTTTTTTTGCAAAAAATAAATGTTAACCTGACAACGAAACAATAATACTATTTTGGACAGTAAAAATGTCCACTTAATCCCTTGGGGCAAAAAATTTCTTACACAATTGAGTATTGTCTTTTTTCCTCTGCGGACTGTGATTTGAGATTAATAGCCATCAAAGCGAAGACCAGTAGTGACTAACAGTGAAATAACCAACCGGGTTCGTGCGAGTTGGCACTCAATCAGAAGTCATAATACATTTAGCGCTTCCTAATGAAGTCTTGATGAAAGGCCGCCGCTGGGACGGTTCCATCAAGCGACCGACCCTTTGACGAAGGGACGCAGATACATTGACATTTATCGCGAGCGACCGCGACGAATTAATTAGCAAATGTTCCAACGGGTGGGGAGCAACTACAACCCGTAAAAATGTGACGTTTTTAATCCTGCGACGAAAAGGCAGCCTTGGCCTTTGTAACAGAACCCTCGACGCTTTTTTTTCAGATGATCGTCTCCGACTGTTCTTGGACGAATTGCGTGCGTGTAATGTGCATTTTATTTATTCACAGAGACAAATGCCCGAGTCTTTGAAAAGAGCGAGAATTAAGGCCGTCGCAGACAGAGCGTCTTCTGCGGATGCTCTTTCCGAGCGGGTCTCTCCTCGATGCGTAATGCCACAATCCCTTTGATGGGGTTTCTGTAAATGGAGTCGAGTCAGATAGCCAAGTCGCAGTCGGTCTTTGATACGTTTCAAACGCCGAGCATTTTTAATTTGTCCGGATTACCGCAGCTTGAACCTTTTTTTTTCATTCCCATTCAGAGCTTGCGTAATCCTCGCTTCTTTAATGTCCACTGTACCACAAGATTGGCGCTTTATTTTCATCTCTACATCGTTCTTTTGTTGCCCAATCATTTCAGTTTTCATTTATAGAAGTATGGTACATAGTCATTCAAAATTAAAAATCGTAAGGTACAAAGTTTAAGACATCAGTATCTATTAATATTAAATTTAGAAACTAAAAAAATTAAGAAAGTAATAGTAAGAAAGTGGGGGAAGGAAATTTTTTTCGTCAAACAGAATATGTGCATAAAAAGAAAGAATCGTTTTTACAGAAAATAAATGATCTGTCGAGTTGACATTCGACAAACCTGTAATTAGCTCACCAGCTGTGCATGTCGCAGGGAAAGAAATTGGCATAACTGATTTTAAGGAAAGTACAGTTGTTTTCGAACGAACGTTTTGGCCTGAATAAACGATTTGTTTTCATTCACTAATAAATTATTTAACACAAGATTTTGACTCAAAAATAAATATTCCATGTTTGTTAATTTCCATTTCAAAAACATTGTTTTTTATACAAATTATTTGTTTGGTCAATTTTTTTCTGGTGGTACAAATATAAAAATTTAAATCATTTAATTAAAACATTCAACATGAATTCAAAATTTCATAGTTTTGTTCAAAGTAAAAAACGTACCAAAAAAAAAAAAAAAAAAAAAAAAAAAAGAAAAAACAAAAAAAAAAAAAAAAAAAAAAAAAAAAAAAAAATATGAAACAAGTGGCTAAATCAATAATCCACCTGGCGACTCGTAATTGGTCGAACAATGTATCTACACTTGAATCACAACTGATCAGCACGTATTGCAAAACGGAAATTCGCATCCGATCGGTTCTTTATTTGGAGCACATAGAAGACGCGCCTGCACTCATACGGCCGAATGTTATTGTCACGCTACTAACTACTCCCCTATCGTTCGAGCACGCTACTTTCGATGGATGCTCACTCGATACGATATGATAGAACGCGATGCGATGCGATACGAGTCTTGGGATCGTGATAAAAGAAACCGAGTGGGTAGGACGTGACGAGACAATGGATCAACGGGCCACTAGCCACGATACAATCGCATCAGCATCTCTCTGCGCATTGTTCCACTCGCTTTCGTATCAGCTTTTCAAACCAGCTCAATCCGTCTTTCTCACCTTTTTGTATCCACCCCTTCGTGCCTCTTCCCTTTTCATCGCTCTTCAAAATATAAAAACTCAGTATACAAAAAGCAACATTCGTACCGACTCGAAAACGGTTTAAATGTTTTCCTTTTTTTCCTCTAATACCGAAGAATATCGAGGAAAGTAACCATATCAATGTTTTATTATTTTTTTCTTCTAATTTTTGTTCAACCAAGTCTACAAGGATATGAATGAATTCTTTTTTATCTTTAATTGTTTCCTTTAATCTTAAAATGAATTTCACACGTGTTATATTTTTTATTCCTTTGCAACGTAGGCACAGCTGATTTATGCATAAGTTTAATCAGAACCACTTTAGCTAAAACAAGACAATAAAGTTCGAACAAAATGAATGACTCGCGTAGTACAAATCGACTGAGCGTACGACGTTATCGCGGTTTGACTTTTTAGCAGATAAGAATGGCAAGAAAGTGAAACAATGGCATGCGAAAATCGAGCCGCGACAAATGAAAGGTGTGAGTGGTACAAGCGTGCTGTGTCCCCGACAACGTGGGCGGTTGGCGTCGCTGATGCGGACGTGTCGAGCGCCGACAAGTACGGCATTCCTACGACTTGTTCCGGATGAAAGAATCCGAACAAATTGCGACCACGTCGTAATAAATTGGTCGATTCGGCCGTGCATTCAATTACGAATTCGACTCGTTGCGTACCGCACCACTATCAATATCCCGCGAAAATCTTCGGTTGCGATCATTAGTGCGCGCCGTATAAAGGCGTCGAATAACATCCCAAATAATGAACCGCGTGGCAAGACGTTCGTCTCGACTCCCTCTCGCGAAAGATTAATGATTCGACTGTCGACTGAAATGCGAGCCTTATTTCTCTGAGCAACCCCTTTCTCACGCCCACGCTCCACTGTCGCGCGCGCGATCGGCAGACGCAGATCCAGCCCTGAAATCGGCAGGAATCGAGACAAACAAATTAGTACAATTAGACGCCACCTCCGGACGAAAATTGATAAATTCCGTCGAAACAATTTCGCGATTCATTTCACCGGGGCGCAATCAACCAACAAGTCAAAGGCCAATTTTTTATTTCTTCTTCGGAATGCCATGCAATGAATTTTCGAATTCTTGTCGTTGTTGCCGAGATGAATTCGGCACACTCAAATCATTATATATCTCGGGAGTTTTTCGAGCTTGTCATTTGACCTTTGAATACATGAATACTCACAAGCAATAATTCGCCCTCGAAAAGTTATTTAATAACCAAAAGTTGGCTCCAGCAAAGAGCAATACGAGTTGATTAAACTCGACGCAAGATTCGCGCGTCTGCCAGCGTAAATTATTTGTTAATGCGGATAATATGAATTTCATTTCGGGATCGTTGAATAATCATCAAAAGGCGGAGTGGCGCGTTTCTTGAGACGCGCAAGATTTTGCGTCGGCGTGTATATACCTTTGTGAATTATCTTGGCCCGCAACTAGCATTCGTATAACGAAGGGGGGTATCAGCCCCGACCTCGCTGCTAACATAAACGTAATAATTCGAGGGAGCGAGAAAGGGGTTCGCGAGCGTGGCATGCGCGTAAATGTAGTTATAAATAAATCCCGAAGCTCTTAATGTTCGTCGGTCTTGCACGGGGGCGAATAAGACACGCCGAAGATTACGCCCGAGGGCTGCTATTTCCTTCTAACTGTCAACATGTATTTAACATAAGTCCGAAATTGCTTTTGTCTTCGCTTGGTTCACTTGGCGGCTGCTTCAAGCTCCAACGAAAACCGCCATTGACAATTGTCATAGAGACAAGAGAGAAAGGCGAATCACTCGGAATTAATGTACAAGTACGTGCATTCTTGTATATTTTCACAGTGGAAAAGAAAAGTAAAAAAGATGCACTTGGGTTATGCTCCCTCACGTGCAGACAGACACTGCGTACTCAACCTTATGTATTCCTCGCCACGTCCGCGATGCAAACATTTCAAAAATTTATTAATCGATTTATTAAAGGGCGCGACGGGTTTTGAATCCACGCACTCATTTGTATGGCGCGAAAACCCGCTCCGTGCATCGTGACCGTTATTCATCCTCAGCTGATTTTCGTTAGAGCTCAATTTTTAATCATCGCGAAAAGTCGAATGTGCAAGACAATATAAAGCACGCCGCACTCATTGGTGCAAATCCTCGTAGCGTATCGACATTAATTCCCTCTCGCCCTAGCTTTTAACCGGAACAGACGCACCCTGTAATAGGCAAGTTGAAATCCAATCTGCAAGTTTGCAAATTCAATTCGACCGTCTTGCGAGAGCGCCGCGAATGAGCCAACCTTCACGTTTATACTGCATAGTCGGCAAGTCGCCTCCCAACTCCCCCGGCGGGAATTTGCTGCGCCTTTATTGCCCGCTAACGTCTTTGATTGCACCGCATCGTCTAACGTTCGACTGGCCTCGTATTGTGCCCGAAATTTTCAATTAAATCGCCCAAGTCCAGTTGCAGATACTTTCTTCTTTCTCTGATTCGTGAAATCTGGAGATTCCAACGCAAGTTCTAGGGGGAAGCATTTCACAGACTCTCTACAGTTTGAATACAAGAATCGAACTATAAATACAATGAAATAGCAGTCGCTTTAAAAAAATCGTTCAAATTTTGAGACGTAAATAAAAAAGTAAAAAGAACAACAACAAAATAAGGTTCTAGAAAATTGATAGGGATTTTTGATGAAAATGAATAAAATTTGAAAAAAATGTTATCGTAAGAAATTTAAACGTTGAAAATAACTAGTTTATAATTGAAAAATGCTACTTTGCCTATTTCGCTGGAACCACTATAAAAAGTGAAAAAGCGTGCATGAAAGGTAAATTTTGAATGTATAATCGGTTGTGAAACACGTCGCTGAAAACCAACTGAGCCGCAAATTTATCTGCTTCTCATTCAAATGACCTCATCTCGCATTTATGTATTCTGTGATATTGCAGATTCACCCCCGCGTGCGCCGTACCCCTGAACGGGCGTTAAGATTGTATTTTTCCTAATTACCCGACCCTCGGCTCAGTTATGAAAACGCTTTTGTGACGGCTCGCAATCGACCGGAACATAAAAGCTCGATCAAGCGAATGTCAAATATCTTCGGACAAAAAAGCGTGAAACAATGCTACGAAAAAAGGAACCGAAAACTTCGTTCAATGGACTTTGTCGCGTGTTTGTGAGAGCCTCCGGTCAACGAAAAAAAAGCTGCTGCCCGCTCTTCGCGCGTTTTTAATCAACCCTTTCGCAGCGGCAAAAATTCCAACGCTTAATTACGCGGATTTTGTACGTGGAATGCCCGGGCGAAATTAAAATTTTGCTAACCGCGGGTCCTTATTTTCACCGAAGAATCGTAAATCGCCACGGAATGCAAACAATTTTTGACAGCCAAAATTACACATATCCCGCTACAAGTATTCATACTATTCGTTGCTCAATGACCCTTTGGAAATAAAATATTTTTGGCCACTGACGAACTGCCATATCATATCTCTTCACTCTCTTTCAATACTTGTGAAAACAGTTCAACAGGCTATTTGTTTGTGCAAATTCATATTTTTCCGGAGCTTGCAAAACATATCTGGATTTTTGTACTTTTTTTCACCTCGCGAACAATAATCCTATTATAAAAAATTCAGCCAAGTAAAACCTTAATCTCCTTGTCAAAAGGGTTGCACCAAGACCACCTGCGCCATCTTAATTCCATTTCCTTGTAATTGGACAGTTTTATTAAGGGATGAATATTTCAGATGGCGCTTTTATTATGCCTATCGCCAAGTCACCCCGAAAAATTAGGCCCTGCGGAGAATCTTCGCGATTCGCCAAGAGGAGAAGAACCATTTTTACTTCGCCTGTTAAACCGGCGAACAACTTTTTTACAGCATGATGCCGCGTTTAATTTGTCCCGGCCACAAAGGAGCCGGGCGAAAGTGACGAGTACACCCGAACAAGCAAAGGATACATTTTAATAAGCCTCCCCAACCCTTTGTTCGAAATGAAACGAATTAAAAGTTTTTCGCGCGCAAAAATGGAACAACTTTCGTCATTCGACTCCGTTTCGTTAATTAGTCAGCAGCCTCGGGATGGCAACTAGGAAAACGGCGAGGAAAAAAAAAAACGTTAGCGAATTGGGAAAACAAGAGGACGCGGGGTTATGCCAAAACCGTTTCGCTAACGAAGGGTACCGTCTTAGAGGCCGCGACAGTGTGCGTGTGTGCATTATTAAATGCGCGTGTATCCGAGCGAGCGAGTAAGATTTCAATTAAAACAACCCCCCGGCACGCTGGGGGATTAGCTGTACGAATCCGTCCCCCAAGAAGAGCCGGTTATGACACGGCATATAAATATCAACGTAAATTGCCTCTCCTGCGTACCGCGAAACGAGCTGCCGAGGAAACTAAAGACGCGAGAGTGAGCGTCTTTATGAACTTTCGTGATTATTGCTAACATCATCGTTTACGAAGCTTCAATTAGTGTCAATAGCAAAGCTCACTCTCTCCCCCCTCCTCCACACATCACTCTTTCTCACATTGCTTAATTACAATATCAATAATCCAAATAAAAAAAGCCCTGTATGATTTCATATAAAACTTTTCTCAAAAATGTGCAAGTCTTTTGGAAAAATTACTTTTTATTCAAAAAATATCATCGAAAAAATCAACGTTTGGCTCTCAGGTTACAGTTGAAATTAATAGTTGACACAGTAAACGAAGGGTAAATTCGTTTCATCTGCGACTGAACTTGAAATTACAGATCATTGATAGAATGATGAAAAGGCAGCTTTCATCAGAGGCAATGACTTCTCATAACTGCAACCTGATACAATCGGGAGTTGGAAACACACGCTAATATTGATGTCCCCGATTTATATACTGTTGGGACTTGCGCTTTGTGTGTTCACCCCAGTACGATTGGGAACGAGAGAGCAATCGCAGTGGAAGCCTTGTAATTAAAACCTTTTGAATAAAGCAAACGCAATCTCGACGCACGTCATGATACTCAATTTCGTTTTCTGAAATACATTGCGTTATACGCACGTGCATAAGAGCGCGCTCCTGTAAGACCCTTCGTCTGTCCCAGCCCCAGAAACGTATCGAGTTTCAGCGCGGGATAATTTGGTTAGTTTTCGACTATTTCGCAGCTTTCCCGGAATACCTGATACGTTTTCGGGCGGAAAATTTTGGACCCTTTGACGTATCAGATGTAGCATCCTTTTCTACTTCGCAACACCTGCGTGAAACTGGCCGATTGTCGCAAATCTAGCGGCAAACCAGGAGAGCGTTAAGTAAACTTTAATGGAGATAGCGGATAATCTCGGCCGAAAAACTTCTTTGACGGATTAAGTCAAAATCGCGTCTATCGACTTAGCGCACCGGCTACCTGGCTTGCTTTTAAGACGACGCCTAATGTGAGTGTTATAATACCCCAAATCTTCGAGACATCACGGATCATACTCAAGTGGAGCGTTCTCAATGACACAATGCCCAAGGTATCTGCTGCACGATCTTCGTCACCGTTCACGAACCATTTTAAAAGAGAGGTGTTTGAAATGAAAGAATCGTGAAAGGTGATGAGTTCGAATTGTGTACGTGCTCCAAATGAAAACATCTAAGTGAGACCCTTTCTAGAGACTATGAGAGACTCACGCATTAGACTCTTAAAAAAATTGACATTTTTCATGATACATCTGATGTTCTAAAGTGGTTTTAACAATGTGTCAGGATTCTGTGCAATTTTTAAAAATTAATTTTACAAAATTATTAATTTTGTACAAAAAATTTTAATAAAATTTTAAACAACGAATTAAAATTAAATTTGCACTCGGCGTTGAAAGTCTAAGTGACAATTTCATAGGGATAAAGTTCTTTTCGTAGCGTCAAACCGAATTATGTGCAAAATCCGTTGAGAAAGTACAAAATGACACCCTCTTTTTTTCGCGCGAGCACCCTCGCTCTCAGAGTTTCTTTTTTTCCTCTGCACGAGAGAGCTCAACAAGTCGAATAAAAAGCTTATAAATAAAGAGAAGGCGCTCCCTGAAGTCGAATTCACCCTCCGAGTTTCTGTAAATGTCCCCGCGAACACCTGTTGCTCGTCAACGCTGGGGCTGCCGCGCAGTGACACCGATAACTCAAATCGCGCGATTTCGCGTGAACTCGGGGTGCGCGACAACCTGCGAGTAATGTTTCTCCGTTTGCCAGAGGGACGAGCTATTGACGAATTATACACGCACGTCCAACTCGCTTTCACGCCGTTCCTGTACGAATGACATATTTGCGCTGGTAATTGCCGAAGGATTATGCGATTTCAGCTTAGTCCGAGTGATTTATTGTGCTGCCTAACTGGACAATCAGGTAGGCTGCACTGGAATTTGCAGGAATTAAGTTTTTATTATCGGTTACATTTTTTTTCTTTTGATCATTTAATACCTTTGTAAACCATACGTCACATTTAAGCTATTCTTTTGAACATTTATTTAAATTTCTAAATATTAAAAAATTTACAAAATTTTTGTTTATTATGCAAATGAAAGGTTTTTAATCAAATTACACTCTGATTTTAATCATGGATAGATCTGAATCGTTCTGTATGAAGTCGAGTTCATTTTTGAACTTAATTTCTAACGTGTACGTTAATCAAGCTCAAATTTCCTCTTTTCCTCTTTCCATTCTCATAATAATGAAGACAACAATTCGTATACGCGACTGGTGTGTATTTGCGTGCCAAAAATGCTTCTTAATGAACGCAGCACGCTCAAGCGAGTCTTCGCGACAGCTGTGAATTTGTGATAAATGGAATTTAGGGAACGTGGTCGAAGCGGCAGATATTATGTTTTGGGTTAGCCGCTAATTACGGGTACGCTCGAATAAATTATACCCGATGAAACGCCAGCCCAATTTGTAGGAGCTGCTATAATTCTATAAAACTCACACACACGCATTCCCATGTGAATTCCACGCCTTGTGAAAAGTCAAATTGAATCTTCGATAACGCCGGCGATAGAATGTGTCCTCTCGGGGTCAGTCTCAAAGGGTCTGTACGAAACGATCGAATTTACTTCGTGACAAAATATGCTCGGAATTTTATTTCCAATATCTGTGGAATATAAATTTCGCCTTGTGTCAAATATATGGATACAGAGATATATTATTTCCGGAAACATTTTTATGTGACGATAATTTTTTTGCGATCAACAAGTTAATCGTGATTTTTCAATCATAATTGTTTGTAAAAACGAACCGAGCTTCTTCCGGAGGGGAGATCTTATTTTTTTTTTGCCTTCCTTTCTTCGAGGGAATGAGTCTATCCTCGAGGCGTCGGTCGATTACAACTTTTTTATTGCATTTCCATTTCATTTCTCAGTGAGAAGAAAACGCGATCCGTATATTCAGGCACGAAATTTAAATGTAATATCAAAGAAAGTGAAACAAGATATCTGACAGACAAACAGGAGAATTGAAATGAATACATTTCAAAGTCGTTTAACGTTGCAATTTTTCAGTCGAGTTGTCACGCGATGCAATTCGTTTTGACTTGATGAAACCGAGTATAATTGAAAAAAAAAGAAAAAGAAAATAAAGGAATAGGAAACCTCTTATCTTGGTTCGTTTTGAATTCTGATTTAAATAATTAAACCATCATTTCATTTCTACTTGTATCATTTCGAATACACAAGAGGCTTTCAACTGTTATTATCCAGGTCGTAAAATTTCACTTGAAATGTGTGTTTTTGAGTTGGGTGCATGTAAATTTATTCAACTGTGATATATCCACGTGTATAAATGCACGTGTGCATAGCGAGAAAGTTTGCCGTAAACCTACGTCCAAAATCAAAATCGTCGCGCGAAAAGGAGCGTGCGAAATTCGCGACCGCGGGCTTTAAAAATTGCGAGTTTGCGTGCGTAGTCCAATTACTTTCCGAACCTCTGCCGACGCGAGTTTTGAAACAGACGTATATACGTTTTGCATCTGCATGTGCTGAACACTACAATTACACTGGAAAGCACCGCGATATGTGTAATTGTTTCTATTTAATTGTTCAGCGCGAGCTCATTATAAATAAATCAAAACTCCTGAGTACAGTTCTGAACGTGTCATTACGGCGCACTATATCTGTATGTGCAATTATATACGAATCCTTTTTTTCTTTCCTTTATTTTGCTAAGTTAAAATCCGCTCTAAGTTCTACTTCTCACATGATGTGAAAAAATTAATTAACCAATTAATACTACACAAAAACAATATGTTCATCTAAACAATTTTTAAAGCTTATTGAATTGTAAATTTAATCATTTTTTTAACCTAATAACATTTCTCATGTAGATGGTATATTAAAGGTTAAATTGTTTGACAATGTTTCTATAAATTTAATGACTTACATAATTCGAAATTATCCACTTTCTCTGTTCGTGTTTCATATTTGCTGATAAATAGAGTACCTCTTATGAAACTGCATAATTACATTTGTAATAAACATTGCATTGGGATCGTTAGTAGTTAATAATACTGAATTGGAAATCGGAAATGAAAATGGAAAATTGTGTATGTCAGCAATGAGAATGAAAGCGAAGATATTAAAAAAAATACAGATGCATTTCTAAAATTTGCTTTTTATTTTTACTTTCTTCATTCATTATACTCATTTATTTTCAAAATTTTAGAAACAATTTGTTCCATCAATTTTTAGTCAAAACTAAAAATTAATTTTCTAACAAAATAATTAATTCAAAATAATGCAGTTGTATAATAGAAACTATTTTTAAATAAGAAACTCGAAACTTAACTAAATAATCTAAAAACCCACTGCACCCTAAATTTTGTTATGCATTTATTTTTGCCTCATCTTGAACTCAAAAGCCGCCGAAACGAGGCAACAAATCGGCTTATCCTTCTGAGACCACGCATGAGGCAAACCTATCGTCTCGATTGTTTCATAGGAACATCCATCAGACATTTATCGACCTAATCGTCGGGCATTTGGGAAGATCAACGGGCCATTCTCGTTTCCCCCGAGCGGTTGGCGTAAGCGCGCGACGGGTGTCCCATCGTTATAAAGAAGGTGACCGAATTGTCACCCCCGAAATTCCCAATGCAACAGCGGTAGCAGATAAGCCACGCCGGTTCCAAATTGAGCTACACGGCATTCGTTTACCTTCGCCGGCCGGCCCCCTCCCGACTTCACTTTTTTTTTCAAATCGTTCACGCCCCGGTTATTGCGCTAAATAAGTGCCCTGAGGATTTCACGCATCCCCGAATTATTTGTGATACGAGACTGCGAGCCAAAGGAAACGAGACGATTTCCACGGGGGGCGTTGGGAACGCCAGGGATATAATGCCGCGCCAGCATCTATTTACTGGGGTGCAACCCGGGTCGCATCTTATTTATTTGCCATTACGTGCACGGTCTCTCGCAAAAGTGTACGCCAACAAAAATGCCTCTAATGAATAATTTTGCATTCGTTAAAAGAGACGAACGATTTCGTTGATCGTTTTTGATTTTAATGACTTAATCGAAAGCTTTTATGATACACGCATCTATAACTGAATTTACTCATTTATATATAGGATACTAAAACCAAAAAATGTTGTTGATGATTAATAGTGCAGTACTAGTTACGAAAATTCACTAAGTGCCTCAACTATACATGAATGAAGTTCGTTTTATTTAAATTTGCATCGTTAATAACTTTCACTGAACATATTTATTTTCTAGATTTCAACAACAGTGTAAAACGATTTTCCAAAATAAAATTAATCAAAAATTATTGCAAAGAAAATTATTAGAGAGAACTATACATTTTTATATCACAGCATCGTCTTGACTAAATGCATTAATCTTTATATACTAACATTATGTTTCAGCTTCAATTACATATCCTCTCGATCATAACTCAAACTCAATTAAACGTATACTTACACGTTAGTATAACATCGCACATTTTCAACCACCAACAAAGTATCGTCTTTCTTGGATTGACCACGTGTTCAAGACAAAGTAACACAATGGAAAATCACGTTAAATCCCAGAAACAATTGCAAATACAAAGTTAACAACGATAAAATTTAATCCTTTCGTAATTACTCACAACTTATCGTTTAACGCTTTATGATTTTATAGCTTACGATAGCCTCTCTCAACTACAATGAAAAAAAAAAAGAAAAAAAAAACAAACAGTGGCATGACTGCCACTCGTTACTTCTATTTATTTGTGCGCTGAAATTTTTTTAATTAAAAGTTGAGTTAACTTACCAGAGGCAACTAATTAACTAAATTAGACGTTCAAATTGAATAAATTAAATTGAAATCGGTTCATTATTTTTTATTTTTCAATTTCCATTTTGTACTCTATTACAGAAGAATTTCTGGTGAGTATATCAAAAACGATGATCCGAATAATGTCGCGGTCCTTCGTGGAGATCGCGGCTTCATTATTACCGTCGCTCGCAATCATGATCCCCGACCATTACTGTTGTCGATTATTTACGGTTACCATAACTCGCAAGACCCATCGCCGTTAAGTTCGCGTGTAACTACGAACGATTTATTCGCGCAGACATCTTTGTACGACAGCCACGAAGCCCTCTCCTCGTCTCTCATCTGAAATTATCTTGGTATAATAATCATGCATCCGTCGCGGCATTTGTTATGTGTAAACCACGAATCTCAACGGCAGATATATGTAATAATTCTTCGTATCATAATATTATTATAATAATAATTTTAAATCAAGATCAAGTTAATTCAGTCAAGTTTATTTTTCTCAGTGCCTTTAATGATAATATATCATACCCATAGAGACATCAATATATATCGAAATGCAATCAGTGTTATAAATTATTCTAAATTACAAAAATTGTTCGCACAATAAAATTTGCAACTTATCCAAATTTTAAACCCAATTCTGACCGAAAATTAAAAGAGTTGACTTTTTGGTGTAACTTTTTTTGAGGAATCATGGAATCCTACCTCTTGGTAGAGTCTAAGAAATTGTTGAAAAAATCAATGTTTAACATTTTATTGCATATGTTACTCTGAACTCCATTTGACCTGGTTAATGTTTTTTTATCATTGTCATAATTTTCATTTTCATTATTATTAATTTGTATTAGTATGTACGAAAAAAAATGTACAGATTTCTCAAAATAAAAATAAGTTGCCCATAATTTGTTGCTAGAGATTTTTGGTCTTTGGCATACAACTACCATGCTGTTACCAAAGATATTACGATTCAAAAAGACGAGTAAAAGAATGGAATTATATACGTCCTGTATATTTTTTCACTGCCGTATATCCGCGTGCGCGGTGTGTTTTCATCGTTTCAGCGTTCGCTTTTTCATCGACACGCTAAATATTGTAAAACGCTACTGTGATAACACTTGTCCCAAGTTGGCTACCGATGGTTACACCGAATGACTGTTATTTCAATGCATCAATTACAAACGTCTAGTTAGAAAATGGTTAAAAATATATTTTTTCCAAAAGAACTAATAAGAAAGTGTTAGAGGTAACATATATTTTCACACTTTTTCAAGTTTGGGTCATCAGAAATTTCAAAATTCAAACGTGTCACTATGTTCTATTCAATAAATATTTTCCAAATGAAATTCGTACGTCCAAATTAATCTCCTTTGAATTCCAAGATAGATTTTTCATCGTCCAAGAAACAATCAAAATATTTGCTAAACTCCTTGAATGGCAATAAGTATTTGTTCAATCCCCAACAGAGGTGGCCTCACAAAGAAAGTTTGACCAAGCAATTTAGGATAGCCAATTGATTCGCAAGTATAATCATTTGATCAGAAACAAATCGCCTGCTCTTGGAGAAGGCGATCTTCACGCATTGCTTCCGATTCAGTGAACTTCCTTGGCAGCCTCTCAGACGGATCTTATTCAAACGTTTGAAAACACCACTCAGTCATTGCTGAATACACTCGAGCTATGCTAAGCTGTTGTTATATATACCGAGTGGGCAACGCATTCCTTGGAATGTTTATGATCAATACGCTCAGAGACAATAAAACTTTGCTCCCATTAACTCGTTACACATCCCTCGTACCGTTGAATAGCCGGCTGTTTATAACAAGCTTTTTAATAGCCGCTACTGTGCGCTCTTTGTGAGCGCCAACAATTACCAGTGTAACCGTTTGTAATCGGAACGAAGAATAGCCAAGATGAAAGAAACGTGCGATGTTGTAGGAACAAAAGTTTAGATAAGAGAGCAAGAAAAGAATGGAGATACGTAAACAAATGCGTGCAAAACGCGAATTCGTAATTGCCAAGGGCACGTTCGCACTACTACCTCAAACGTACAATTACCACTTTTGGCCATCAGGAGTTTCCGCGCCGCTGCGCGACAGACCTGCAGTTTAAATTTCTTTTTTCTTTCCTTGGTCATGGTACGGACTCAAAACACACTCTTACGTAATCACCACTTTTTTGTATTAATTTTTATTTCTTTTTTTTACTTTGTAATTTAAGTATTTAATTATATTCCAAATTTACATAATGAGTAGATATAATAATATAATAAATAAAACTAAATAAATAGAAAAACAGTTTTTGAACGAGAGTAGGTATAGAACATTAAAGCTATTAACTTTTGAAGGGCTAAATAGTCCGGTGATTTTCGCCTGTCCGGCCGATAACACTTTCGCGCGCGCAACATTCCGTCGCATCCGTGGCACGTGATGCGCGCGCAAAATGTTTCCAATGATTTGAGACTTGAAACGTTTAGCAGTTCTTGGCGAACGATGATGTGATGAACAATTTCTAACACGAGAACAAATAACAAAAAACTAAAATTTCAAAAAAACTGAAAACTAAGCTTCATTTAATTTGGATTTAAAATTGAAAATAGAAAACAAAAGAAAATCTGACATCTTCCAAACTTTATAGTTTGATTTGATTGATACAATACATAGACTACAATACCTACATTGCTATGATAATATTAATCTTGAGGAATGAAAGGCAGTTTATAAAATTAGATGAGAATTAGATGAAAATAGTGTTGAAAAAAAAACGGTTGGTGTTAAAGATAGAGAGAACGGAAAACGCAGACGAAGAAAGAGATCCTAGATACAGCCAACGAGAAGAGTTGTAACCATTGGCTTTGCTATCATTAAAACGTAATCACGGCTGGATGGTGAGTTCAACGATGCTAATTTGTTTGTTAATTAATACCCTCGTACAATGTGTTCGCATTGTGTATGCATGCCACAGGCATTTACTACCGAGCTGCATCCCAGTTTCTCGATACTGTCAAGATCGAGGAGCCAAGAGACGCCGCCGAACGTCGAATTCTTTCGGTTCGACGAACCCAACTTTACCAACTTTAGAGACAACATCGCTAATTTTCGATGCTAACATTATACGCGCTACTTCACCCCTCGGTTCAACACTGCAAACTTTTTCAACTTTCCCCTTTGTTTTGTATTATTATTATTAAATATTCGTATTTCATTTATGTTGTTGAAATAACGTTTTCTAGAGTATTACATACTATTTTAAACTCAAATGGAAATCTTGAATCATCCTAGGTTAATTTTTTCACTACACAATTTCAATTGCAAAATTGTTATTATTGTACTGCAAAAAGGAAAAAAATGGTTTTCATCATTGCATTTTCATCTAGCAATTTTGTAAGTGGTAATTTATATGAGACTCTTTTTGAATAGACCGACCTCAGTGTACGCGATTATTACATTGGATCTATCTCAGTGGAATATTTAAATCGCAACCTTGATTACAGTGCATCATTACATTGAGTTTCTTTTTCTCTAGCATTATCAATTTATGAATAATTGTGCCGTCACTTAACATAAAGTACAGTATTGTCGCTCATTTACATGAGATCCGTGTTTTCATTCAATTCAGCAAGGAGCCGTTTTTTTGCAATTACACACGATTTTATTATTGCACTCGTTCTTCGATTCTACGCGCCTTTCTCGAGAGTCGCCGTTGCGCGTCAGTGTGAGCGTTAATGAACTACGTATTCGCATTAGTATAATGCACTTTAATTTTATGCATTTATTCTTCATCCTCTCTTCAGCCGAGTTTTGCCCGCGCTTAATGACACGTATGGGCACAAAGCTTTACACGCCACGAAACAGTTTTTAATTCTCTCATTTCGCAATTTATTGATACGTTATGACGCGGCGGGCACAAAGCAGCGCTATATATTTTGCGCTCATTTGTCTTTGTAAATTACATCCGTGTGAGCATCCCAGCTAATTTTAATGCAGCTGCAATTTTTAATCCATTTAACCCCTGATTATAACCGATGTTTGACATAAATAATCATGATTAATTTGTCATCATTAATTGAGCCCTGATTCAGAAATTTCAACTGACAAATTCTGGAAATTTATTAATATAAAGTTCTAAACAAATATTAAGTTAATATATGACAGAAAATTTAATTTATATGTCATACGTTCATTTGCTTAATGCATTGAAATCATTTTGAAATTGTCGATTGAGGTAATATGTGACACAAACAAAATTGGGTTCATAAATTGATTTGAAAAGAAAATTTTGTTAATTACTTTTTAATTTCAATTTCATCTTTAAAAAGTATTTTTAATTTTAATGATATAGCAAATTAATTTGAGTATCATAATTACACCAACTGCACCCAAATATTTGTTTGTTTTTGTCTTTAATTAAAAGTTTTGCATTTTATCCCTGAACTCTATTGTAGTTATTTTTCTGAAAGAAAAACATTGTCTCATCTAGACAATATTATCTTGAAGCAGCGAAGGAATGTTTTTGATCATCAAAGCTTTTCAAATCTTAATTTTAAAAACAATAGATCCTCAATAAGAGTTTAATCGTAGGACGCATGTCCCATTCATGTGGCTATTTAGCCATTGTATTGGCTCTTGAGTGTCGTTCTTTGAGCAATGGTAACACATTTTATGAGGATAATGAGGTCGTCGATCATCAACGAGAATTCATCAATGGGGAGAGGGATGCCGGTTGCACCAGAGGACCACCCCTTGCTCTGGGCGGAGCCCATCCCCCCTTTAAACTTTCCATGATACGTGTCACGCATAGAAATGCAAAGTGCAGAAAAGATTTGAGATTTTTTTTCAGAAGGGGTGTCGTGCAAAACAGTTTCTGATTCAAAACAGTTTCATCAGGAAAGAATATCGATTCGCTCAATCATGGGGGTGTTGATACTTTTTGTCACAAGTGTTGTAGGCAGATTGGAACCATAATGTTGTCTCTCAGATTACAGGAAATTTACCAGACATTGATTGAAGAAATCATAAGATCATTTCAAAATCAAAGTCAGAAAATTTTTAATCAATAAAATTTGATTGAAAAAGCTTAATGAAAATGTTAATGAAAAATATAATTTGAAATAATATTTTCATTGGCAAAATTGGCTGGAATTACGTCGGGAGGTTTCATGCGATGATTTCTTATTTGTTCAGAATGTGGAGTCATAAACGTAAAATCGGTAATTTGAGTCGGTTCAATCGAAAAATTGCGGAGAGCAACTGGAATCGGGATTACAGACGTTGGAATCGGTCAGCTCAGCTGCAACGGCTGAACAGCGGCCGGGCTTTGTTTACGCGTCTGACGCTGCAACTTCGACCCCACCCGGCACTCTCTACGTTTTTTAGCGAATTTAATATTTATACTGAATGACTGATGACTGCAATAAAGAAACGGGGACGCATTGTTCGAAATGTTTGTGTCATTGATCGATACGTCGCGCGATCACTGACGCGTTTAGTTCGTCATGTTTTCTTCATGGGAGAAAAGATTTCAGGTACCCTGTTGACACCCTAAACGGCCGAGATTGCTATTTTTTCTATCCCAACATATTCCTTTTCTGACTACAAATTTACAACTAGACCAAAATTGTTACTTCAAACCTTGAGAAGTGTTTTTCGCAGGGCAAAGAAAACGTACCTGAAATAAATAAAAAAATTGAATTAGTATATGATTTATTGAAATCTTCAAAGATATGATTTGTTTGTTATAAAATAGAAAAATTGGAAGAAATAACATTGAGAATTTTGATGAGAGAAGAAAAAAATAGGTCATACAAATCACAGGAAATTTGACTAGGCACAAAGTCGGCATTCGAAAAATCATTAGCTAGTAAATATGAGCATTTGGACTGAAGTTGAATCCCTTGAAACAAAACCATTAATGATTTCTATTTGTATATTCGTTGAGCGGCGCAAAGAGAGCCTGAGGCTACCCGGATGAATTATGTGAGAAGTAGGCTTGTTTTCTTCAAGCTGGACTCCTGTGGTGCGAACAAATCGTATTTCCTTGCGGATGTTTCTACTGTTTTTTCCTACACTTTCGATTTCGTACAATATGAAAAACCCTCTCGGTCAATTTCTTCCTGCTTTTTGATTGCGCTCTGACAAGAAAGTAACATTTTGCAAAATTGCGAAAATGCAAAATATGTTGTCCATGTACCATATTTTTACACGGAGAATCATCGTGTTATATGAAAACACATTTTTATATGTAATTATAATAACTTCAGAAAGAATCCTTGCACAAAACAAATACGATTTTTATATTCGGAGCTGTGGAACGATCGATTAATCATCATCAAAACCCCAGAGCATTGTCCGACACGAGAGTATTATTTCTCGCGGAACAGCGATGATAAATCGTGCCAATTCCTTGGATCTATTTTGGTATCACTCGAAACAAGCATCCTAGTGGGAATAAATCTGGCGTTTCGTCCCGAGAAGTCGCGTCGTAATTATCACGCACTTTTTGCACGGCCGCCTCCGCAACCGCTTAGGTTGTTACACGTGTTTCGAATTACAATAAATATTAGTCACCGATCATAAGCCTTGTTTTTACAGGTGGCGTTGCCTCTGCCTTGAAGTTTCAAAACGACCACAGAATCTTCTAATCTAGATCCGAGTATCATCATTTACACGATTGCTCGATAAATAACAGTCTTATTTTCTCCTCTGCAACACATGCGAAACACACGTCATACTGAATCTTAGCGGGCACTAATTTGTTCGACTTTTCTTCAGATGTGTACTCAAAAGTTTGATCTAAAAATTGTGATGCTAACAATTTTAGATTTTAAATTTTTGCGTCAACGTTTTTTTTCTTAACTCACCAAAAATTGTGTTTTAATTATTGTACTCGAAGAAAAGGATTTGGAAATGAATCGAAAAAATGCAGTTCACGTATATAAGGTTGAACATTTCAATTCTCGGCTGATGAATCAGGTGTGGCTGCATAGGCTCGGTTGAGATTACTTTTGTGGGCGGATCTCGTTCTGTCAGAGCCTCCAGAAAGGCACTCAGGTAAGAAAGTCAGATCCGTCTTGGCGAGTTTGTGCGTCCTTTTCATCCGCGAAGATCGCCTTCCGCGCTCTTCGTCGGGATGAGTTTGATTTAAATTGGACCAGGAATCACAAAATACGAATCTAATCATCGGCGCTAATGCAGTCTGAAAATATTGGGTAGTTTATATTTGAAGCCTCTCATGGGTGCTTAATTTGCTCCTTTTTTCACGTAGTTTCGTATATGGCCATGGGAATTATCGTAGCAAAGTTACAGGTTTCGGGATAAAGCGTTGAACAAGAAATACAATTTTTGTCCTACATGTAAAGCAGAAGTGCCTATTTTTATCTTAATTTTTTTTTTAACTTGACAGGGATCACAGCAAAAATAATGTTTTAAATAAAACGTTTTTGTAGTCACTTTTTGAACATTTAAAAATGTTTTCCTATCTCATTAGTATTGTGAACATTTTGGAATATTCAAAAAGTGACTACAAAAACGGTTTTTTGCAGTGATATTAATGAGATATTAATGTTTAATTTTTTCCTTATTTAAATAATTTAATGATGACACATTATTTATAAAACAAACTGAATTTTTTTAGATAATAAAATAAGAAATACAATATAATTCAACGCATAATTTTCACATTTATTTTTACCAAATAATTACTCATATTCGAAAATCTGAATTATTACTGGGTATTATCGACCAAAATATTAATTTTTCTCTGAAGCAACATTGGTACTGAACGAATCATTCAGAACCTTCATTATTTTTTCAATTTTCTTGTGTTTTATATTTTAATGTTTACGTAAACTCCTTCAAAGAATATATTTACAATTCATCTGAAAAGATAATTTTATGAAAGATGATTTTGTTTTTACTAAATCAAGCATAGCTACTTTATAAAGTGTGAATGACCTGTCTGTTGAGGGTCAGTTGTTTCCAACTACTACTAAATAGTTCATTGTGCTGATTGCAAGAAACATGCGTTGTCCAAACTTAATTTTTCCAAGTGACAGTTTTAAGACAAACTGTGTCAGTTATTTAACAATTTTTCACCCACATACAACTGTGTTCAATTTCATCGCTGTTGGAATTTCAACAGCACACGATACGAAGTTATAATGAACAACGTCAAAAGAAAAGAATAACTTGCAAAAAATACGACGCGATTTTGAAAGAATTACAAATTTGTAGAAAAAGAGAAATAGGTCGATTTAATTTTGTCAAAAAAATATACTTCAACAAACAATTTAGTGATAAAAAAAGACAAGACAAATAAAAAACCTGCGTAAATTTAAAGTTTTTCAAAATTGTTTCAAGTGTGCTGGACAAGATATATAAATAAAACAAAAATTCCTTAATTCTGAAAACAAAATTTGCAGCCCCGCTGATGCTTGGAGTAGTAAAAAATATAATATTCGATTTGCATGCTCATCGCCTAAACGCCCAATACTAAATCGAGACTGATTGAAATGAAAGGGAACGGAGTACCGATCCTACGTTTTCGCTTGGCCAACCGGTTCAATCTTTCGACTAGGTCAGTGATAAAAAATTAACTCGTCCATGAAGTTCCGCACTTTCAATTTTAACCAGAGATCGCCCGAAAAAATTGATGTAAGTGCCTGGGTCATTTAAATTCCTCATAAAATATCAACACAAAAAAAGCCTTTTGTAAAAAAAATCGATCAAATCGTTTACTTGTCCAGAAAACCATGCCGATAAAAGCAGCGCCTCTTTTGATTCGAGAAATCGCGATGTGGCGCGCCATCTGTAATTATGTCATTGTTTCAAATTGCTCAACGTCCACTAGTGCAAGCTGAATGGCCCTTAATTCGGCCAGATTGACGCTGTTACCAATAATTTTTTTTTTTCAACCGAGGTATCATTACGAATTGACATTGATACACTCGACACCATAAAAAAGAACATGCCCTAAGTACAGCAGTGCATGCAAACTAACAACACGTTCATATGCTTCTGATTCTCCATTTAAGAAAGGAAACACTTTTTAGACCATCGCAAAGCCCTATTTATAAGCAATTATTTTTCGCTAACTTTTTTGCAAGGAATGTTTATCGATCTCTGCGCAAAACTGATCATGTTTTGTGTTAGAAATCTGGAATCTGAATCAGTACCATTGTCCAGGTGAGAAAGCTATACAATTTTTCGCACGCAATGAAGAACGGTGCGCCAATGGACTGCCTGGTGGTCCCATTTGACGCGCTATACTGTGTAGCCGCGGCACGAACGGCGGCTTTTTTTGCCGACAACAACTTATCCATGATTCAACGAGCGTTCGATTCCCCAGGCTGCACGGCAAAGTTTTACTTTCTCCGACGCCAAGAAATATCTGTATATGGTCTATAGGGTGGCCATCAGACTCGCGAATTTTTTTAACGGGTTGGCGTTTTGGGGATTGTCAGAACTAGGCGGAGCTAAGGGTTGAAGGGAGAGAAGATTCTGAAAACTAGTCGCGAAATGCGTGCAGCTGCTTATTCCAACTGGAACTATGGCGATCATAAAAAAATTCGAGAAACAGCGTTGAATAGTTTTAAGACTGTATTGAAAGTAATTTTAAATTATTGTAAATTAATTTGTTAATAACTATAGTTAATAAAGATGTTATATATGACATGGAAAATTAATAATTAGTGGTATGTTAAATAATCCGAAGTTTTGGATTACTTGTTAAACATTTCAATAGCTTGCAAGAAAAAATAAATGAAAAATCTAAAAAATTTATTGAATCAGCAACATGCTAAACATTGTATGCAACAAGGCTACAAAAGCGCAGCCGTTTCGTATGTTAGGACGTCCATAAATTTCGTCGACAAAATTTACAGTCGAAAAGCAAGGATTGATTTAAAGCACATGAACTCAAGAGGTTGGGATCTGTAAAAAATACACGCGCAAACTCGAGACAGTGTGTTTCATACGTATATGTATAAATTCAATAAATAATGCAAAAAGGCATAACGTCAATAAGGTATCCGCGAGGTCGTCTTGACACCGCGCTCGGGTATCGCTACTTGATGAGCTCGATGCTTTGATTGACGGGCAACGTTGTTCCAAACTCGACGGCACGCGAACAGAGCAAACTCGGCAAGCCAATCTTCTTCAACAGTGAGCCGTATTATTGCTGTTAGCAGACGTATAGCTTTGCCGTTGGTGCCAGCACGTACAATAGCAGAGGATAAACCTAGGATGAGGAACTTGGACAGGTCTTGGAAAGCAGAGTGATAACGTATAAATATGCTCAAGTCTCTTGCAGAATGTTTTATTCAACAATTATCCTCGTATATAAATTAAGGCAGACACTGTTTTTCTTAACGCTTGTAATTCATTCTTCTGCTATCTTTGTCTTCAAGAATTGGTCGCAACAGTATATAATCTCGTTTCAAGTCTGCTTGGTTGTGCATAGAGAAGATACAAAAAATCATGTAAGCTTTGAATGGTAGAAAAATTATTGCATTCGATTCTTTCTTCCCATTTTCATCTCGTATTTTTATGTAACTTACTTTCTATTTTCTTTCGCTTCTTTTACAAAAAACTGTAATTAGCGCTTTCGATTGACAGCCCACTCTTCGAAAAAGATATAGTTCCTATGATTTACTTTATTATCTGGAATTTATCGTTAATCTATGTATGTTAATTTAATGATGATTTATAATGAATCACAAGAGTGAGTTCAATCAACATGTTTATTTGATTTTACCAATTTCAATTGTAATTTCTAGTTATAAGTGAATTATTTTTTCATTTATACTATACATCCATAAATTCAATCCTTATAAATACAATTATTAGTACATGGTAGCTCGTTCAAGTTTCAATTGCATGTTGTTAATTTTTTCAGCTGCTATTATAATCAGTTTAACTTTCCAAAAATATACGTGATAAAGTTTTGGAGGTGAATCAGAAACGATGAATATCAAAATTAGTAAATTTCGTAAGCCTTTGTCAAGTGGAAATGGTATAGAGGCAATAAAATACTCGAGAAGTTCTAACTGTTCTAATAACAACGAGCGAAAAGGATTGCCGCTTAGGTATATAACAGCGGTCTCGTGCGCCTGATGTTTAATTAGCGTACGTAACGAGTTGAAGTGGTTGGCATGCGCACGAAACCCTTTGCTCGGAATGGGGTGCGATGTTTGAGCCAAACTTGACAAGCACGTAGAAATGCGCCTTGGAGATGCCACTCGACGGGCCATAACTTTGCAACGTCATGGTGTCAAATTGACATCTGCGAGATCGCATGACTGCTAATCGAAAAAACCGAGAATGAAATAGTTTGATATACGGAGAAAAACAAAAAGTGATTGATATTGCGCAGCGCAGAACTGTCTTTCTTTGTTTCGCAGAATCGTGGAGCTATTTAGGCAGCGCTTGTTGCTGTCACAGGACATATAACTTCGATCATATCAACCGGCTCGTACCCAGACTATGCACTGTATAGTGGATCGTACAGATTGCTAAGATTACGTCACTGCCACAAGGTAACGTTTCACATATACCATATGTCAAAATGGCCGTCCCTGCACAAGTGGCCGCACGCACGAGGGCCGTCCCTAATGTTTGATTACTCACAATTTAACTAACATTACATTGATTCGACCTGAAAACTAACTGCTGGAGTTACAACTGAAATGTAGAGAACGTTTCAAGTGAAACGAGACGCTTTTAAACTGCATAAAGTTTTATTCTAAAATATAATTTTTGGTTTTGTCCAACATATTTTGATGCATTTTATCCAAAACATTTAAAAACTGAAGACAAAATGCTTAAAAATAAAACATTACTTAGTGCTGAGTTATATAAAAAAAAATAATAGCGTTTTATGCAATAACCGCATAAAATACTATCATATGTTATACAGCTGTTGAATCATTTATTTTGTTGTATATTGAAATTTAAAAATTCTTGAAATAATTCGACATCTTTGGAAAAGATGTCCACGCCATTGAACGGGTACCTCGCCGGGCCTCCAAGATCCCACCTCAGCTCAGACGTATGGAGTTCGGTGAGAGACTGTCCAGTCTCCAGTCAAACTATTAGACACCATGGCGCAACACCGAGCAGATGCCGACCTGGTGAAAACGTTTAAAATTCTGACGGGGAAATACAACCACCCTGAGTTACCCATACTATTTCTAACCTCATCATCGAACCGGATCTTGGGGAACCGCGTCGTTAACCGGTGGAACCCACTGCCCCAGAGAGTGGTGTCTCCATCAAGTGTGCCTTCATTCAAACATGCACTCAAAAATTGTCAACGTCTGTGATTTGAAAACTTGAATAGTTTATGTAACTCTTGAAATTTGTACAGTTGTACACTATAGATTTTGTAACGAAAGTTACCTTGGTATGGCTATTACTTTTTGATTATAGAAGGTTGTGGTATCATGATTGGTTGGGGTCAAGTACTTTTTTTGTAACATTTTTGGAACAGTTATCAAATAGTATGACAGTTTTTAGTTGTATGTTCAAAAATATGTAAAAATAAATTTTCTTTTTGGTTTAAGGAGCTTATTTCAGGTACTTAGCAACGTGTCACAAAGAAGATCAACTTTAATGATTTTAGAGATTGAAACGAAAGTTTTAACTATGAAACAAATATTTCGTACAACAAACTTTTTTAGTTAAAATTTAGTCCAACTAGCGTCTAAATTTGTAGGAAATTTGATAATTATTTAGTAACGTTATTTGTTTGGTAGTCTGTTTTTTCATAAATAAAGAATGTGGCTAACAATTAGAAACGGTAATGTAACACAATACCGTTTCTATATTATGACTTATTCTATATTACATATTAAATTACTGCGAAAAATGCATTTTTTATCTGTTTCGAGTATCTTTAAAATGTTTATGTTTCTGTAGCATGAAAGAAATTTAAGAAAGATTATAAATGAAAACAGAGTCAACTGATATAAACATACTGTATACAACTGAAAAATACCGAACTATTATTGATAACTGTCATAACTAGTAAGAGTAATTCGGTCTATATGTCATAAAATTTACTTGACCAAAACCAATTTTGATATCATAACCTTGCATATTCAAAGAGGTCCGTACATTTTTTTTACTTAAATCGTGCTTTTTAGAAAATTTGCCTTTTTCAAAATTCTGTAAATTGGTCGATTCTTTTCTTTGATTCGATTTGTTTCCTTTTTCAATTCAGTGACACTCTTTCTAGTGAATGCAAAATATACTTGTTATACGAAATGGTCCCCTTTTTTCTTCGAAAATTTCTTTTTTGGAGACGAAATAATGCCATTTATTATCTTCTGAAAAGTAGACACTGCATGCCTCTGTTATTTTTTTTCCATACTTGGCTAGAAACACTGCCATGTCTCCTGGTGAAAGCTTTTATAAATCGGATTCTTAATAGATTCCTTATTGCTTTGTCGAATAAGTGATTTTTATTAAAAAATCAGTTTACATTGATGATTTTATGAATCCAATGTATTTTTTTAAGTTGCTCCATAATGATTTTTTTTTTTTTTTTTTTCAAATTATATTACAGAATTTCTTTTCGCAATCATAAAATCTAATGATCGGTTAAATTCATTAAATATTTAAAAAACAAAAGTAGAAAATGTTTACTCATAAAAATAATTAAATGTCTGGATAACAAAGCAAACAAATTAGGTGAACGTTATTGCCACAGAAAATCTTTGTTGTTTTGTGTTATATTTGTAATTACAAATAACTATATATTCACCATAGCGGAACTTGGAAAGTATTGCACAGCGCGACAAAAGACCGCAAAATAGAGCGGATTCTGTCGGGTGATGTTTTTTGCTATCTAACGCAAACACGTTCACCGATTGGCATTCGCGACTTCAATATGAATGCGCCGATTCAGATGAAGAAGTATGGACAGCCTATTGGATATTCGATTGCCAATTTACGCTTGAGTAACATGCAAGTCACTGCATCAGCGCGTGTCGACGTGTTTCGATCGCGGCAATCAATCGACCGGTCCGACAAAAACGCCAATAACGTGGCAAAAAAACGCGCAGCCGAGATTGGCGCTCGGCAGCGCATCCAATCTGATTCCGGGTAGAATCGCAGCACCAGACAAGTGTGACGAGGATGCTAAGGGTTATACGTGCGAGGGATTGTCTTCGAGAGTTTGCTAGGGAGAGAATCCGAGGGTCGTCGTACCCCAGCTGCCCTTATGTGGGTCACTATCACGCTCGCAAAACAATCGATTTTTTTTATCTTCTCAACATCGTTAGCAGTGCCAAGACTGCGAATGCATATTCAGTAAAAACATGTTTCCCTCAAATAAGTGATTTTCAAAGAGATAATCGTCTTTGAACATCAATTTTATTTGATTTTCAATTTTTGTGTTAATTATTTTTTTGAAGCACAGTATTCGAGATTGTTGTAGACTTCAGTCGAAACCCAGCGATTATGAAATCAGCAATATAAAGAGACATAGAAAACGTTATTCACGAGGCCTGGAAAAGCAACGCGAGCGCGCTTGTTCGATTTATTTTTCGAGTCTTTCATCGGACGTCACGAGCATCAAAGCGAACCGGTAGCCGGCTTGAAGGAACGTATAATGAGAAACAGATATTGAATTTTCATGCTTCGCAGTGAGCAAAGAAAATGTACGAGCCTAAAGGGCGATTGGCATTAAAAACCAAAATGCGAAAGGGCGCTGCAAAACGGGAGCCTGGCGCCATTGCAAGACAATGCACGACCCAATGACTTGCATTTGTATCTCTCGCCAGTCCGTGATTACGAATCCTTCAACCATCTTTTTCTCTTCTTTCTTATCCTTCGCTCCAGCCAGCCTCCTTTGGAACCCTCAAACTCTGACGAAGCCGCGCGCAGAGGTTCCCATCGTGCTTCGAAGCGATCGTGACGACGCTTCATCCGACTGCTGGAATTAAAGAAAAAGACGCCGAACAAGTATACCCTCCGCTTGTAACGTTGTTTACAACACGAGATTTGATTGGAATTTTTCAAGTATTGAAAAGGTCCCGGAAATGTTTATCGACTTCCAAAGGGATAAGATTTTAATTAACAGAATTTTTCTGACCAGCAAAATCCTTAGAATTTAATTATGAAATGAAGAATTTTCAAAAGATTTTTCATCGGAGATTGTTGAAGAGAGTATTTGTCTTTGTAATTTATAAACATTGTTTAATGTATTAGAAAATTTTTAATAAGCTAAAGACTGTAAACGAAACTATTGAAAAAATTATTTTTTCTTTTGACGGAATTCAGTAATACTTATTACAAATATTTATATATATATATTGGAAAAATGAAGTGTTGTATCAAGCATATAGGTATCACTTCTATACCTATGCAAAAAATGATTTTATGAAAATCAAATTATTTCGTATCGGGTGTGCTCTGATGGCGTTTGTAATTAAAATTTCTCCATCAAAAAATTTTCTTACAAATAATCAGGATTTTAATGTATTAATAGCGCTCTTTCGCATCAAGGAGTTATATATAACAACATTATTGTTTTGACGGAAATTACATGTCATGCGTGTACATGCGATATTATCAACTAACGTGTATTAAAAATAAAAGAAACTGAATGCCATTTTCATATTAAACACAGATAAAACGAGCAATTTTTATAAAATATGTATCATAAGCAATTATTTAAGCATGAATAAATTTATGCATCTCAACTAAAACTGTTAAATTTTTATTAAGTATTTATGCAAGTTCAGAGTAAAAACTGAAAAAAATTCTTTGATTCATCACAAAAACTTGATCTTTATAATAATTTATTTCATTAAAAATTTATGTCAGGTTTTCTGAAATTGGATTTTTACCACAATGTATTTTTTTTAAATTATAAAAGTTTTTTTTAAAACCGTTAAGCGCAGTGCAAAAAATGAACTTTTAAACAGATCACATTTGTATATCTCTATCAGTGACTCCTCAGCTTGAAGACAAGGCGTCGAAACGTGATGTCGGGTGTTATCACAAATTCAATCACTGTCTTCAAAGCGCCGTTAAATATATCAACCAAACAAAAAGTACAGGAACAATGATACGTTTTGCAAAAGGAAACAAAAGCTAGTGTGCACAGTCACCGTGAAAGATTTGTACGATAGAAATCTCTTACGAGTCGAAAAAAAGAAAGCGAAAGAAAAAAACGCGCAAATACTTAACAGGAGAATAATCAGCGAGTTGGGGTTTATCCTTCTCGTTTGTCTTTGCATTAATTACCAAGAATTAAGAGCACGCTTGGCACGGCAGGGCGACCGGATTATACTGACTTTGTTATTACTTGTTGCAGATTATTAATTACGAAGAATTATGAGAGAGGGTTGGGCAATCGCGGCGCGCGCCAAGAAGAAAGAAGCCTTCAGATTTGTGTTTTCAATTAATTTTCTTGAATTAAGAACGATTGTGAGGAATTATTGTGGGAGTTGCTGAACAATACGCGCGCTCACTCTCCCTCCTCTATTCCGCTAATCGATAATATCGTCCAGAGTTCAGATTTATTTTTATCGAATCGCAACACGGATTCCATACCCCCCACCTCTTCCAAACATTTCATACATAAAAAATAACATAAAAATATTGGAAATGAATAAAAAAAAAAGAGTAAATGAAAATGAAATACGTGTTTGTAAGAAAGTAATATTTGGAATTATGGAGATATATTGCCGATATGAGCAGCTTCTCGGATAGAAAAAAAATATAAGATGAGATTGAAATAAATATATGATCGCGCGGATGCACAAACAAGATGAGCAGGATGTAACTACTCGGCTGCTGTAAAGTACGTGTATCTGTATCAAAAAAAGCACGAACAACAAAAGAAACATATCAGCCCTTAGAAAAATATTGTGCGTGCAGTAGCACCGCCGACGGGCCGTCGAAAAAAAGCAACGATGCCAGCTGCCGCCGCCAAAGCTGCTACAATTGTCGTACAAAAGACTGGTCCTACATATGCACTCCCGCTGCAATGCAACTCAAAAGTTATGACAGTATCAAGAATAATAAAAGATAGGGCTGATAACTGTGTCCGACAAATTTCGTTCTTGTTTAAACAAATATTTGTCTCATTTCATCAATCAGAGAATCACAGAGAAATGAAAAATTGCCTCCTGTTAATTGCAATCACTTTCTAACTCTCAGTTTGATCAACAATATTTAAATATAGTTGAAAATAAATTTTTTAAAGTTTTAGTCTGTCAGTATTATCTTTTTTTTTTAATTTATATTCTGTGATTTAATAGTCTCATTCACTTAAAATTATCTATTAATTCAAATATTGAAGTAAACATTTTACTTTTTGCAAAGTTGCTCTTATTGTGAGTAGGGGCAACCGGGGTAATTGTGACACATGGGGTAAAGAGTGACACCCTGATTTTTTAATTAAAATTCAATTTATTTGCACATTTCACTGTCTATATACAAGTTTATTATCTATTAAGAGTTAACAAAATTATTCCAGTACAAATTAATTTCGAAACTTAAAAAAGTTTTTTTGGATGTCACAATTACGCCGGTTGCCCCAATAAATTCACTTAAAAATAATTTGATAGCCAAAGTAAAATGAGAATTTTTCATTTATCTAAGTTTCGAAAACAAACAAAGAAATCGTTGTAAATCTGTTATTTACATTTGTTGATAAATAAAAAGTCAGATTTTGTAGTAAAAAAAAGAAACGTGAATGGAACAGGAAACACGTCAGAGGTTTATCAAAGTTTGATCAACAGCGAACAGTTTTATTTGTGCGATTGCTAAATTTAGCGACGAGTATCTTCGCGAGATTAACCGGAGTTGATGACTATTCGAGATAAGTATTTATTGCGTGAAATAGCATAAAATGATAGCATCGTCGACCCCGCCGCACACATAATAGCGCGCCTCTCTAAGCTCATAATGAACGAGACATGGAAAAAGGTAATAACGTGGTTGGATTCTAATGAGATGGGTCAATTATATATTAATCAATTATCTTTCGCCAAGTTAGTAAGTGAATGATTACGACGTCCGACTGACATCAATGTTTCTAATTGGGAAAATCACAACGAGAAGACTATCAGGGGGAGGGACTGCCACTTCCGCTCCCTCATAGTCGAAAAATTTTCTTGGCTCCCGTGAAACCGTGCAGACTGCGTGGGAGCTGGCCCACGGCCCTGGACTCCATTTTCTATGCTTTATTAGTCGTTTAATTATGAAATTGCGCTTAGATTAATTGGCTCCCGTAATAGCTCGAACAATGCGCTGACACATAAGGAGAGTTGGAGTTTGTTTCCCCTCGAAAAAAAAAAAAAAAAAAAAATTGGCAGTTACTTACTCCGGCATGCAAAATCCGTTAAGGCAAAGTTCGTCAGCACCGCGCATCAGTGGCGTGCACATTGCCATCAGTTTTGCAAGAAAGTATGGAAGAATTTTTCAAAATTTCGCGTTCATAGCAAGAGACACGGAATTGTTATAGCGTAAGGCACACAGGCGGCGCCAGAGCGTTGGAAACCGCAAGAAAAAGCGTCTGAATTATCGCTGCGGTTGCGATTGCACGCACAGCCGTTGTTGTAGGCGGCGTGGCGGCGAACGAAATGGCCACTGGTTACATTATCAGAATGTAACGATGCGATCGGACCGCACACGAGGGCACCGCCGCAGCCACTTTATCATGCGATTTTTCGTCGCGCGATATCTCTGTCGATCGATACAGCGCCAATTATTTTCCGGCCTGCCTGTTCCGCTATCTGCCATCTAACCTCTTGGCAGGATACGTATCTATCCGAGAGTGTTAATGTATACACGCTGAAATGGATTCCAGCACAAGGTAAACCTTAGAATATGAAACCGGGCTGTATCATTTTTTCCACTGGATCATGCAGAGGATCAGAGATGAAATAACAACGCCGGCTCGCCCTCGGAGGACCCGCACGAGCCGACGGCTCGTCGAGTTCTGTAACTGTGACTTGGGATTATTTGGCTTTCCTATCCCTGCAAACTCCGTCCTCGTTTCAACAGTCATCCATCTCTGTTTCTCGTTCTCACTCCGGCCATCGTTTCTTCCTACTTTCTCTCATTCTGTCGCGCTGAATCCGTTTCCGTTGTGACGGCCGCTGCGCAACGCGTGCACCGCGAAACAATTGTCCCGTCAGGGACTTTCAGAGAGCCGCAAAACTGATCCCGCGTGCAAAAAACTCAACAACAAGAGGGTTCACTAGAGAGTTTGGAATCAGAGTGCGATCCGTTTGCAATTCTTCCAGTCGAAATGGCGGCTAAAACTGGGGATACAGAGGGGATCCTCCACGGCAGAAGGACAACATTTTCGCCGCGCAGTCCCCTCGTTTCGTTTACCATTCCATTTCGTCTGTAGTCTGTCGCGTGGGTGGGGTAAGCTTGTACTACAACCGAGCTCTACCGGTGGGGCTGATTCATTCAGAGAAACGGCTTTGAAAGAGACACCACCTGTTGGCGCGAGCCCCACTTGACAATCCTAGAAACGAGAAACACGTGCACAATCTCTCTTGTTGCTTCGTACATTTGACTCTATAAAAACGATTTGACGTGTGCACTAAACACGACGACAAGTCCGGATATTGTATTTTGTTTTGATTTTGTAAACTTTAGCAGCACAATAATTTTGATCAGTTGGTGTGGGCATTAAATAACTGGCGATCAAAATGAAGACATCGCTATGTTGAAACGCGTTCCAATCGAGTTGTTGCCAATATAAACAAAGAGTCGCGGCATCTGACTCGCTTGAGTGCACCGTACGCACACAGGCTTAATTTTATCACCGGTTGATCTGGTGTCCGGTTTCACTCACCAGTCCGATGGAAAATTGATATAGAAAGTGCGCGTGGAAACGCAAAAACGAAGAGGAAAATCGATTTTTGCCATTCTAAGAGGAAATCTGTTCCAGTTATTATCGTGTGTTTGTTTTGATGCAGCTGAATTCTTTAGCCAGTGTCAAAAACCCTGCTCGCCATGAAAGGCAAATGAATGAAGCGTTGACAGCGTTGAGGGTATATCAGAAGGAACGATCTCAAAGATTTAGTGAATGTATAACGTGGAGGAAGACAGCGGCAAAGTAGCCGAAGGTGTTCGCAAAGCCGTCAAGACAATTAAAGTATAATTCGACCCCCCGTGCCAAGACAAAGTGCTAGCCAGAGGCGACACTGTTATTAATGCACGCGCGAATTCGAGCTTCTGTAGGCAGCCTGACCGTCAGGGCAAGGTGCAGTTTATACGAGGTAAACGGCTGCCATCTAGGCGATCTCAAGAGAATGGTCAAACGTCTTCACATCGAGTACCAATCGCGAGATTCTACGAGCTTGAGATCTAGCGTGATCACCAGAGGTTACACCGGAGCGGATAAACTTGTTCTCCGACTACTAGTCACGATTGTTGTTGATCGCGATCGGCGCCTATCCCCCGGCAATCGTAACGCCGTCAAAAATGCCGCGGAGAATTCACTTCATCATATAGTGTAAACATGGATTTACTCTGATGAAGAAGGAAGAGTCAGGGTGGATAGACCATCAAATTAAAATGTGAGAAAAACTGACGATTGCTGGTAGTGATATATTGTAACGGCGTGAGAAAAATGCAATTAAATGATTAATTCTAATTTAAATGTACCTCAGTTGTGGGAAATATTGAAATGCAGTATTTTCCTACGAGGCAAAAAAATGGTGAACAATGGGACAACAATATAGGACGAAAGTGAAGTTCGAAGACAAGCCGAGAATTGTTATAAGAAATCTATGAGGAAAGCTCATAAATAGGTGCTTGACTAGAACCTAACTGGACAAAATGCAGTTGTCAAAAACAAATAACAGTTGCTAAATCTCAGTAGGAAACAGCTGAGATTGGTAACAGGACCAATCTGATATAATTCTGCACAGTGCACATGTTAATTCATTTTTGTTTTAAATCAATGCAAATAACATTTTGACAGATATTCGAAATATTTGCACTGGCTTAATGCAAACAATTTTTGTTGAAACATTTATTTTTGTTTGTTCTTAACAAAACACAACCTATATGAAATACGCAAGTCAGATAACAAGACATGTTGTTGATGTCAAATGAAGAAAGAGGATACCATAGATGTGATAACAGAATTACTAGAACTTGCTAGTCTTATGAACGCTCATTTGGGTGTAGTATGGCCACCGATGGAAAAAAAAAAAAAGCTATATATCGTAGTTAACATTTGAATGTGAGAAGTGAAACACTTGCTCTGTTCTTTCTTCAGCGCTTAAGAGTTACAAGGGACGAAGGTCTAAGTGTGGGATGTAGGATTTGACCGATTCAGTGAACAACTCGCCCACTTTATATTTGTATTTCTCAAATTAGAAGATTTCAGAAAAATTCTGACTGATATGAAGAAAAAATGTTTTTGTTTTAGACGGTTTAAAGCAAAACCTGGTAAGGACCATAGAAACTAACCTGGCAGTGGTGCAGTCTCTGTAGAGGACATCAAAGTCTTTGCAGCTGAGGAGTTTGCAACGGTTAACTCCCGGTTGGATAGCCCCAAGACCCCGAAGAATTCTGACCTGCTCGACGTTGCACACAAGTGGCACGATATCAAGTCTCTTCAACTTGGTGTAAACCGTATGCAGACCTCCCACAAGGTGCTTGAGAAAAAGTTCAAATGCCTGGGGCAGGCAGAGCATTGTGTCACCATTGATGATGAAGGCAGCGACTTTTTGACCGCGGTAATCGACGAGTTTACACTCGTTCGCAGTCGGGTCACTGGAGCTGATGGGTGGCGGGCTGTTGTAAGACCTTGGTGGCATGACAGCATGATGGGCAGCCATGAGTTCCAACGGAGAGCCATGGTGGGCGCTTAGCATGCCGCCCAACTGTCCCAGTAGACCTAAGCCCGGGGGCGGTAGGCCCGGCATTCTCGGGACCATACCTGGAGGAGCTCCTGGGCCCCCTGTGGCGGACAACGGAGACGGGCTCAACGGCAAACCCTGCGGGGGCGAGCCCCGAGACGGTGAACCCGGCGTGGGCACGGTTCGGTGTTGCTGGTGTTCGCGGATCTGGTCCCTGGGATGAGGCTGCTGGTGGGCGTTCGGGGTCTGGTGTAACTGCTGGGGTGGACTGTGGGGATGATTTTTCGGACTGGCGGTAACCGGGCTGGCGCGACTGCTGTGGTCAGACGAGCTATCCATCGCTCCAGGTGCTGCGGATCCAGAAGCTATATCTAGACGTAACAACAGAGAGCGAGATGGAAAAAAACAGTGCTAAGATGATATCGGTCTCAACGGGCAAGATCGCGAAAACACTCGGACATGGTACCGGGGATTGGCATGCGCGAAACAATATCACGATCGTCACTGACGGATGTCGCACTTGAAGTGTCGGCTCTTGCCAATTGTCACTGTCACTGGTTGATGGCCAACTCACTACTTCACTCCGCGAATTCGCGACTGGGTCTGCAGTCCATGGCTAAACGAGCGCAGTTCAGTCAGAGGAAGCGCGTTGCACTGGTGACGAAAAGCCGAGATCGCGCGACGGCAACCGTTACGCGTACCGCGGAACGTCAAAACTACGAGAGCAGCTACGGCATTTACTGTAACAACTCGCAGGGACGCGCGTTGTTCCTTCTCAAAGTGGCAAGCGCTCTCTTAGTCGAGTCGAGAATATTTCCTCCCTACCCAGTCACAGATGTAATAAATAAAAACATGAGTGGGAACTGGTTGCTGGTGGGGATGGAAGGCGGCTCGTGCGCGCACGCGGCCTGCCGGTTGGTGGAGTGTCGGCGGGGCCTAGCCGCGCGAGTGGCCGGTGCGAGCGCGTCGTCGACGCCCCAGGAACCAGCCGCCCCCGTTGCCCCCACCCCGAGGCTGCCAGCGACGATTCACAGACACACAACCGAAGACTGAAAGCCACCGGGCCGAGCGAGCTGAGGTGGGGTTTTCTTCTTTTTCCTCACGACTTCTCTTTTCTCGTCTCGTTTCGTCTTCTGCCCTCCTTCTTCGCCGCTTTCCTCCCCGCCCCTGCCGCCTCACACCCCACGCCTCCTCCTACGACCGCTTCTCTCTGTCTCCTGCAAGCGAAGAATGTCGCCGAATCGATCGCTCGCGAGAGCACTCGGATCCAGGGGGGACATCCACCATATTCGCCATCGGCATTACACGCGCGCACTCATTTCTTCCGTACCCTCCACCCCCTACCTTTTCTTCTCTCTCTTACATCCAACCGCTTCCACCCCCGCTCCCACTCCGCGCTTCAACAGTTCCTGGGTACTAGCTGTACTTGATATCTTTGTACGGCTTCGCGTCGAGCTTGTATACGTGCCGCGATGAATTCTTAGCCGCAAAACTTCTTCGTGCGATCTCTGTATCGCGAAATCGTTCGCTCAACTCTCCTCTCTCTCTCTTTCTCTCTCATTGTCTCTCTTTGTCTCTGATGTAATACAGTGGTACTTGCAGAATATTCCTCATCGATAACCGCGCCATTCTGCATGCCACGAATTCATAAACGATACGTGCTGTCTTTTCTAAAGAGAAGCCGCATTGTCTTTATTATCCTCTTGTAAATCGAGTTGCATTTTCTGCTAAAAGTTTGTACATTGTACGGCGACAATAATGAGAAGCATTTCAACACTTTTTTTCCACAGTAAACATTTTGCACTGAATATTGACTCTCGTTTGGGTTTTTCTTTTTTTTTTCTTTTTTTTTATTCTTTTGTAATTTGCGTAAATTAAAAAAAAAGTACAATGGAATGTTGGAATGATAATAATAATGAATTCTGGTTCTTTTTGTCATTTTAAATCGGAAATTTTATGAGTATTTTGCGCAACATATACCAGCAGTCGTAAAAATTGTGTGCGTATATATAAATGGCATATCACACGTGAAACATAAATATACAAGCGTTTATGTTTCGGTCAATTTATTCTAACAATAATTTTATGATAACACACATCTCATATTCAACATCGGTATGCAGCAGTTTGCGGTAATCGAAAAAAATGATGCTCGACGGTGGAAGACTCGGGGGCTTATTATGCAAATTGCATGTAAAAAATGAAACTTGAAAAAAACTGCAGCGAATAATTACCACGACCGCGCGTAACACACGTTAGGCCGAAAAAACTTTGTACTTGATTAACAATTCGTCCAAGTTACAAAGAGACTTTTATCTCCCTCATATATACGACGGTGAAATGCGCGTGTGAAACAAATATTGATATTGTTCGTATATTATTGTTGGAAAAGTTGTTTCAATAGTGAAAGTGCCAATTATAGATTTTAGTAAAGAGTCATAAAACAATGTAAATTTCAATTAGAGATAACAAATGTCAAATCATTCATATATTTTTGTATATAATATTTTCTGACAAGTATTTTTTATTCGGAAATATTGGAAATCAATAAATATTGTAATGCATGGAAAAAATGTGGGATAATTTGAAGTTAAGATAAATGAATTGAAAAAAATGTTGCGGTCAAGACTGATAATAAAAATGGAAAATAACAAGCGACAGGAAGAAACTGTTCGGGCGCCTCGATTATCTTGTCATAGACCTTTTGAAGAAGGTACCCTGATATAAGAGGGGAAGGGGCGCGAAGGGGGCTTCAACGATCACCCCTCATCTGCCTTCATTGGCCCGCTGACCCAGATTCATCCAGCGGAGGGTCCCTCCGTGCCGGCTTGTTATGTGCATATAGCCACTAATACACACGTTACACAGCTGATCCCTTGACCTCGTGCAACCCCGGAAAAATAAGAAGCCTTGGTCAACGACATTTGCCCAAAAGACTTCTAATGCGTACCCAAAAGAAAACATTCGCAACCTCAAAGTTTCCGTCACTGTTCTACAATTCAAACCCGGTGATCGGAAACTTTGTTTGGGGATCAACAGATCTACTGAAATGGAAATCTTTTATATGTGTAACAATAAAAGATATGTTCTTTAGTATGTATTTCAAATTGAACAGATTTTTTGAAATTTCATCATTTCTTTATTTGCACTTTATAAGTCACTGTAACTGTTTTTTTTATTTTGTACATAAATGTGTTTGTAATTTTAATTTCATCAATATAGTGAAAACAATTTAATTAGAATATTCCTGACCATTAAATCAGTGCAATTTTTTTTATTGTACAGAAAAAATCGCAGCAAGTTTGAGCAAAACCACGCGGTGCAATAAATCTGCAGGGCTCATTCCGCGTAGATGGACATGTGACACAAGAGATACACAGATAAATCTTTTGGCAATGACGAAGTGGCGCGCAGCCCTTGTCGGTCATTATTTTTCTCTTTCATTATTACGCCGGGCAATGGTTCTGGCTTATTCGGTTAAAAACAACAGGCAAACGCTCATGGCGACCAAACAATGCGGATCACGCGACAGCTTGACTGGGAAACGCCAGTTTTATACCAGGCGTATAAAACACCATTAAAAGTGTTGGAAAAGCAACTGAAAAAAACGCAAACTCGAGGTTTTCAGTTCAGAGTCATGGTTATAGATTAAAGATGGAGTAGCGCATTTTCAGGTGTATTTTTTCAGCCATCGACTGTGCACTTTTTCGCAAGTCTGACGTCATACTTCACTTTTGCATACAGTTTTCTCGCGAGATTTCAAGCGCAAATTATCTACCGCTAGGCCAGATTTGTGTTCTTCTAAAAAGACTGTACAAAAGAATAAACAATGAAAAATTATATTTTATTTGTAACAAATATATAAGGGTTTTTTGTTTCATTATATAGCTTGTCTTGAAAAAAATTGCATAAAGATACTGGTGAAAAATTTCACAATTTTAAAACAAAAAGAAACAATTTTAATTATTTCGTTTCTTAGTTTTTTTAATAATGTTGAGTTATTTGTATCATGACGTTGTTAATTCAATTATATAATCATATTTCTGAAAATTATATAGTTAAAACCAGAATTGCTTTTCCCAAAATTATAACAGATAATTTTGACATTATAGATATATCATGCGCATACGTAATTGCAAACGAATTTATCCGTTACATCACTATCATCGGCTATAAAAACTGACTGTTTCATTTAGTCGCAACATGAAGAAAAAAATATCATAACTAACTTAATCTAATCCATAACTAACTAATCCATAACTATCAGCATAAACTATACTGATAATTAATGGATTTATAAAGCAAACGACATTACGAATATTTAATGCTGATGATTGCGGTCAATATCGACGATGGTTGTCAAAGCCCACCTGGTCTTTTGCATGTTATACGCTAAAATGGTTTTATAGTTTTTTGTGAAATGAAAAATTAAAGCAAAGAATTCTATTAGTTCAGATGAAACGAAATTATGATGTTACGGTTCTATAACTTTTATTTTAAAAAGCGTGGTTAAAAGCACGAACAAAAAAATGTTTGCACAACAAAGCAAAAGCTGCAGTAACATTTACTAAATTATCAAATACCCATGATTAACACTTTTAAAATCATTTCCCCCATTGCAATAGTTCGTAACTTTATTTTACGTCTCATTAATCTGAAATAGAGCTGACGTAAAATTTGACCGCAAATTCACGTCAGGTGGAAACATATTTGTTTCATGATTTGCGTCGTGCGCACCGATAAATTAAACAACTGGAAAAAACTGTCCACTGAGAAGAAAAATATTTCGAAAATAATGCACAAATTAAACCATATAATTCGATGGTTTGAAACGTCTTTTTCAAAAAAAAAGGTTTAAAATAAGCGAGAATAACAGTTGAAAATCTCAGAGTAGTGGAATCAGCAAAAAATGTGTCATGGTAATAAATAAAATAACCTACGAAAAAGGTAACGTTTTCCAGATTTGTTTTATTTTGTTAAAAACTCACTGAAACTTCAGCGGGTTCCGCTCACCGAATAAATAAACCCTGCGAAGAGAATCCTCACAGCGAGTGACAAACAAAGCCATCGTTCATTAGGCACGAAGGAAAGTGCAGTCATTGACGTGAATGTACACATATGTGTACACGTATGCACATCAGCCAGCCAACGGCATTAGCTCCCCTAAAGTCTAACACCGTTATTAATTCCACTAATTGGGGATGACTCGTATCGGAGCAAATATATATGATGTGTGTGTACATCACGCATAGGCTTTTCGACATACACCTAGTCGAGCAGCTATATCTGAAGAATAGACACCAAATATGACACGCAAAAAGAAACATAAACGATTAATATAACCCAGTTCGCTCTGTTGCTCCGATGTGAAAATCACATTCTCAAGTTATATCTTTGGAACAAGGGGAAATTTAAATTGAAAGATTTTTTCACATTTTGAACCTGAATTCATATAGAAGATAAAAGTAAATGAGTAAATGAGTGAAAAAGATTCATAAAAGTGATTTTATTTATCCAAAGTAATTTATGAAAAAATAGCATTTGCCAAAATTGATCAGGTAAATCCTTTGAAAAAAAAAGTTTGTAACCACTTATAAATGAACTATTTAATCTAATGGAAAAAACTTTCTTATATGTTTGTTTTAGTTCGAATCCAAATAAAAATTGTCATAAAACACACGTCATTCGAAAAACTTGAAAAAATGACTTTTTAAAGTGAAATTTTAATGATATATAAATGGTGCAGTAACAGAGTCATGAATCGAACGTACGTGACCTGAAACAACCTTAATACGAGTGTTTATTGTATTTTTATCGCGCTTCGAACAGCAAATGCTTTTTTGAGCTTCAGTTTGTTTTTAAATCTAATTCTGATCATTTATCGATTCCTCGGATAAAAGTTGCATCAATTTTGTCAACAACTTCTGTTTTGGTACAAGCTTGTCGAAATTTTGAAATGATCTTAAAATATGTTAAAGTGTATGTAAGCAAAATTATTATTTTTTGTCTACTCGTTCTTTGTGATTAAAAAAATTAAGTATTGTGATGGAATTGCATAAAAGTATTTTTCAAACATGCATTTAAAATATGTTTGGAGAAGAGAAAGATTATAGAAGACATGCCAGATTATATACACAAACATTAACCAATTATTAGACTATTCTTGCAAAAACTTCATCAAGTTCAGAAAACGGTAACTACAATAAGAAAGATTAAAAAATAATAAAATAATACCAAAAGAAAATCTTTAAGATTTATTCGTTAAAAACAATCATCAACATCTAAATAATTACGACATATGACAAAGCAAAATAATTATTTGTAATTATAAGAGATGCATTGAAAATCATAACCTTATATTCTGAAGGAAATATGGACTCAACGTTTCAAGAATTTTATACAGGGTCAACTCTAGCCCGTCTATTACTTGGTAGAGGTAGCGCCTTAGATACAGTAAAAGGACAGGAATAAGCAACAGTTGAAATTAACAACAGTTTAAAGAAATTAAAACCTGTGTATCTCCCATATGAGCCAAGTTCTGTATAAAGAAGTCACTTAAACAGCATATTCCAATAAAATGAAGGAAATGTAATAACCTTCTTTAAAAAAGATTTGGAACATTGTGAATTCAATGATAGAACCAAAAGTTTCAGAATTTGAAGCTGTCCTGAATTAAATAACCTGAACTCAAATTGGTAGGCTGGCCGATATAAATGGAGCATACTATAAAAGTTGAAACTTGATTTAAATCTTTTATAAAATTCGCAAGGATCCTCTACAAAAAAGGAAGGTCAAAAACGGTGACGAATGGTGCTTGATTTCAGAAAACTAAATGAAAAGACAATACACGATTCCTTCCACTGTTATTCGTTCACTCTGTTCCGGAAATATTTGATACGACCAGAAGATTCATCAGTTAAAAAAAATTACACTCCATAAACATAAACTTGGGTTTAGTTCAAGGTTTAGACATGAATTTGAACGATTGCCAAACTGCAACTTTTCAATAATTAATTAATATTGTGCTATACAGGATATAACAAAATATATTGTTTGTTTATGTATGTTTGATATGAAAACAAGTAAACATACTGGTCCAAATGAAAAACGCAACACTTTACATGTATTTCTTATAGAAGGTGTTGCGTTTTTTATTTGGACCAGTGTACGTATACAGAAAACAATGAAAATCCTGTACGACTTCAAGCATTTGTTCATCACGATTGAGTCCTTCTGAATTCCAAACTATTAATGAAAGTCGGTGTGACATATCGACTCTTTCTTTTACTCTAAAAATTTTGTTATAAAGGTAACTTTTAGAACTGATCAATTAATTAATTAATTTATTCAATCAAAAATACAGGAATAGAACAAATATGTAACAATTTATTTAGAAAAACAAATTTAGGTATTGGAACTAAAAATTGACTAATATTTTTATTAACGTATGATATTGATTGTAAGTATTTTTGTTTACTTTTGTTTGGGTACAATGATAAAAATATATCCAAGTACCACTAACGAGAAAGACAATAGGAAAACTTTCTTCAGTTATAGCAACTACATTTTAAGGTCATATAAACTTTTTTTACTATAGAACAACGAAATAGTTCAATTTAAGGAAATTATAAATATTTTTAATGATTTTAATATAATTATTTTTTATATTGTTTATTTATTGTTTATTTATATTAATTATTTTAGATGTTCAAATAAATATGAATATTCTAATTTGAAATTCGTTATTATTCTATATAAACATGTAAAAATTTTGACAATATAATATTAAATAAAAGCGAGTTTATATAACTCAACACATGGGTTTACTTAACTATCTATATTAGTCAATATATCATTGTTATATTAATGAATGGACATTTGTTGTTTTAACTAATTCAATTTGGTAATAACAACTATATACGGTTTCTAATTTAACTTTATAATATTTTTATATACGCCATTCAGTATAGTTAAAACAACTGCAATTTATATTAATAAAATAGCTTTATTTGTAATTACAACATATTTTAATAATCATAAAAACTAACTACTTAAACGTAGTTATTCAAACCAAATATTCTCAGTGTAATAATGTTACCAGACCCCTTTTTATTAATACTTACATGTGAGCATATGTTATTTGATGTAATGAAGACTTCTTTCGTGAACGTTCATATCATGCTGAAAGCACTGGTTCTCGTCCGATCACCAAAGTTAAGCAGCATTGAGCGCGGTCAGTACTTGGATGGGTGACCGCTTGGGAACACCACGTGATGTTTACTTTTTTTTTGTTTCAAATCTTATTTATTTGTTTCTTTTCTTAAAAAATACTCACTTATTAGAAAAAGTTGAAAAAGAACAAAATTGTTATTTGCAGTTATGTTGTAAACATTTATTTGTTGTTCTTATAACTAAAGTATAACTTGTTATACGCCAAAATCACTGATCAATCACTGATTGTGTTAATCTTCCTATCATGAACTTTAAACTTGGACTTAAACTTAGTGTATGTAATTTTATTTATTATTTAGTTTAAAATTCTTCTATATTTAGAGTGCAATTACATTTAAAATTTTTTAATATTTGTTTTAACGTACAGTATTCAGCTAATAAAAAATTATCAAGAGTCAATTTTAGCAAAGTGAAAAATATTAACCTGCGTAGAACACCATAAAGAATAAGTCAAGCAATTTTGTACAAGTACTTGATACGTTTCTTTGCACTTAATTAATTTTATTTATTCTTTTTAATAACAACGACGAGGATCACGAAGCCGTAACAGTATAAAAAAAACTTTCTTTAAAAAATTAATAACAAACAATATTTTTAAATTTACAAACCAGTCCAATTTATAGTCCAGGTAGTTTTATATATTTTTTCATTTTCTTGTTATTATTTTTCAATGTTCAACGAAAAATTGAATAGTTTTGCACTATACAAATTTGATTTTGATTTGATTTTTAAATTCTTTTAGTTCAAAAAACTCAATCCGATACGATCCTTGACTCGTGTAGACTCTCGTCATGTAGGATTTCACTTTCTATCGCAGAATTCGTGGTGGGTATAATACAAATTTTATAAACATTGTATAACATCTACCAATCGGTAAAATGGAAATGGAGGCGAAGTAAAAAAGATTTTATGGATTGTGGATTAGTTTGATGTTTTTGTAAAAAATAAGGAATGGTCAAAGCGTCGAACAAACTGCCAAAGAATATGGAATTTTTGTTGAAACTATTTATAAATAGGAAACTCTGTCGCTTGAACATAATCAAAATCGAATTTCTTTCTAGTGTAGAATCTCTTTCTTATGTAAACACAGTTCAGTTCTGTCGGTTTTCCACGACAGAGAGTTTATTGTACTCTTCGTCAATTGAGCAATAAAAATAAAATTACAATTTGTTAAGGCTCGATTTTAGGAACAATAATCTTGCTTTCCATATAGAATGTGATTCAATTTTTTCGATCACTTGAAGATCACTCTTGACATTTGAATATTCAACAATTGAATTGGCGATAAGATGGACTTATTAAATTTTAGGTCCAGTCTTTTTATTTTTGAGAAAAACATTAAATTCCTACCTATTGAAATTATGAAATCATTTTCGAAAGAGAAAAGCTTAGTTACGCTTTTTGAAAAATTTACTGTAAATTCATAACTTAGTTGTATTATTACATTAGATGACTCAACTCGAGCATCAATGAAACAATACATGCGTAGCCCGGCGATTTCTCATGATGTGGGGAGAGTAAGCATTGGTGTGTTACGCTTTTGAAACGCACTTTACGCACAACTAATAACCAATACGCCACGTGTTATTATAAATAGCCACTCGTTACGGACACGGCCATACTCGCGATGTCCATAATGGCGTGTTATCGGATAAATAAAATAGATAGTCGGACGAGAGGGTGCAACTCGATTACGCGCTGACATCCCTACAGCAGCGGCTGTTAGAAAATGCGTTTTCCTCGTTGCGCTCCGGCATATTTTTGTTTGCGCGCACAAACGCCGTAAATATCATGCTTTCGCATTAAAAAGCACGCGAATTTTATGCAGCTGGTAGTTTACGCGCGCTCCACGCCGCATGTTAATGAAAAATATATTGCAAGCTTTGTAACGTATACCACTGATGATATTTCAATCACATTTATGTAGATTTTGGAATGTTTGCGCAGTGTTATTTTGTAACTTTTCATCAAACTCTGAAAGCTGCTCATGGTTTTCAAATACTCAATAAATGCAAAATATTATGGAAATTCAACATTTTCGTAAACAAAAAAATTGTTGCTAAACAAAAATACAATATTTGTTTGAATACCTCAATTACATCTTCCCGTTTTTTTGTACACAAATATATTACCTCGCAAATGAATTGTGGACAAATCAAACTTCAGAGATCAATAATAATTTATTTAAATTCTATTTTAAATTAAAAATCATTTAATTTTATACAAAAATTGCTTTCATTACAAATGTTGCTTTCAGATTATCGATTATTTCATGAGTTAGCCACAACACTTTCGGCCTCGAAAGTCGTCTCACCGATTCGTCGTCGGGGGGTGACAAAATGTATGTTTAACGACAGAGAGCTTTCGCCGTCCAAACTAAATACACGAGAAAGCTCATTTGAATACAAAACAATAATGGATGTATCCCGGATCACTTTATTCTAATACTTTGTCCCTATTTTCTTGCACCTGAACCTGTATGCATCAGAAACAAGAATATCAAAATTCCATCTTGGATAAATAATCAAAAATTAATTTACAACACAACTGGGAAGAGGTTGTGATTCGCAAAATCGGGCATTCGCCCGGACAATACTTGGGCTCCCAAGTAGTGGCGAAAGATAATCACGTTGACACCGAATGATGGATGTTCTGTTACCCAAAACACCCCCCTTTACTTTTCCCATTGAAGCCCGGCGTGCATTGTAAATGCGAACTATTCGAAATATTAGAGCCAACGATTATCGGACGCTCCGTCATCACGTTGACGCACCATAATCCTTTCAATGTTCTTGCACGTGAAACAAATTTGCATCCTGGCGAAGAAATCTCAATATGGCCGTTTTTCACGGTACGACGCGTCATTTAAACGAGACACTAACGAAATACATTCAATCTTATTTTATTTCCATGATTTGCGATTCTTGTATAATCATCAAAACAAATACGATTTTTTTCTCGAATTTGCATTTTTTATAACCATTATTTCAATTTCGTTTTTTATTTAAATTTTTGTTGTTTGTGTTTATTGAAAATTGTGTCATCAAGATTGGGACGATGTTCATAAGATTGTTATTCCTGGTGCAAAAATAATCTGTATTCCTGTTACAATCGCACGCTCAAACTGAGGCGAGAAAGAACCGAGAAGGCAACCGACCAATTTTGAGCTCAGTTTGTCCGAAGATGATGGATCGCTCTTTTGTACCGGGTTGATGATACCCTCGCAGATGTATCCTGCACCGCACCCTTTTGCTCCATCCGAACCACTTGCCGGTGATTATCGATTAAATGCGTGCGCGTTCGGGCCTTGCCATCGAATTCTTTTAGCTATAATGTTCCGCAATATAGGTTATCTATATGTACATAATTAGGACTTAAAATTTTAGACTAAATATGTGAAACAACCTCGTTCAAATCTCATTGTCGGAATGTTTCTTTTTCGCTTCGAAAATTTTTAATCGAAATTATACATATAGTAAACTGATTTTTTTTATTTTTTCTATAAAATGTTTTCGAAAGAGAGCAACATGGGAAAAAGAGAAAGATTTTAATAAGAGAGTAAACAGGGACAGGACCTGGTACATGGCTGTTTTACGACATACGACACAAGACATCACTTTGCCTCCTACTGCTGTCTATATATAGTTCTTTATTACCGACAAGCATCTCTCATCCGTCCTCCCTGCGCAATCTCGCGAATTATTTATATAGACCGACAGCGTATAAGCCATATACGCTTTCTTATATGTGACTCAACTTTGTGTTGCCGTGACTTTACAATGCGCGTAAAACCAGAATTATGTATACACCTGCAATGTGTGCACAGACTAGAACTATAACTCAACGATCGATATGCCGAACAACTTTTCAACTTTGGCAAAATTAAACTCAAATACCCAATGCTAAGTTAAAGTTTTCAAAATTCAACGTTTGATTTCCTTTTGCTATAAATAATATCTTTCTGATTCCAATTAGATTTTTCTCATACCTTTTTCAACATTTATCATACGATATACGATGTGGAATGTTTCCACATCTGTCATGTGAATTTTGCTTCTGTTCAAACGACAACCGTACGATTTATCAACGATTAAATGTGTCTTATTTAATAATACTGATTAGATTACATTAAAAGCTTTAAAATTAATCTAAAGTGCGAGCATATGTTGCAGAGCCTGGGAAGAATTTTTCAAATCGATATATATATTCGTGTCTGAATAAAGAGCTCTTAAATTCGACATATTAATTCGTTAAAAACAAAGTAATTTCGAAAGTTTCACGTATCGAATTAACTTATTTTTGTCTGCTTAAACAAACGGTGCTTTTTAGATATTTCTGGACGATATTTCGGTACACATTAATGGAAACTGGAATATCCGTTGAATTTCATTCAACGGATAATTGAAAATTAATTAAAACCAGTAGTACACTTCAATTTTTATCGACAATTTATTTTGGTAATGAACGAATTATTAATGTAGAAAAGAAAGAAATATCAATTTGAAAAAAAACATTGTTATACATTATATTGTAGTTATATGTGAATATAACATAAGGAATACATAAATTTGGTTTATTTATTACAAAAAATATATATAGTTAATCAAATTATCATAATTTATATAAAAGCAAGTATTGAAAACATTTTCGCTGAACATGTTTTGCAAAAAAAATTAAGTTAATGCTCATTAGTTTCAGTCATGTAATCATGTAATTTAATGATGATTTAATGAGATAGTTAATAGAATGATGACAAATTATCAATCTAAACAGTATGGTTAAAATGGATTAACCATCACATAATCAAGATCCGGGTTCGCGGATCTTGTCTGATTTTTTTTGAGACAGGAAGTTGAATAAACAACGCATCAATTGAAGGAAATAAATTTAAATATTCATTTCTCTGAGAGAAAAAGCCTTAAAGGCATTAGGACCTTTTGAATGAAAGTATAAGCTGCGAAATAAACGGTCAAAAATTTTTTGTGAACTTGAAGGAGAACTGATCGCACATCTCGAGGAGTAATAAAAATTCGATAATCGTGGTTTACAATTGATGAAAAATAAAGGCTCAAGTGTCGAATTTGAATTTTTTAACGCCGTGATATGCTTTCCATGGAAAATTCACATCTGAAAAATATTCCGGTGTCGAATTTAAAAAGGCCAAGATTCAAATAATGAACATAATTTTTCAAAATATGAAACCCATCCTTTTTATACTATCCGGTCACACCGACCTATAAAATAGACACTAGTATTGTAAACAAAATAAAATTTTATTCATTTTTCTAAATCTTATTATACTATCTCAGTATTTTTTTTTTTTTTTTTTTTTTTTTTTTTGTGAAGGTCACTGAGTGAAATATTTTTCTAAAACGTAAGTACACTGTAAATTTAAAAAATGACTAAAGTACGTTCAATTTTGATAGAACATAAACTCACAATTAATATTAATTCTCCACAAGAGAACAGCTTCGTATGGAAAATTCAATCAATTGTTTACTATATGCCAATACATTTTATCTGTTGCTGATAAAGTATCAACACATGATGCAAAGTAACTTCGTTTTTTTTTACCGACTGCAAGTATATGTTTGGTCGTCAGATTTAGCTTTTTGATTTCTATATTATCATGAATTTAGACTTAGATTTATAGTCGTATAGGTCACTCAAATGGAGGACATAACAAATTTATGCAAAGCTTATATTGCACTGTTTGTTTGAGAATAGTAGTTTCTATTTTATCCTCGGTGTACTTTGATGACTCTGCCAAGTGACCATCTCGCGCAAGGTAACTTCTTATCCTTGAGGCAAACAATTTCGCCTCTTTTGAGGTTTCGCGAATTTTTTAGCTATTTTTGTCGCAATTGCAATTAACGCGTTTACTCGCGTTGCAAAAACCGTGAATTCCGATATCTTCTCAACTTTCGGTCATTAACTAACGCGGTATTAAAAGATTGTTTATTAATTCGAACTTTTTCGCGAATCTTATCGTGTAAATTTGAATAAGAACCGATTCATCCCATCCGATTTTCATTTTTTATGCGGATTGTACAATGGCTTTAGCTTCAAATATCGAAACTAAGCTAAGTCGAATCCAATGGGCAACTGAACTTTATAACGATCGTCAGATAAACGTTCTACATTATCAACATAATGTTTTTCGCATTCGATGTCTTGTTGTGTTTACGTTTTTGGTATCACTCCAAATTCTTACGTTTCCTAAATTTGGAAAACTCAATCTAATAGTTCAATGACATTATAATGAACTGTAAAATTTTCTCGCGAACTCTCGATAACCCCAAACATACCATCCAAGCAACGTTTTTTATGAAAATACATCTGTACCGTTTTTTGAAAAATTAATTTGATTCATAACATTGATAAAATTGCACCTAAGCCGATAAGCATACCCACAGGTCGTGAAATAGGCAACTGCGGACTTGTTAACCGCTGTTCGGAATGTTAATTAATTTACGAGAAAAAAGACTCAAGGAAACTTTATTGTGATTGACGATTGAACTATTAAACATGTTAAAGTTTTTTGAAAATTCGAGCTGACTAAAATGTTACTTAAACCGAGCGTGTTGAAATCGTGTTATTCGAATTTATTGTATCAATTGACACTGCGCACAGATTAGTTTTTAAGCAAAAAATTTCATGAATGTATGTGTTATAAAATGCGGAGTAGCACAAATTTCGAGTAAAACTCTTGCGAGGAAAACTCTTGCACGAGTTCATTATTTTGCGTTTTTGCGCGAATTATAGCACTCATAATAAGTTCGGAGTTTAGCACACGTGTTGTTGTCGAGAACGCAGTTACAGGGCTAATTTCTAGTCAGTCTGAACTGGTTTTAGACTTCTTTTCGGTTGTTGTGCAACTGAAAATCACTGTCTTGTCACTGTGCAAGACAGTGATTCGTTACCCGATTCAAGAGTAACTGTTTTAGTAGATTTTCCAGACTTAGACGGATGCAACAACGTGTTGTGTTACTTACCAAACTTCGTGCACGAAGACCAGGTATTTAGTATATTGCCGAAGACATTTCTTGCACAACTTAGATTTCTTAACGATTTCAGTACGACTAAAAACAAACAGTTTTATAAATTTATCGCATAGATATGATTGGTGTGATTGACCCCTTCACACAGTACCATAATTTGTTGTATTTGCAACATACGATTGAACGGTCTTGTCATTTCTCAAGTTTTTATTTGATGGCACGTGTTTGTTTGAAAATCTTTTTCACTTAATCAGCTGTCGTCTTCGTCATACCGCGGTTATGACGAAGTCGCAAAATTTTTCAAATTGAGCTAATTCATCGGCCTGCAACGTCTCATCCCATTTTTTAGCCAAAATAGGGGAAGTTTCGATTCTACAATTTGACTGACAAATTCTGATCCGACGTGGATTTTCAACGTTGCTAGCGCGCTTACGTGTTGGCATGCCGCGTTCTCCATGCAAATTAATTCATGATTGTCCCGTTCAATAATTCAAAATAACATTCAAATGTCTTGTGACGATAATGTTTTGGAGCTCATAGGATTTTCCCAGAGATTACCAAACTTGTTTATAATTTTCTGCGCTTACCGTATAACGTAAAATGCAACCCGCAGCATCATCTTTCATTGCCGATTTCAAATTAAAAAAATTTTTCGACTTCACTCAAACGTGGGTGTGAATCTATCATTGACGTGAACGAATTCTTAAAGATGGGCCATTTGTCCTTATCGCCGTACAATTTTAGCACTTCCGCTCATGGTTATTAAAAATTAGTATGTCTTTCATGCAATTTGAGTGGAATCAAGGATCTATTGTTACGCGAAGTCTCAATTTCATCGGTTGATTTAATAATTTTGTTGCCTTTACTCGCGAGCGAATAATAACTATCTTAGAATTTTGTCAAACTTGTCAAAGTCACGCGTCCTGTGCTTTTAAAACGATCCATACATCACTAAAAAACCTCCATTAGCATAAATTAGTCAAACGCTTGAACTGATATTGAACATTATAATTTTATCCGGATCCGTTTCGTTTTTGAAAAATTAATTTAATTCGCGCTTTCGCCATCGCGAACCGTGTGCAGGGATCAATCTCGTATTAGGAAGTTATAGTATCACAGAAAGTAATTTTTCAAAGATGCAGCGTACTTACGTTTGGTGAGATGGATCTCCAGGTAGCGACGCAGGTACTTGAGCAGAGAGGTGTCTTAATCCTAAGCGAGGGGTGGAGCGATCCTCCTAAAACTTATATTGTAGATTTCGTATACCGAGAAATGCACTTTCGTGTGACGATCAATTATGCGCTTTTGTACAATCGTAAAAACGTATGTGATTTATCAATCTTGTATCGTATCGTGTACAGCAATCGTATTTACTTTTCTCAACGACTGCGTATATTGTATTGGATATACGTATGTATTTCATTAAAAATTATTTCAGATTAGAGAACGTATAAATTTGTGGGTATGCATATTTTTATTAGTACAAAATCTTATCAATATATCGCAAAAAATATCTTATCAAAAAATCGCATGCGTATTTGTTTTTTGTATAGGAATTCGTATATGATGTTCGTATAAAATGAGGTGAACTACACTGAATGTGTCGAAAACACAGAAACATTTCCATTTCGATGGAAGATAAACCCAAAATTAATATTAATTTTCCTCAAAAGAGCAGCTTTATATTGTATGGAAAATTTAATCAATTTTATACCATGTGACAATAAATTTTATCTGCAGCTGATAAAACATCGACGCATGATACAAACTGATTTGCAAAAAAAAATTTCATTGAAATAAATTCATGTGAATTATATAATTATCTAATTACGATTGTTTTAAATTTTGCTTTTGTAATTCCTTTTTTACCGACTGCAAATATATGTTTTGTCGCCAGATGTAGCGCCACCTCTAAATACCAGAACTGACAGTTGTAACAGTGATTACACAACAAGCAGACCTGGAATTAATCAACAAAAATTATCTCTGCATTTCCATGTCATTGGCGCAATTTAAATTGAATTGGATTAAAAATGTTTCGAGACGCTCCGAAATTAATACTCGAAGATGCAGAAGCACCTTCAGCAGCGTTTTCTGCTTTTGTTCAGATGGAAGATTTATTAGAAAAACTTAAGTTATTGAATCATGATGTTGAATTCGTGCAGGATTTAAAAATGAAATCTATAAGCAGGTACGAAATTAAAACAAATCTCTGAAAAATTGGTATTTGATATATTTATTTTTTGTTACATTTTTAATGCATTAACACATGAATTGATTTCTAAAAAAATGAAATCAATAAATCACAACAGCTGCGTTCCTAGCTTTGTTCACTTAGTAACAATTTAAAACAAACGATGATTCATCGATTAGACAAACTATGAATAAAACAACCGTTCGCAATTTAATAAATGATTTTTTTTAGGCATTACTTTGCTCTTGCAACCAATCCCGGCGAACAATTTTATACGTTTGTATCTCTAGCAGCTTGGCTAATACGGAAAGCGGGTAAAAATTTTGATCAGCCGCAGGAATCCGATGATCCGAATTCTGTTATATCGACCATTTTGGAGCACCTCCGTGGAATCAACGTGACGGTTGAATTTCCTCCTAATAAATTAAAACAAGGTGCTGGGGACCATGTCGTTTTCGTACTGGATCACCTGGCTGATGAAGCTATTCAGGCTTCGAAATTCAAATGGAAAAAGTAATGAAAACTCAATAATAATTTTGAATCTCAGTCAAACTATATAAGAAATTATACAGGGTATATTAGACCAACCTGACCACACTTATATTAAGCATACATATTTAGATGGTGTGGGTCGTCTGAAGAACCCTCTATACTTGTAAATCGGAAATTTGTTTTCAGGGCAAATATTCCACCTGATTTAAACGAACCTGAACCAGAAATCGAAGAAGACGATGCAGAATTAATTTTGGAAAAAGTTGAAGAAGAGATGATGGCAGAGTTTGATGAAGACGAGGAAGATATTCTTCATGTTGATGATATTACAAAAATGTACAAAGATAATATGGTAATTTTTTGTTTGGCACCTTATTAATCATTTTAGAGAAACGTTCAACTCTTTTCGAAAAAAATTAAACAAAATTTTATGTATCCCAGGAGTTTGGTCAAAAGCACGACAATATTTTAGAATCCAAAACTGACGCGGAAGAGTGGAAATTAGAATTGGAAAGAGTTATACCTCATCTGAAGGTTACGATAAAAACGGGTAATTGGAAAATACAAATTTTGTAGAATAATCAGTGCTATTTAGAACATTTATTGAAACATTTTTTTTCATCAGATCCTCGTGACTGGAGGTCGCATTTGGAACAAATGAAACAGCTACACAGTAATTTAACTGAAAACTTAAATGGCACTAAAGGGTCATTAGAAAAAATTCATTTAGATCTGGGAAATACTCTAGATAAAATTAATTCTAGAGAAATATTTCTAAACCGTCATATGGAACCTCATTTGAATGAATTTAGATCATTACAGGTAATCAGAAATAATACTCTTGTTAAGTACAGTAGAGGGCTGCGCCCCTACGCGCTATGCGTGCTAACTTCACATGCAAAAGCTATTTATTTAATTATTCATAAGAGTTTGCAGTATTACTTTCAAAAGAATAAATTTTTTTTGACAATTTTTTCATTTTCCATTTTTTTGCAAAAATATTATTTGTGTCAGACATATATTAGAGGTCAAGGTCAAACTGGGGTCATTTGCAGAGTGTCCTATAAGACTATATACGATCACGTCATCTTTTCCTCTTTCCTAATCACATGACCATTGACCCCCCCCCCCCAATCACGTGACCATTGAATCCCCTTTCCCTTTTTCCTAATTTTTTTTTAAGATAGTACAAAATGGTTTCTAAAAAATCCTAAAAACTTCTAAGTTTGTAAAACTTTTTTAGGAAGAGTTATCGAAAATAAAAGATCATTATCGAGATGTGAGTGGAGGAGTTACAGAACGCACAAGAGTATTAAATAAACTAACTGAAGAATTGGAAGAGGTAAAAAAAGAAATGGATGAGAGAGGATCCAGTATGACTGACGGAAGTAAGCTATAGAAAAACATTTGTTTACAAGTAAAAATGACGTATCAATATTAATTGAATAACATTTTTTCAGCACCGCTGATAAATATAAAAAAGGCAATTACGCAAATGAAAAAAGAAATTTCCGAGATGAACATTCGGATTGGAGTTTTGGAATATAGTCTCATGTGCTCAATGGTGCGCAATCGAACTCAGCTACGTGAAGACATGAACGCTACAAAAGACACGCTTTTAATTTGAACACAACACAAAGTGCCTGATTTTTATTTCGTTAGGATAATAAATCCTGCAAATTTGCATTTCCTTGCAATTATACAATTAAATCTAGTCAACTTGAATTAAGTCAGATAAGACATTCGAATCATGTATTTAATAGAATTTTAAATATTTGATCAATATATTTGTAGTTGATAAAGATGAACAATCCGTTTTTTTATTTGAATCGAGTGAGAAATAAATACTGTAAATGGTTCAAAAATGCTTTATCTCTTTTTTTTGGAAAACATTAAGTGAGTCATAAAAATGCACATAAATTTGATAACAATTTAGGAGACTGAAGTTAAATTGATGAAATCGTACGGTGTCATGAGCTCTTGTGTATCTACGTTTCTGAAGACAGGTCGCTTTGAGAGCGCCGGTGTAATGAACCGACGTCATTAGTGCGAAAAATGTACCGCTTTTGAATTGCACATTCAAAGAGTGCCCTCTTACACTCGTTTTAATTGCATCCTACTTCAAGTCCCGACAATTTTTGCCGGCATGATACTAGCCTATCTTGAAACGAGCAGTAAAACTTGTACTCTTTTCTCAATCATTAGATGTAATTTGGCTTAAGAAAAAATTGAAAACAACATTTTGTCAAATTAACTCTTATTTAGGCTAAACGTTGTAACTAAATTATGTAACGTTGAACCAAGCCTTTTTCCACCAGATCCTTTTTATGTCCCTATGTGTAATTTCGGTTTTGAAGAGCTCGGGAGATCGTTGATCGTCGGTGAGTTTTCGACCTCCATCTCTGTAAGAGCGTGATCGAGTATAACGGTATGCGTGAGATAAATGAATATGAGAGTGGAGTTCGGTTCTTGGTACGAAGCTCAACGTACTTTCCACAATGGTTCGGACGTCGGGATGATTTTCGTCCCCATAATAACAAATTTACATTTTCGTATGTTTTGGCTAAAGCCGCCTTTATTTTTGGTATATAATTCAAATAAATTTTACGTTTGCTAAGTTTTTCTCGTGCCCAGAAGGCTCGGAGGATCTATAGTGGCCTCATGGACTTTAATGATGATGGGTGATCACAGCTAAAGAAACGATACGCAAACGGTCACTGTCCGCGTGTTTTTTTCCGCTTTCGATGCCCTTATTTTTGCCTTAGTTTGCCCTTATTCTGCCCCTACCAATTGTCTTTCAATTGAGCTTCATTGTCCCGCTTACTTAGTTTTGTCTTGCCAATATCGCGACATCCGCGCAGCCGAACCCGCACCGCGTGACTAAATAAATACATTATTTATTAGCAAACGCGGTAAAAAGGATTCGCGGGAGGTCTTCGCAGCAGATGACATCTGGTGAGCTCGTCTCATATCCTACTAACCTTCACACTTAGGCACTGCGGTACATAGTTTATCCGACTCCCAAGATGTGTACGACATAAATGTCCCTCGACCAGGCCAGGGTCTCAGATACCATGAGATGTCTCATCAGGCCTGCATAACGTAATGAGACCCGCAGTGCTTAAAAGAGAACCTCATTTGCAGAGTCCTACCCAACGAAGGACTGATACTTTGACAACTTCTCAGCCCTCGGCTTCGCAAATACTTCCATGAATTTCTCGAAGGGAACGGTTAAGTCGACAATGGGCACCGTTTTCGATGCCTCATGTGTCAAGACAATGTCGGAGCGGATAATTACAAAATCATCGAGGACACCAGGGACACGCTGGTCCACCCGAATCTTACGCGGCAGACTCAGTACATTGGATAGCACCTCTTTTGGTAGCTGCACTGATAGCACCGCTTGTCACCTGTTTCCCACCGGCGTGCGTCTTTAAGCGGCGGTACGTCCAATCTGGCTTAATGGATAAAAATCCAGTCGGTGAAACTAATGAAGCTACCTATCGGCATGAACTGATTACTTATTGCATGTTGAGGGTGACGCTATAAACTTTGCTCTGGTCAGGATTTGAAGTTTCAGGACCCCATACGTTTGTGATTCACTGCAGCCCTCATTCTGCTGATGTTGTTTTCTAGCAGAAGGCAGCACGACGACATCGTGCCTGTCAATGGATATGCACTCCATACCAAGCTCGCAGCACTCTTCATCTCACCTCCAACAAAAACCGAGACGACTCTCCGAGTGCGAGGCCACAAACCACAGCTGTGACCAAAATAAGGAGTGCCCCACGGATACCCTGGCAAATTCGCCTTCCACCGAATCTAACAGATAGTCTGCCAAATCCTGATCGGCGAGTGGTATACAAATCTTCCATAAAATTCCTTTATTTACGACCTTACGATACTACTAACGACTGAGTCATCGGCGTTCAACATTCTGACGTCGTCACCACTCCCCCTGCAAACATCGGACGTTGACAGATGACACCAAGCTGTATGCTGATCCGGTGACACACGCGAACATACTCCAGGGTGACTTGGATGAGATATCTTGCTGGTCGGACGATTGGCTGATACCGCTCAATCCCAAGAAATGCACCGTCCTCCACCTGGGCAAAAACAATCCCAGACTTATATACCACATCGCCACCTGTGAACTCCTTAGGACCTCTACACAAACAGATCTCAAACAGTTGTGAAGAGTGTCAATTCTATGCTTTCCAGGTCCGACGAGCTTTCTCTTCTCGTTGATGAGATGGATATTTGTGACATATACAATCCAACCAATCCTGGGGTATTGCTCACCAGTCTAATCTTCATACCTTGGTTGTGATATACAACCACTGGATAGGGTACTTCGACGGGCCACAAAAATATCTTACGATCTCCACCACCTACAGTACGATGTTAGACTAGTACGATTCAACATTACTACTCTGGCGAAGACGAGACTGATAGCCGAACTAACAGAGACGTTCAAGATACTCAAAAACGTATACAATTCGTCCGAACTCCAAACGCTGTCGAACTAGCCAGGATCGGTTAGTTAAGTCAATTACGAGGTCATGGTTTGAAAATTGGCACGGGTCGATTTAGTCGGCTGCAGAGGCAATACTTCCTATCAAATAGGAAATGTTTAAACGATCAAGGAAAGGCTGTACTCGAGCTAGTCAATTTCCACATTTTAATATTGTTACATATACATTTCATAGCGATGTTTATGGAATGTTATGTTTCTGCTTTGTAACGGTAGGAGTACTTTTCCTCGCTAGATAAAAAATACAGAGCCCACCGCCCCTTCGCCACTGACTAGTACGATACGATAACCAGTGGTTAGGATCGCCAGGTGACTATCACCAACGATACCAAACTTACTCCAAAAACTAGCTCGGTCAAACGGACACTAAAAATTAAGATTAAACCTGCAAAACCGAAATAATCTTTCACATGGGATGTGAATATTGTGTTACAAAAAATAAGCGAATGGTACCCATTAAATGATTTGTCGTTAACTAAACTTACAGAAAAAACCATTATACTTTTGGCGCTAAGCACAGCACACAGGGTGCAGACGTTTGCAAAGATTAAAATTCAGAATATAATGATGAACCAAGATGGCATTATGATTAAGATCCTGGATGCGATTAAGACCACCGGGCCAGGTAAATTTCAATCCTTGTTAAATTCCCATTTTTTTTAGTAATCCGAAGGTATGCGTAGCGCTAACTTTAAAATAATATATTGATGTAACCAAAGACATTAGGGAAAACGAGATTTGTCTATTTTTAGCAATTAGAAAACCGTTCGCCGCTGTAGGTTCGCAGACGTTGCGCAGATGGATTAAATTGGTTCAATGTAATATAGACACAGCAATTTTTAATGCACACTCCACGAGACATACCACGAGAACGGCTGGTTGGACCAAAGACTCGCAAGTTTTTGCGAAATTTTACAATCGCCTCATCCTATCTGACCAAAATTTTGCAATGTCAGTAGTACAATCGCCTCATCCTGTCTGACCAAAATTTTGTCTTTAAGTTCCTGTACTATAATTAAACTACATAAATATAGTTGAGTTGTTAAATTTCTTTTCACTCTAAAAAACTACGACTTTACTCTTTCGATTACTTTCACTATCTCAAAGAACGAGGCGATGAAATATAATTATAAGATTAAAAGAACTTACCTGTAAGTGAAGTTCAATCTTAATTATACGAAGAGCCTCGTTCGAAGAGATTACGTCCCTCCCAAACAATAAATGATTATCATATGTAGATTTGTTGTTGACTCAGCCCGTAATCTCTTCCAAAAAGAAATAAAAGAAATGAAGAAATAGGCGGGAAGCAGAGATAGATGGGTGGAGAGGAGGGACGCAGATTTTCTTTCTAGCTCTAAATGCGTTGTGACATCTCGCGTGACCTGGCGGTACTACGACTTTATTCTTTCGATTACTTTCGTAATTTTTTCGACCGAGGCTCTTCATATAATTAAGATTGAACTTCACTTACAGGTAAGTTCGTTTAATCTAATTATTTCTTATATATAATTTACTATAAATTAGACTTTCTGAATTAGATTTTTATCAACAAATTATTCCTATGTAAGGTGTTACAGGAATTCCGCTACTGCCTTAAAATAAATAAATGAATAAAGTCGTTTGAATGATATAATTGAATGATCGAATGAACTTACCTAAGTGAAATTCGATCACAATTATGTGAGCTGCCTCGTCCGAATAGATCACTTGTAGTAACGTTAAGTTGCACACGATTTTAAAGGAATTTTATAAATCCCGCGTTTACAAAGTCACTGAAAAAACGCAACGCCATCTGTTCGTACCGTACTCTGCACTCTCTATCCCT